>CM076582.1:1569442124-1569837318 GCA_034641835.2 Pinus albicaulis
CCATATGTAACAAGCTAAAAGAATTTATTGCATTAGACACAATCAACCAAGCATTAATGATTCCAATAAATTTTCGACATAAATACTTTCATATCTAGCTCATTCGACCCTCCTCTTCCTTGTAGTCACTAACACTTTTATGTTTAATTAATACCTTGTTTGTTACACAATTATTTGGATGATCTACTTGGTCAAAACCTTCCTTACATATGAATACAAAAGTGATTGTTAAATTATTATAACCAATGTATTACTATATAATTCCCCAACATAGTTCCTATGTATTTCTCTAACATGGTTTACTATCATTTCTCAGCACATTCAAGGCATTTCATAGTGTTACAATGTCAATAAAATTACCTAGTTCCCACACCCCAATCTTACAATATTTATTGGTCCTTCCTAGATAAGCTCATCGCCTCACTTCCACATGACAACATATAATTCCTCATGAGATATATTCTAAAATTTTTAGTCAAATATTTTGTTTTCCAAAATTGCTTCATACAAAAGCTTTGTCTCACAAACATGAGACTTGTCTCATAATGTTGATTTTATTGTAGGTGATAATATTCTAGCCTTCATCATGGGAATAAATTCCATGCCATACCCAAGGAGCTCCACCACATGTATTTTCACTCGTGCAAGTAATGTTAGTTTCTTAATATAAAATCCTTTCAACATATCATTTACAACAACCATTGAATTGGTTTTAAAACCATTATATAGTCAAACATTCAATCATTTTAGTTGCACATCATACAACTAAAATTATTCCATTATTGAATTACATATTCATTTAATATGATGAAATTCATTCTAAGGTATTCATATAGTAATCATAATTTTCTATGCTTGCAAATAAAATTAGTTCACAATAAGAGTTTTATATTCACTCACTTCACTAAGATATTTGTCTCAAACTTAATAAAGATCAATTTTCCCACTCTTAATTTTACATGTGAATGAGATTCAAACCACTAATCTATAAAATTTTGTGTACATTCCATTGGACATTTTTTCCGCAATACATATGATAAATCTATATTTAAAACTCCAAAAGTCCATAATATTCGGGTTTATTCTTGTTTAGATTTATGGATCCATAGATTAATATTTATTATGTATGCATGCAAATTAAAATTTATGCAAAAAATAAAGAAACAAATAAAAACTCAAAAGCTACGCTTACATAAGATATATCTTGGGAAACCATTTTCAGAGAAACCCAAATTTAGAAGGTGAAGCCTTTGTACTTCTCTTTTCCTTGAATAGAAAATGCTTACAAGTACAATGAACTATTGTCGATGGTCAGGAACCGAAAAAAATAATCTCTATGTTCTCTCTCCCTATCCTCTCATATAATTTTCTCCTCTATGGAATAATTTCACTGAAAATAATGGAATCCCTTTTCCTCTAAGTGGTCGTAGTTATAACACATCTTGATAACCTACTAGTTGTTAGGTTTGACACCGTAAAATCTTAACCAAAGTTACAACATGGAATCTTCAGGAGTATTTTTTCATCATAATAACATGCATAACAATTACCATGAATAATAAGGCTCACATGGCATCATATCTCATTATGGTAGTGAAAATAGGAAGGTCAACTCTAAGTGGCATAATTTTTTCTCACAAACTTTGATTGAGGTGATTCTTATGTTGCTGGAATGGAATTTGTGTGTATAATAGAAAGAAAATGTGAAATTCTAAAGAAACAAATATTTACCCCCAAAATCATCATTGTATGTCTCAAAATGCTCATCAAGCTTTTTAACACAATTTTCCAAATTGGGTCCTGATAAAGATGATCCTATGATATCATTCCTCCACTTTTTCTTCTTTGAAAGGATTAGGAAGAATGAGAACAATATAATGATCCAATCCGTATCAACCACTCACTTTAACACTTAATGATTATAACCAAGAAAAATATTTGCATTTAATGACACGATCATTCTTAAGTTGGTCCTACAAAAGAATGCATGCATTCAATGCATCAAACATATAGATTACTATTTTTTTAGAAACCATTATAATTTAAAATGTTACCATACTTGTATAATAATCCACTAAGTATTTTAGTACCACCGATATTAAATAGTCACAATTCATGTTTATGTGCCTTAGTAGCACTCTTTAGCGTAATTCATGTGCATGCATTTCGTTAATGCATTACACACCGTAAACTCCCTTAGACCTTTGATTATATTATTCACAGATCTAACTATTATCCATCAAGATATTTCCGTGTATAGGTTTTGGCCATTTTACCAAATCTTATGCGCCGTAAAGTTGCTTTCGATGATACCTCTATTTACAATTTATGCAACACATGCATTTGATCGAAGTATAATAGAAACAAAAAGGAAAAATATATAGGTGCAACTTGCAGGAATTGTTATATAATTCCTTTAACTTAAAAATTGTCGTATATTGGCTAATTTTTTCTTATCTCAGATGGTTTCCACTACCATTCATTCTCTCGATGATTTTTCAAGGATTCCATTTGTCTCCTTCTTTAGCTTCTTAAATGTGTTTCTTTTCATTGTCCTCAAGACTCTTTGAAATGGTTAAATATACTTTTAGAATTCAATACTTTTTCAATAAATGATCCTTTGATATCAACTTCCTAAGAAAATTCTATAGATTTTTTTGATGCACAATTTACCGAAACATTCATTATTATTCAAGTTAATCTAAACATATTCTATAAAACTTTTATTTAGTGAAAATTTAAACTTATTTATATCAACTATTTTATTTTTAAAAATTTTTTCAATTTTGTATTCACATAATAGAAATAAATCACATACTGTTAATCTTAAGGTATTTCACAATTCATTTCCTATTAATTTAAAGAAAGGTATAATATTCAACACAAAAATAATCTTAAGGAAGTTCCCTTTCCTCAATATTTTGTGTAGCTTTGGAACTCCATAATATAGCTATTCACATTAGCTCAATCAAGCCTTCCTTGGATGATTTATAGTTACTTAAACATAACATATTGATCAAACTCTTACATTTAATGCAACAAGGACAAAATTTCCAAGTTCATCCATATGTCCAACATAATAAACATATGCAACAAACTTTATTAAAACTTTCTCTTAATTTTTAACAGACTAAAAGAGCATGCCAATTTCTTATATCGCTTGAGGGGTCTCTCCATTTGCAACCTTTCCGTGTAAAAGTTGTCTCAATGATTGGTTGTATCACCATTATCTTTATTTTTATAACCATTTAACAATAACAATTTCCTTCATCCAAGCATCCATCACATTTTATCATTTCGTAACTCTATCCATCCCAACATATCCTTTTCATATTCCACCCAAGGACCATCTTTTCATGGAAACTTCCCTATTTTCACTTAGCCTAACTTATACCATGATTAGGCCACTAAATTTTGTCTGATTTCACTATCACATGCCTAACCGACCATTATATCATTTATATGAAAAACTTGTAATTTATAACTAATTTAATTAACTTTATATCTCAAGCCATCCTTTTTCCTTAAGGATAGAAACAACATGTACATTTTATTAATTTTAATGATGTGAAATTAGTCTCGTTAGCCTCACCACAAAATTATAAATTTCACTTTAACTTTGAGAGAATTACCTTACTATTAACATTATCATGACATTAATCCCTCCTATTTCTAATAGTCACTCGATTTGCTTTCATCATAATCTACGGGCAATTCTGTACTTATGAGAGAACCCACTGGCAATACCTCATGTTCTCATTCACATGTCAAGGATACCATTTTAATTAGTATCCTTCCATCATAGTTTGAAAAAAACAAGTCTTTAAAAGCTATCATGATTTCTCCTTTTCAAAAATCAAAGCATCGTCGAAAAATTCATTTCCTCTTTCTAATGAAAACCATGTAGGCACACTTATCAATATCTTTTTCCTCTTATATGGGGAAATATAGTATATGCATTTGCATCACCCGCTCGAAGTGGGTACTTGTACCAACTTTATTTCAGGATATTTTTTCATCTCCATTAGGCACGCATTCTCATATATAGGTTAAAGGCATTTTAAAAACTTAACCTTACCAACAATAACTTTTCTTGATTTTCCATGGAAAATGAGAATCTAGGTTAGCCTTAAATGACATAACCAATTAAAATTACTCAACTTATCTTACTTTTCATAGTGAAAAGTAACACATTAGTGAAACATGAGACTTTAAAATATTTTCAACCTGATTCGTATTATCAACATATAACACAACTATTTAGGCTCTCTTACAAGGGATAATTGGCCATAACATCCATAAGTAAAAGATACAAACAAGAATAAGATACACTAATCATCTACCTAATGTAGAGCTAAATCATAAGTGCCATGATCCTATCCCGAAACATCTTCCTAATCCTTCTGTCACATTTTCAACATCCACTTATTTCTCATGAGTGAACCAAGTCCATCTTCTCCCACCGAACACGACTACCTACTCTCATGTCAATATAAGCAGATATACACATCAACACATCAAGACTCCTTTTTTGAGTTATGTTCAAAACTAAGTTTTTGGAACAAACCTCTTTCCCACCGCTTCCTCGCCCACACAAAATATTCTTTCCACTATATCCTTCCATCGTTTCTATTTAAAGTGCCAACACAAGGAGGAGGGAAGCCACCTAACATCATAAGTCGTTCTCCAATTAGTGAATATGCGCCGATGTGATTTTTTTTCTTTACCTCCTTTCTCTATCCTTCAAGAAATATTCTAGCTCACCAAGTCTTCCACCTGCTAGTAGTCCATTGTTACTTCAATGTACTACCCTTAGGCTCCAACCTTCATCCATCTTAACTAACAAAGTCCTTCTCGACAAGTTCATCTAGGAACACTTTGGTCGTTACCCGCTCGCCCTCCAAAAACCTTAAGGCACAAATACATTTGTCCACCCGGACCCTTCATATATTCTCACTTTCAATCCTATGTGGACTTACTCCAAGTCTCCGAGTAAAGTGCCCTCTATTACGAAATATAGTAGCGATTTCACAAATATGGGACTCTTTAATTCTTCCTCACCTAGGGCTTATTCTCATTGTGAAATTATGTTCAACCACAATATACACCCATATCTTCCCGCATCTAGGCTTTAGGTCTGCCACAGATCACTTCTATTTTCACTTCATACAAGTCACACTTCTCGCTCACACAATTTGATTCATATTGTGAGGTTATACGGCCATACAATCCACAAATATTTCCACTTCTCCTAATCACTATGTCCCCAAGGGCTACAACTCAAACCTCACAGTTTACGAGGGGCTTCATTGGATGACTCGACACCTTATCCTTCACATTAATACATTCAAGCAACATACACAGCTTTCTAAGAATACTTGGCATGTAATTTAACAAACTCATTAGTGTTTCTTATAGATCTATTATTCAATGTTAGAAAACCCTCTGAAATATTAAGGTGCTGTGAAACTGGCATATAACGGCACACAAGGCCACTATTCTAGTGCATATTTCATGCAAAACCCTTTCTCATAACCGTGTTGGTGTCAAAATATCGAGCAAGTCATCTTCCGTAATAGACATATTCAGCCTTCTATCGTAGGTTCGATGGCTTCTCCACGGATCACTTCTTGTTGTGAGGGCTTTATACTCCTCGATGCACGTATCGTGCTTCCAAATTTCTACCCAACTCTATTTAGGCCGCATCATATATGAGCGTAAGGATTCCTATCTCGAACTTATTGTCTCTCGACTCCAACCTCTAGGTCCCGCGACTCTCTTATCCGGATTTATTTTCTTGTTTCTGCCTCATTCCATAAACCTTATCTCCATTTCTATTTTCCGCCGTTCTTGCATTATGATCGCATATCAACCTCCATAGTTTACCGATCTAGACCAAAAACATAGGCATATCGCTTGCGACTTTATCTCATGATGGAGATCTTTCCTCTAAGGGTCTCAACCTCACACTTGGTACATAACCAAATAATCATGGAAGAAAATTATAAGGTTATGGCATCATGGAACTAGCCTCATCTAGGGCTCGCACATTCGATCTCACCTTGAGCATGAGTGCCTTTGAGGAACTTCTCCATTAAATTTGAGCATATATGACCTCCTTTTATACTCGGGTTCGACCTTTTCTTTTTCCCACTTCGACCTACTTAGATCTTCACTATCTGTGAGGTACTTCGACATCCTACCCAGGCTACATCTTCATCAGCCTCTTCATCAAATGATTTTCTCTCACTTTATTCTCGGCTCTATGCTAGGCTCCTTTTAACAGATTTCCCAAGACTTCTTAAGAACCCTCTGTGACCTAGGGAGTTTTTACTATCTTTCCTTTAGACTTATGAATTTAATTTTAATTCTTTTTTTTGAAATTTAAACCCCAAATAGGTCTAAAACCTCTTCACTTGGATATGTTTTCATAAACCCCCTTTTGTGACCAAAATTTTGGTAAACCTATCCGGGCTTGTGAATACCTCCAAGGTACAATTTTCTACACTCCCTCTTAGTGAGGGAGGTACTTCCAATGAAGTATCCAACATCACTAATGGCACTAGCCCACATGAAATCCATCTCTCAGCAGCATGCCATATAGCATGGATCATAGTCACCGGTAGTTTCTGCTCGAGATTAGAACCTAAAGAACTCGAACTTCCTTAGTGTTGCTCCTTTGAGGACAGACCCTCCCATCACATGATCTCCATTGGCCCACAAGACCCTCACATATCGATCCACCGAACCCACAAATTAGTGCTCCAATACCATGCTTATTTTACATGGAAAATGAGAATCTAGGTTACTCACGAAATATCCGACATAACCAACTAAAATGCCTCAATGTATCCTACTATGGACAATGGAAAATAACACATCGTTGAACTGCGAAAAAATTTAAATTTATGTTATTTTTTTTATATTATAAACATATCGTACAACTATCTAGGATCCTTTATAGGGGATAATGGACCTCATAAATCCACAAGTAAAATATACAAACAAGAAAACATAAATCAATCGTTCAGATGATGTAGAGTTTCAATCAAGGTCGCCATGATCGTATCCCGAACACATCTTCCTTGGCCCTTCTTCGACTCTCATTTGCATCATCCACTTATTTTCATCTATCAATGAAAAAAGTCCATATTCTACCAAAAACAACTCTACCTACTCTCATGATGATTCTAAGTCCATACACACATAAACAAATCGACACATCGAGAATCATTTTGATTTATTCACAACCTCCGCTAGAGCAACTCTCCGCTCACTACTACTCCTCAACTACACAAGTCTTTCCTCCCACTATAGCCTTCTAACGTCGCACTTTAAGGCTAACACAGGGGAGGAGGGATGCCACCTATCATCGCTGAATTCCTTCTCCAATTAGTGAGAATGGAATGACATGATCGGATCTTCTTTCCTCCTTTATTTTTCAAACAAACTAGTCCCGAGCTCACTATTTATACCACATCGATAGTTAGTCCACTTCGCTCCTTCAATGTATCGTACTTAGTGCTCCAATATTCATCCATATTACAACTCACAAAGTCTCTGCGAAAAGATGATATAGGAATACTTTTGGTCACCCACTTTCATCCCTCTAACAAAATTGCTGCACCCAATTCATCTTTCCACATGGACACTTTAAATTTTCTCATTTACAATCCCATCTAGACCGATATAAGGATCTAAGTAAACTTCCTTTTGTTTTGGAAAATAGAAGAGATATCGCACAGTCCGGGACCCAGCCTTCCCAGCCTAGGATTTTTCCTCACTATGAAATTTTTGTTCAAGTGCATGCCAATCTCGTATCTTTTCCCAAACATAAGGCTCTCTAGGGTATGCCACATCACTTCCATTCACCTACATGCTTCGACACTCTTTCACACATACCTCTGGATCCATCTTCAGTGAGTTTACACATTCTGCATATAGTCCACAGAAAGGTCGTCCGTCCTCCCAATCACTATGTATTATACACAAAATCGTGTGCCCGAGCTTTTTTAGCTCATTGGATGACTCGATGGCCTCTCCTTCACACATAGATCCAATGAACATACACAGCTTTTGAGTAAACTTGGTATGTAATCAAAAACCATTGTTAATGATATTGTAGATATTTTGGTTCAATGCTATAGTCTCTAACACCAAAATTAGTGACCTTGCATCTAACGTTAAAAGTAATCGTTATATGTGCATCTTTCAGAAAACCCTTCAAAATTAAATTCAAGAACATAACATGGAGCACCCTACTCCTCTCGTAATAGATCTACATATTTAGCCTTCCATTGTAGGGTCTTGGTTCCATCTCAAGGATCACTACTCGTTGTGAGTGTTTTACACTCTCGATGCATTTTACGTGCTTTAAATATTTGGGATTACATATCCCGTCTCACTGCTTAGACATGAATACATGGATTCTATCTCCACCTTATTTTATCTCGATCTACCTCTGCATCCATGACCTCATCTTATTTTCTTTTTCGTTTCTGCCCTATTTGTTTCCATATCTCCACAACTTATCATCCTTCCATCTCCACCCGATCATTCTCGCACTTTTTATCAAGATCTTGGCCTCCCTAGTCCGCCGATCTAGTTATAAAGACAAAGCCCACTAATTTGTGACCTTATCTCAAGATGGAGACCGCCTAAGGGTTTCAATCCTCACACTTGTACATAACTCAAAAATGATGAACAAAACTATAAGGTTGGCAAAGATCATGTGAATTAGCCCCATCTAGGCTAACAGACATGATCTCTCCTTGAGTATGAGTGTCCTCGATGAACTTCCTCCGTTAAATTTGAGAATATGCAACCTCCTTTTCGACTTGCTTATGGACCTTTTCCTCCTCCCACTCAACCTCCTTAGATCTCTATGATCTAGAGTTACTTACACCTCCAACATAGGGCTACATATCTTTCATTGTCTTCTATCAAATGAGCTCTCTCACTCGATTCCTAGCCTTATTCTAAGGACTATTTAAAAATATTTCCCAAGATTTTTAGGAACTCCTCTATACCCTCGAGGGGTTCGATCTTTCATTTAGACTTAGGAATTTAATTTTTATTTTTAATCTTTAAATCCCAACTAGTTCTAAAACCCTCTTTCACTTGGATATTTTTCCACAAAACCATTTTTGTGACCAAAATTCCTCACAAACCCCATTTGGGCTTCAGAAATACCCCAAGCTACACTTTTCAATAGGTTTACCTTGCTTTCTTAACTCGCATCATCATTCGAAGAAATTACCATGCATCCATATCATGCATTATACAAATAAATCAAGGGTACTTTATACATGTCATATGCTCATACACAAGCACACTCATGTGTATTACCCAACACATGTTCCTTTCACTTATATTTAAAAATAAATTCCACTGGTAAAGGTCAAAGTTTCTATCACTCATTGCATAATAAACATTATGACTTTCTTTCCAAGAGTGTTATTCTCTTGCAAACTTACATCCAAAAGCATCATATTCCACATAGCTCCTCTCTCACTAAGACAACCCAAGAAGTGTTGAATATGCCGCAAAAACTTCAAGTAGTTCTTTCATTTCTTAACAACTAAGTTGATCCATGCATATTTCCTCATGCATTTTAACCAATACAATTACACATGTCTTTTCCAGAAATGCATTAACCATCCATAATATTCCATGTTTCTAGAATTCTTATCCATTTTACTCAAAGAATAACTCCTTAACCACCTAGGACAATTCTTAGAACAAACCTTGACATTTTAACTTAGGCTTCTCTCTATTTGCACACAAGGTGCAAGGTCTTATCTCATCCATTGGATAATGAGATCTGTGCCCACTATCCCTCTATGGATGAAACTTTTTATGGATATTTAGACATTTTGGGCCACTTCCACACTATCCATTTTTGCGATGCACTCTAGCATTTCCTTAAACTAGTGTATTCAAACTCGTTCACATAGACATATGTATATGTACACATGTGCATCCATTACACGTAAAGTACAACTTTTTAAAGCATAATTATCTTCTCCTTTTGGAAAACACTCTTTCATCTACATACTTGATCAAATCCAGGTAGTCAAACTTATGTAAGAACACCTTACGAAGCACTATTACTGCCAAACATAACTAGTAAGCTCCTTCTTACTCATAATGTAGTGTATCCGTAGTCCCTGAGAACTAGTATAAAAACCAAAACTTTGATACCACCTTTGTAACACCCAAGCACCCAAGCTTTAAGTGACCTTAAGGATGAGTGTTAAATTTTTTTCTTCCATTTAACTATTTATAAATATCATCAATCTCTCCATCATATTCTCTCACCGAGGTCTTTCTAATGATATAAATTTTTCCTCTTCCAAGTTAGAAACACTATGATATGGCTACCGTAAGATTTTTATACTAACACTCACATCAACGTATCTATACATCTAATGCATGGTGACGTGCAAACCAATGCAATGTGCCACCCAAAGGGTGATTTTTATACACTCCTCATGAATCAATGCTTCTTATTTCTCTATTTACCCAGAAGAACAATACTTTTCCTAACCCTGATTCTTTATTAGTTGATGTACACTTCAAATAATTGTGTCAAATATCAAAGAAGTTAAATAATAACTTACTACCCATTTCTTGGTTTGATTCACCGAAAAATTTATTCTTTTGTTATTTACATCAAAGTAAAAATATTTGGACCAATTTTCCAAAAACATTTTAGTATATTTTTTCGACCTTATTCCAAATTATATAATATTTTAATATCCACTATTTGCAAGGTAGAGATCTCTTAAAAAAAAATTATCAACACTATATACCCCCGCTCTTCTCGAAGAGGGGAGACACAACTTACCCCCTGCATGGGCAAGATGGCACACTTTATACTTTGTGTAATTTCTAAAGAAGAGAAGACCTACCACATAGTCGTAAATCATTAATATGAATATATTCCATTAACAAAGAAAATAATTTTTTTTAATCGTAAATGGAGAAAAAATTTGACTTATCATGATAGATTTCACACTAATTTACTTGGTAATTACATTAAATTTATTCTTGGACACATTATCTTCTTCCAAGTAATATAACATAAAACCACGAGCACCAAAATAGTTGAGAAAAGAACACTATCTCCTCATTTAACATAAAACTATTGAGAACCAAAAAAAGGTGAGAAAAGAACAATATTTCCACCAAAATGAAGGACGATTTCACTTGGAAATAATGGGAAAATGTTCTAGATTTTTATGAGTTATAAGGTATTTTCTAGAGGTCATTGTTTCCAATGTGTATGATTTAAAGTTAAGCCAAAGTTCCATCCTCCAAATTATCAAATTATCATGTTTATCAAGTTGGTTGATCCCATCATTACGTAATGGAAGATGGCACACACTATCATGTATTTGGTATACAGGGCCAAATTAATATAAGTATCATTTTTATCAATTCTATGAGATTTGTTAATGGTTGGTATCATAGACATAGGGATGCACATCTTAGAGCTATAAGGTTGAGATATGGGTGAGAACAAATTCTCGATCTACATTTTTGTTTTGTAATTTGTTGTGTCCTTGTTATTATTTATCATAAAAAGGTAGGTTGCAAACACATAATATAAAGTCAGGATCAACCTACCCAAAGGAAACCAAAGTTCGTTGGCTACCTTAAAGCATTAAAAACCAACCAAAATTGATATTTTTTTCCTTCTACTATTCGTTTATGGCCATTTTACTATTTGAGACAAATAAAATGACAACAGAACATAAACGTTATCCGAAAAGCACAAAAACTTAAAATTGGTGTACTAGCTATCAAGAGTCAATCGGTATGATCCTTTACTGTGAACTGTGCATGTCCACTCTCACGTATCCGTTGAATTTGCTTCAATTATGCCAATTATGACTATCGTATGGTACCGTGACATGTTGATATCTTGAGTTGAGTTTTGATATCCTAAAAGTAGTGAAAGCACCGCAAGGCTTCCTTTTTACTGTCCGTAGACTTTAAGTGTTGATTCGGTTTTGTGACACATTTCATTATCTAGTATGTGTGAACATTTTTGGTGAAATAAAGAGAGGCGACCCCTCGTATTTGGTATTGGCTGAAAAATCCATAGTTTCCTCCCTATTCTCAATACTCCTCATTATTGTAGCTTTTCTTCTCTCCCAACCTTGGATTACATTTCTGATTTGTGAGGATTACCAACAGACAGTAAACTTTTGAGAGAGATTCTCTTCATCATCTCTTTTTTTGTCTTCTCCCGCTCACTTCTTAGTTTCCGCCTATATTTTTTGAAAGTCAAGTAGTTTCCTTATCTATGGATCAGCGGGGCCGTTCCCAGATTATCTTTTAACCATTTCTCTCGAGATGAACCTTTTGCTTCACTAAACCAAGATAAATTATCCGAGAGCTCGTATAATGTGGGAGGAAAGAGTTGTAGTTAACCCATGCATTGTCGTGGAATATTTCACCTTTAGAATGTATCTCGCAGTTATTAATGCATGTCCATTGACAAAGACAAAGATCGAAACAATGTGACAGGCCATTCAGATTACCACTCCGCGACCCTACCAAGAAAGAATAACTAAGAAAGAGGGCAAACCCCAATTATCACCAAAACCACTTGAAAAAATAGGGTTACAGTGTTTTCCCGACTTGTCCTCACAATGCCTACAAAGGTTACAAACATTTGCGATCACAGACCATCTTGTTATGTGGACAACTAAGAAAGAGGCTAACCAAATTATCGACCAAGACCACTTTGGAAAAACTAGGCGAGTAGGCCTTCGGCTTGTTCTCACATTTCATACCAAAGTTTTCAAACATTTGCGACCGCCTCGACATGATCGAGTCGGTACCTGCGTACAATAAGCTAAAATCCTATAAGAAAACTCGCAATTCCAAATTTCTACAAGGATTGTGAAAACATGGTTGAATAGTCTCCTCATGAATAAACAAAGGATATTTTTGAACGAGCTACATGTACTAGCATAACCTCCATACTAGGAAAATCCTTACGTACAGTAACAATTAAAATCTCCTACCCATGTGGGTCATCCGCCACTCCTCGACCTCTACGTATATTGAAGGTTAAAAGAAGAAGGGTGGATCGAAGAAAATGGACATACCAATGTGCTCAAGCTCGAAGCTCTCCACGTTGCCTTCAATGTTTGCAAGGCATGTTTTTTCCGGGGAAAGTTCGTCCCCACTCCCTTCCGTTACTCCTTCCGTAACGATTAGATTGCTTCTATTTCAAAGCCTTATTTAAAATCTCCTCCTCGCTTTTTCCAACGTTATCCTCGACCGCGAGTTGGAATTCCATTCCTATCATAATGAAACTAAATGCCGCGTACCTTCCTTCAAGGCCGGCGACCATCGTCAGTATGAATTCGCATGCCTAACACATGCCCTCGCATGTCCGTCGCTCACTTTCCCCCGTAGTACTTGACATCGGAACCCCGACCGGGGGTCTCGGATTCTAGTTATGTCTCGCTGGCCACCATCCGGAGAGGGTGTGTAATTCTACATCCTACACCGTCTTCGATTCATTTCACTTGTCGTCTTCGTCACGACATTCCCGCCACACATGTCCGTAGCCTCATTTCCCGACATACGCAATGGCGCAGGGTATGAGTTAACGGATTTCCTATCAGGCGATCCTATCTCTCGCATGTTGTCCTCCTCAAACCTTTTTCTTCTTCTCCCATGATGTCCCCTTGCTACAATTTTCATCACCGTGACCACTGTGGAGTCCTCTTCACAATGAGTCGATGGTAATTTTTTCGTTATTATTAGCCCTTGTTTCAATGCCGTTAGCTAAAAATCATTATTCACAGTATACCCAATTTCCATGGCATATACCTTACAAGCTCTACCCCTTGAGAGTTTCTAAAAATCCTCCTAATCCTACTTGTCCCTGGTTGCCTTTTGACACCCCATCACAATTGATGTTGATGAATCCATTCCGAGGTTTTATCCACTTATCTTCCGACTTTTCCGAAGGGTTTAATATCCAAAGATTATTTTCTCAAAACATTTGAGGTTCTAAAATTCAATTTGAAAGGATATTGCCTTCTATACCTTTAGTTTTCCACTCATCCTCCGTCCATTTCTCTACCAATATGGTTCCCGAATATTTTCAATGATCCTCACCATATTTGATTATGCTTACTAGCTTTCTTCGGAAGATACAAAGCAGATTCTTTCTTTTCCAAATACCCTGATAATATAAATCCCAACGATAGTCTCCATGCTCTATTCAGACTTCACATTTAAAACCCCTTTTATCCTTTTTAATGATCGTCTCATTTATGTTTGTATTATCTCTATCCTTTGCAAAAAGAGCATTTCATTATTATGCTACAAGGTCACTATTTACGGTATTTAGAATATGTTCTATTGATTCTAATCGTCTATTACACATATGACAAATCGAAGGACCATACATTCCTTGCCATTGTAATCGATCCTAGGTCAAAGATCTTTCGTGACTTAGGAGCCAAAGGAAATGTTCCACTTTTCCAAATGATTGATTGAAAATTTTCTCCATATGGGTATTGCTATATTGTCGAAGATTATGTGCTTTAACATATTATCCCTCTTGTATAGTAAACATACTCTTGTTTACAGCCCCTGAAGAATATCTCTTCCTCTTGCCGCAACTAATTTTTCTTGTTTTCAATTATTTTTCCAAATTGTTCCATTGTAGTGTCTCATGGGGTTTGGTGGCCACGTATTTATGTTTCCATTTTCTCCATTGATTGTTTCTCTTTGTCGGGTACCCGTAGCTATTTATTGTTCTCCTCGTTAGAAATATTTGCGAATAGGAATATTTCCTCAACATAGACACCAAAGAGTTTTTCTCTCCTCATACATGAATCCTCCCCAAAATAGAGCCTACCTTCCTTCCCATACTCTCGTAAACTATGTTGTATTAAATCTCTATTGATAGGTTCTAGATTCTAGATTATGTTAAACCTTCGGGGGTAGTATCTAATTTTAATTTTCCCATGACTGTCATTGGCATATCATATTTTCTTCCCAAATCAATTTCCGCAGATCTTGTCCTCCTTGTAGCCATCTCCACCATAATTTTGTTCCCATAACTTGATTTAACACACAGATCATGGTGGCCTGTTCCTCATAACGTTTTAACCTTTGTAAGCTTATACCATGACAGGAGCACCCATTTCCAAGCATCTTGTTCTCCTCGCTAAAGAAATTTTCGAAAATGTTCACTCATTTTATTACATATAGTTTTTGGAGCCGCCCTCCCGTACAATCCGATAACAGGTCGCATCGACGAACAGATTTTAGTAATATTATTCTGCTTTGGGTCTAAGGCTCAATGCCCAGCTTTTGCAATCTTTTTTTAAGGTGATTTATGTCCTTTCCAACTGCGACCCTTAAAGAAGACAGACGTAATGAAAGCCCAAGTATTTCAAGGGAAGAATTCCACCAGAGTCTTCCGCATTCGGATAGAATTTCGTGTAGCATCATTAATATTAAAAACAAACATTTGATTTACCGCATTAACCAGAAATGACCGCGAAGCATCCATGAAAATTTTCGTGATGTTTAAAATTAATTTTACCTCCCGCACCCATGCGTGACAAAATAAAAGGATGTCATCAAAAACTTTTGATGCGTGAGAATTAGATCAAGTCCCCATAGGTTCACTTCTTTTAATTTCTCCGTATACCGAGCTTAATTAATCTTTCCCAACTCTTCGAAGAACCGAAACAAACAAGAAAGGTGAAAGGGGGTCCCTCGGCCGAGGCCTCGGATATGTTAAATGGTCGAGATGGAATTCCATTTAATAGATCAACAAATTAGGGGATGAAATGAATGAACTCAATCATTGTATCCATCTAATATTGAAACCAAAAGCTTTGAGAACTCGCTAATATGTAAGGGCCAACTTATATGATCATATGCTCTTCGAGAGGTCTAATTTTATTAACATACCTTTCACTTTTGAGCGCCCTTAAAGGGTGAATTTCTTCCGAAAGAAGACAATGCCATCCAAAATTTGTCTCCCATTCATGAACCCCGTTTTTTCTCGGAGATACTGTGGATGGGGAGGGAGAGGTTTTAGTCTATTAACTACAATCATAGACAATATTCATAAATAAAATTTCATAAGGCTATTGGTCCTAAGCCTATAGAGTTTCTTCGAATTGTCTCATTTGGAGATAAGGGTTAAGAATGTAGCTTTAAGAGCTGGATATACATTTTGAACTCTCGTTGATTCCCTTTTACCAATTCCCATATTTCATGACCCATGAAGTTCCAGCACGTTTTTAAAGAATTCGCTATGAATCATCTCATTCGTAGCCTTATTTTTAGCATGTTCTAACCACTTCTTCCACCTCTTCCATGGTAATCGTCAGACATGGCTAAGTTTTGATATCTACTTGCTAACAGAAGCTGAATGTTTCTCGTTATCTTCATCATTTTCTATTGTTTATTTCGATCAGTTCTCAGACAATATCCTTAAAATGGTCAACTAGTAATTTTTCCATATCTTCATGTTGAAGCATTCGTTACCATTTTGGTCTTTCAATGAGAAGTTTTGATTATGTTGTCTCCGTTGAATCAATGTTTTATAGTAACTGTGTTCCTCTCCTTCCTTCGGCCATTGTACCCGTGATTTTTGTTTTCACAATATCTCTTCTTGCTTCTCGCATTCTTCTAGTCGACTAAGAGTATTTCCTTCTTCTAAAGAAAGAGCCCGCATTCTTCCATTTAAGATCATATTCTCGTTGGTTATCTTTCATTTTTTCTCTCGCATTTCGGTCCTCGATGGATATTTCAAACTTCCGTTCTATTCCATATTTTTATTTCTAACTCAATTTTTTTCAACCCGAGGGTTTGAACAGTGCATTCTATTTCTTCCGCAATCTAGCTAGTTTCCCACCGTTGTTTTGCTTTGTCCAAGAATGTAGGATCTCTTAACTAATAGTCCTAATCTAAATGGTCTATTCTTCGTACCTTCTTTAACATCTATTTCTATACTTATTTCGCCGTTGGTCTGATACTAACGTTGGTAAGATTGTCGCTTCATAGTAAACATCTAGACTTACTAGAGATTCCCGAGGCTAGAAATCTATCCAACCTTGATGCTATTTGATGCCTTTCACAACGTTCATTGTTCCAAGTGAACTTTTCCATTCACCGTAGGTATGTATACCAATTTAAGGTCCTGTGAGTAAGTCCCCAAAACAGTTCCATCTCGTGTCTTCTCTCCTTATTCCTCCTTTTTTTCTTAGCAAGGTTTAATAACATACTAAAACTTCCTAGTAACCAAATATTTTCCGATTCATGTTACCAAGGTTCCTTATCCTTCAGAAACACCTCTCTTTCTCCTCGATTAGAGGCCCGTAAATAGCTGAACAACCTTTTAACATTCGAGGAAGGCCTATCCATCTATTCACCGTTATCTCAAATAGGTTCCGTCGAATTTCTATACCTCTTGCCATGCCTCCGGAATCAATATCCATTGCCTCAAAATGTATGCTTAAAGAGTGAAGAATATTTCAAGTTTCTAAGCCTGAAAATTTAGTTTCTTGGATCATAATTACTTGAAGTTTCTCCATTTTCTCTCTTTTCCTTTAGATATCACCGTTATTTGTTGTTAAGGCCTCTCCGATATTCCCGGAGATTATTTTCATTGGTTAACTTTAGGTATTTCTTGGAATACCGTTGTTAATGGTATTATCTTTCCCATATTAATCAACATTTCACCAACCAATTACCGAGTAATGCAATTTCCTTCTTCCTTTTTTTCTTAGTTCTTTTTGAGGTTGACTAGGCCCCTTATATGAAATGGTTTCAAGGCTACTTACTTATTTTTGCGCTCGAGCTATCGTATAATGTTCAAACGTTTCTTTATACAATTTCTTCTCGTTCTTCGTGAATGAATCTTATCATCCAATCATCCATTCATGCAATAATATCTTCAGGAACCTTTTCCGTACCCTAAATCTTCTTTATTGTGTTTAATGTCCACAAATCGCCTAGCATTAGTATCTTCACCGATGATTTCTTGCAATGCTTTCCTTTGTTGTCCGGTTTTTTTATTTATTATTTATTGAACTTGCTCGGGCTATTATCCTCCACATGTGAAGCCTTCCCCTTCTTCCTCAGTGATTTCATAATCGTTTGGTGAGGCTGTCAGCTGGTATACTCGTGGAATTATTGTTGCTTGTTATTCTTTTTTTGTAACCCGTTATAAATTTGTCCTCTCTTTCGCCCCTCGGTTAGGATTCACCGCTATTAGTCAGATTGTTTCTTGAAACAGAATGACAAAGCTTATGGGGGTGGCCGTGTTCATTGCCTTCGAAACTGAAGGATGTGTTCAATTGAGTGAGCTGCGTTTACCCTTTTCCTTCATATTACAAACAATGGATTCCAGGAAATGGTTCCGAGGATATTCATGTATACAAAGATTCGAAAAGTAGGGAACGTCCGTGACACGTTTTTTCTACTATTTTCACAAATCTTCCCAGAGAATTTCCATCACCTTCAAAAATTTTCGATCTAGAAACCGTAGGGGAGGCCAAAGAAGTGCTCCTATACCGGCACCGCAAGAAATTGTTCTTGGTCCTGATTATAACATTTTTCCCATTGTCTAAGGAAGAGGTCCTGAGTATTGTAAAAGTATGGACCAACCTTCAAAAATAATGTCTCGCTTCTGCATGTTGCAAAAAATACCGTAAAGAATCCCAGGCCCCAAATTTCAAATCTATATGGCCTTTGGGCTACCATTTGCATCCCGTATCCATTTTGTAATAATTTGTTTCTCAGGGAAAATGCCTAGAAAATTACATATAAGATGTATTGTATTTCTATATAAATCCTTTATTCATCCAAATTTTGTTAGAAAGAATTATAAATTGCTTCTTCAACGTCTTCTGCAAGCATTGTCTCTGGTTCACTAAGTAGCCTACCTCATCACCTCAAAACCCGTTCTTCCTGAGGGCCTCCATGTAGGCTTATCTATTGGACTGTTCCCCGTGGATATTCTGGCCGTAGGGTAGCCCCCCACCCCTCCCCCCCCCCACCCCCCTCGATTCTCGCTTCCATTCATGCACCGCCGTAGTTCGTTCTCTTCCTCCGTGACCTCTCGCCGATGGCGGCATCGATTCTCCAACCCCAACGGTGCACATGTTTTTGGAGATGACCCCCATGATGATCTACATTATTCGAGAGTGTGATTTGTGTTCAATAAATTTCATTAATACGTTTTTTGTCTCGCGATGAAATTGTGGTGAATCATGCAAGAGGATTCTACGTGTGCAGATTTGTGTTATAAAAAAAGTGGCATCAACATATTTGGCTTCTTTCAAACCATATTTTTCCATTGTTGTTGTGAGGGTCACAACTCAGTTTGCAACCCCCGCCATCATTGCGGAAATGAAGGAGTCATCCCGATAGTCGTAATTATTTTGTTTTTGTCTCAAATTCTTGCTGAAATTTTTATAAGAGAGATTTTTGGAAGAATTTTGTGTTTGCTAATGCATGTTCCAGTTTTTCACTTGAGAACTTAATGATCACAAAAACTATGATCTTCCGATAAATAGCCGCAGTGATAGGTCTATTCATAGAGTGGAGGCACATATGAGTGTTATACTCTCATTGGTTACCAGTAGGAGTTAGTGGCTGTGAATTCATTTTTTATGAAGTTTCTTTAAGGAGAATCCCACCATCAATTTCACGATTATCCTTCAAAGCTATTCAATGTATTAAATATATTTAAAATGATTTTTGGTTTGTGGAAAGATTTGGGATTTATATATTGATGCAATGTTGATATAAGAAAAGCAAGAAATGGCTGGATTTCAACTATGGCATAAAATTTATATTATTGGTTCAGGTTTTTTATGAATTGAGTCCTTTCAGGCCATTAGTTTGGTACATTTAAATTAGATTTGGTGCATGATATTTCATATTTGGGGATATTTTTCTTAAATCTAGTGTATTATTTAATTCTGGGGACATTTAAAAAAATGGTAAATATTTTTCTAATTTATATTTAAATGAATCTATAAAGCTAGTAGATGTGGAGATAATTATACCAATTGGAAATTTAAGTTATGAACATTGCCGGAAAACTCAACGCTTATCACATTGTAACAAGATATGATTTCAAATCGACAAAGAACAGCAGGATCAATTCAATATTGGGAGCATAGAGATACCAAGACTAAGGTACCTTGTGATGTCAACAAAGAAAATATTATTCCATACATCACGTATTTTATAAAGATTTCGCTAAATATGAAACACACAAAAAATTGTATGAAACTCCCAATACTAATAGAAAGTTATTTATGAAGAAGAGAATTTTCAAAAATAATATCTGTAGGTAAATGAAAGTATTAATGATTTTATTTTTAGAATTAAATAAATCTCTAATAAACTTGGGGCTATTGTTGAGAATATTTCCAACAATGATCTAGTAACTATTACTTTAATGTGTTGTTATATTATTATTATATGTTTAAGCATTGTGGGGACTCAGCTAAACAGTAGATCTACCTTTAATGAATTAACATGTATTATTCCGAAATAAGAAGAAATAAGGAAGATGTATGCCAGATATGAAAGCTCATATTTCACATTAGTAGCCAAAGGGAAGCAAAATCATAGAGGAACTATGGGATGAACAAAGGAGGAAAGTCAAAGGCAAAACCACGTCAAGGCACAACACCAGTTATATGAAATTCTAATCTACGGATAAACTAGATTCTTGAGTGTGGTGTTCCTTCACTCGCAACAAAAAAGAAAGAAAACTATTCTTTTCTCTAAGACAAATAGATAGACATAAAGGAAAGAAACTCACTAAAAGATCCTTTCGCTTTGTTTCTCTCTATTTCGTTTTTTTCCATCACTCGAACGAACCAAAGCCACTACATCGATACCGTCGATCAAAGAAAGAGAACAACAAACAACATACAAAAATACAAGTATCTAGTTATCTTAACCAAATCGAACCAATTAGATATGAGAATATATACACTATTGAGAATGAAATTCACAAGATATAAGTCTACATATGAGAAAATGAAATACATATGTTATTAAGAAGGTAGGAGGAGAACATTAAAACTAACATATCAATTCATCGTCAACTGCTCCCCACTTCATTCCATCTCGATGACACCAAGCATCATCCCAACAACATAATAGTACTTCCAACACTTAACACCGAGAATCCAACAACATAACATTACACAAATTTCTCCCTTTCCTTAGCACTTAATGAGTGCTAAATCTATAGGGAAATTGAAGGTGAAGCCAATAAAATGGAATTGAGTGGCTTTCTAATAATATGTGAGACATGTTTCCAATTTTAGTGGTGATGGATGAACACTTGTATTCAAAGCAGGACACCTGCCAGAGCTCTTCTAAGGCACTCGTACATGTGGAGATTCCTATAACAATGATCTTTTTCACTCCAAGGAGACCAACGCACCTTGAAAGTTTTGATGCATTGCAAAGGTACCTTTGCATGGAGGTAAGGGCACCGTAGAAAAATTAGGCCCACTCGACATGAATTGATGAGTTAATGGGCTGCATAATCTATACTAAAACATTGGAAATATCACAATTGAAGCTATCAACGAACACTTGTTCTAAGGCATATAGTAAATCGAATTAGGGATGATAGAAATATCATTGTCTTCTGGGGATGATGCTCAATTCTGAACAAAGCCTTAGTGGATGATGCTCAACTGACCCGTAAATAACCGCTCTACAACATACAGAAGTCAAAAATAATGATAATATTTGGATGACATGCATTACGATGATGAGTAGGATCTTAAGCGAACACCCATCAATTTGCAATACATTAAATCATGATATCTTAAATCTTGGACACAATTGCCGAGGGATGCATACCCATGCTAAACACATAAACTATCATAAAATGTACAGACAATTGGAAATTAGTCTACAGACATACATGCTTACGTACAGGCTGCTCTGTATGACCATTTACATGTAAAGCCATCGTACGGATGATGTAAGTACAATCGAAATCGTAACCCTGGAGCGGGATGAAACTATATCTCGATGTCTTTATCTTCATTCACTCGGTCACTCGAGTGCAAGTTCAACCATGCGAATATATGATTCGAAGTTTCACATGGGAAGACATCATCTAATTACTAGTTATTGATATAAGTCGTTAGTGGTATCGCTAGAGAAAACCACTCGATGTTAATGGTTCTCAAGGTACTCGCAAGACACTTTTACAAGGCAATGAATATTTATTTGATGTTTAATGCGAAAAAAAATCTTTGGTCAAAGGTTCGGAAGCGAGAACGTGTCGATGATGAAAGCTCCGGCGACCGGAGATGTTTCTAAGTTAACTTCCGATTACAAGATGATGTCGATGTGAAGAAAATTTATCGTGAAACGAGAGTAATGATTTGTGAGACAAAAAATGTGGCTTAATTAGAATGTTCAGGACATGGTCATGAAAATGAAGGTTTATGAGTATTGCGTAATATGAGGACCATCGGATGAATTCTCTCGAACAGCACGAAGACATTGAAATGAGTTGCGTATCGACCTAAAAACCGAAGTGATGGTATAATGGACCATAGGTATGATGAACCGTCACAATATTACCCAACCCAAAAATCACGTGATGAAGTGAAAGTGTCATGTTTAAGAGGGACCTACTACCATAAAGTTTTCTATTCATTTTTCCCAATTTTCCTGCCTGTCATCGACTAGTATCTCTTTATTTTTTAACAAAATCGAGGAGGGTAACATATGCTTAATTCATAATTCAACCTTGGGTGAATCCATCACTATTTAATGATTTAACGAGTCTAGCGATAATGAAATTTGATCTTTCCATGATCGACAAGTTTGTTGTTATTTTATGTTTTAATGAGTCTAACAATAGTGAAAATCCGACATGCTTTTTAATGTTTAGAGAGTTTGAAAAAAGTGGACAAAAAGAAAACTCCATGAGTCCTTTTTTCGCAAATTTTTCACTCAGTTCAGAAAATGTGTAAAATGACACCGAGAAAACCTCTTAGCCATGTTCGACCAAGGTGTTCCTTTTTTCATAAATAATATATCTTAGTTCGAAAAGGGTTAAAATTATACCGAGTAGATGTCGTTTCATTTACTTTTAAAAGCTTGAGGCAAGATAACTACTCGATAATATTTTCACATTATCGTAGTTTGAAAAGAGCTAAAAGAAGATTCTAGGGACTTTTTTCACATTTATAAAAGATCTAAAAATAGATAAAAATTGTATCTTTAATTCCTTTCTCATTTTTATCAAAGCTCTAAAAAAGAGGACAAAAGTATGCTTTGTGGTCAAATAATTCTTGAATATTTTTGCACTCTAAACTTATCGTATCAGCCTATAAACCCCACTCGTGGAACCATCAATTGGATTAAGGTGTCACTCCTGCCTACAGTAAAAATAAATAAAACTATAGTCACATCATTAAATATGACGAAAATAATCAAAATTACTATTAAAAGGTAGTTTTTTACCATTCTCTGTTTTATCATTCCACAGATCCCATTTAAAAAAATTAGGAGCTATGAATCAGTTTTTCCGTCGAACTTCGTTGGCTGATCGTACCGCTCAGTGACGATTTCTCTTGCCATTTGATCCAAGCCGAGCTATGAACCTTCTTTTCTTTTTAGTTTCATTTATGTTTCATTTCGTTGCAAATCGTTAGGGTTTTGAGCCCTTAGGTTAAATATATTATGTTTAGAAACACACCCTTGAATGTTGAAATTTGTGTTGTAGCAAGGAATTGAAGTCCAAAATGCACTACAATGCTCTTCCCCTCGACCGGGGTGCGTTGGGCGCATTTCTCATTTTTGTTTTTGTTGTGTGCCCAAAATTTCCAAACTTGTTTCGTATGAAATGGATTCTAATGTAGTTTATTATTAGTTTACTTATCGTATAAAATGAATATTACATGGAGAGAAAGAGAACATGAAGAAAAAAAGATATGATTTCCATAAATGATCCAAGTATAGTAAGAGCCATTAGGATTGCTTAAATACTTCATATTATCATGGATGATGCATCATATGAAACTATTGGAGTTCCTAGTTCATTCATGGATCCCAGATTACAGTGTTTTGCTACATTGGGGAAAAAGTGCCTCCAATATCGTTAAGGATATTTACTTTCTCACCGGATTATCGAGACGAGGTTCTCCTATTTCCCTTAAAAGATCTACTCTTGGTGGAGAGATAGTGAAGGATTACATATGCTAGTATTTTCATCTGTGTGACCAAACGAAGTAATGGATGTAGCACAACATCCGCGATGTGTCTCACTTTTCTTTGAGAACCATCCTTCTTTTCATCGTTGAAAATCTTGATGGTTCTATGACAAAGAAATGTTGCAAACCGATCACATGCAATATGCTCTTAAGTCCCTAGAACAGAGTGAATGTAACATTACACAAATTTCTCCCCCTTTCCTTAGCAATTAGATGAGTGCTTAGTTTATAGAAATTGAGAAGTTTCTCAATAAATGGAATTGAATGGTTTTATAATAATAGGTGAGACATGTTTCGAGGTTCATTGGGGATGGATGAACACTTTTATCAAAAGTATGAAACCTATGAGCTCTTCTAGAAGGCATCGACATGTGGAGACTTCGAACAATGATGGCAAGCTTTCTCCTGTGATACCAAAACACCCTTAAGAGCTCGGGAAGTGCACTGTAGTGCACTCTTGCATGGAGGTAAGTGCACGACATGTGCACTTAGCTCATTCAAAGATGCAATGATGAGTTAATGGCCATATAATCTATACCAAACATTGGAAACGCACAATTGAAGCTATGAATGGAAATTAATTTCTATGCGTATATCAACCGAATTAGGGGATTATAGAACCTATTCATTGGTCTTTGGGACGATTCCAAATTTGACCCTGTGTCTTTGGGGGATGATGCTCAAATTGACCTCAGAATAAAACTAAATAAGTAAAATTACTATATGAAGAGGAAGGATTGATACTTATTTTATGGTAACGCTTAGCAATTTGTTAAAGATTGAAATAAAAATGAAATTTGATGAGCCCAAGCACAGAAGGCATTCAAAGAAATTTTTTTGATAAAGAATCCCAAGTTAGTGATAATTTCAAAATGCTCAACTTATTCATTTCACATGTTTCTTATCAAGTTGAAATTGTTGATATTAATGCATTGTTTATTGACTCTAGCGCTTCAATTCATATTTCATGCAAAAAGAATGTTTTTCTACCTCACATGAAAATAATAATGGTACTCATAATTGCCTAGGAGAGGACCGTTCTCAAGAAATGAAATTCTATGGTGATGTATGTTTAACATTACGTATAGCCGAGAGAGGAAAATATATAATGTGATTTAAGTTTCTGGAATCAAGAAGAATATAAACTTTGTGTCCACCATTGCAAATCGAAATATTATAGTTGGAATTCTTTAAATCACATTGTGTTATTAAGGATATACATGAAAAATAAAACATCAAACTAATAGGAAAGTGAATTTCTATCTTTATACATGCTTATGTAAAAGGAAAGATCAACAAACATTGAAATACACCGCCATAATCATTTCCTCGCAATGAGTATTCAATTCACATCTCATTAGCACGCGTTAAGTATCATCCATTTTAAATGTTTCTATTTACTATGGTATTTGTGCATATTGTAAAACTCGAAGGTTCCTTCTTCCCACTTACTCTTTCTTACTTATTTACAGGTGGAAATTTCGAGTAATCAAAGTTCTCCAGGAGTGTCTAAGGATTTTAAGAAACAAAATAAGAACATGGCTCGTATTAACTCGTGCCTACTACCTATGAGAGAACATAGATGTTTTTTATAGACATACAACTTGTGGACTCGACAAAGGATCTTCTTCATGGAATCTATGTATAAGTTGTTTGAAGAAGAGAAACCTCATAAATCTAGAGAAAATAAATAGCCGATGCCCCAAATTATTCTAAAGCTACAATTGGACACGCCATTTTTTTTCACCTAATTTCAAGGTCTAAAATACTACCATATGCTCACATGGTAAGGTTGATTATCGAAAAATCTTAATATCGTATAGAACTTTCCTTACCCGTAGAGGAACAATGATTGGTTCCCTTAAGGTAATATTCGGCTAAATTCTACTCATATTCTCGACCCTAATAAGATTTATGATAAGGAATTTCAAAATTTTGGTTAAGGAAAATGAACTCAAATCGAAAAATAATAAAGAAACTAGAGAGTAAATCAACAAACAAAAAAAGAACGTCGAAAATGGTAAGTATTCTACATCGATTATCTTGAAAGTCCATATTGCTATATCTTAGCTACGATTTATAGACTTTTTGGTGAGTCGACAATAACTATATTTTAAATATAATGGGTTCCCTTTTATGGAAGAAGCATTGTATTCTTATGTTATGGACTTGGGAAATATTCTATCAAAAAATATTTCCACCCAAATTCTAGGAATACGTAAAGAACCACTCTCTATCTCTTCCAAAATATTTTCTCCATTTTATATGAGCGGCTATATTATGGATGCTATATGTTTTACATCATATTTTCAGGGCCAGATGGGCCAGGAATGGACTACCCAACATCCCATTCCCATTCATATATTTCATAGTATTAAGTGGGAATCCAAATATGAAAGTCATTTCTACAAAATCATTGCGGAGTTCTCATTTTACCCCTTTTTGAAGATGTTTTCAATGAGAAACTTTAATTCTCAAACAAACCAAGCGTTAATTTTCTTTCATAGGAAAGTGGTTTGGTGAGGATTCATTCACCTATTTGTTAGTAATTGGGAGCCTAGCTCATCCACATTTCTTTCCCCTCGTATGTTCGCGATAAACTTCTCGCAAGATAAATTACATACCAAATCTGTGGGAAATGGACTGACCAGATTTTTGAAAGAAGCCAGTAAGAAGGCATTATGGCCTCTTTCCAATTAGCTGCTACGACAAACAGCAAGCATGTTATTATGGAAATTGGCTTCAAATAGAATTTCGAAAGTATTTACAATTCCAAATAGGAAATATGATCCCCAAAAGTGGCAAATACTTCTCACCATCGAAGTGAAATGACCCTCAGGCATGAAGAGGATGATTTTTGACGAATTATTTGAGTTTTTCTTCAAAAACTATGCCACAATTAAAAGTTGGCATATTTACGCCTTCACCCACTACAACTACTAAAGTTTCAACAACACAAAAACAAGATACCGGAAATAATTCCACCAAGATCTCTGATGTCTCTCAAACCATGACTTAGAAGAAGGTGAATCAAATATTAAGGATAATGAAGTCCTTAGTACACCGTATCAAGAGAATTCGGCTTGAAGTTCAAACAATAGATCCGTATTTTCCAATAATATCAAAAATGTTTGGAAAGATTTTTACCTCAAAACTCCAAGAAGAATAAACAACCATGATTATCGATCAACAACAGAACATACACACCCTTCTACAAGTCAAGACCCGCGACGTTGTGCCCTCCGACAAAGTGGTAAGTACGTACAGAATGAATACATCCTGTGCCTCCGGCAAGCTATGATTTTTTTCAAATATTCAATAACCCTCCCTTGGACATATCTATAGTCCTAGGCATAAGGCGCTTTTAGAAGAAGAAAAGGAGAAGACAAAAGAATTCCTAGACTCTCAATCAAGAAGATATATCAATGAATTTTTTGGAAAGATACCTAGGGTCATCCTTCACAGATCCAATTTGGTTCTCACAACAGAGCTTATGAATTTGCAACTACCGGCAAGGCATCGCAGATTCATCAACTAATGAAGAAAAATATGAGAAGATCCTTCAACTTGAAACAGAAAGTTAGACGGCAGTAAAAGCAGAAAGTGTTAGTTAACAACTACAAAAGACAAATCACACAACTTCAAGAGACTCTCGCACCAATTGAAAATTCAATATCAAGATGAAGTTAATTCTAAAGATACTCAAATTCATCAATTACAACTCTCCTTTTCGAGAAATGAAATATACCAAATATTGCACAAAAATAATTCATATTTTGCTTTAAATTAATAAGAATCTTGAATTATGTGAGCAAAGTGATTCACTTGTAAATCACATTGTCGATATGGGAATTATTTTGATGACATATATGAGATGGTATCCTCTAATTTTTTACTTTCAAGGTGATTCTTTAATGGCCGAAAGGCCAACCTTCCCAAAATTGAAGAATCAAAGAAAGAGATATTGTTCACAAATTGGGATATACAACTAAAGAAAGCAGTAAAGGCAATAACTAGAGAAAAAGACATTGCCACAAACATTGTGAAAATTTTCAGCAAAAAATTGATCGTAACAAATCTTCATAGATAAATGTCCTCCTCGTGTATTATTACCCTTGCAAAAGGTTTAATATGACAATGGCAGAAGTGTCAAAAGTAAAGAGGAGCATATTATGAAGATAGGAAAGCATTTTTATAAATATAATGGTTATATCTAGTGAAGCCTCACGCCGCTAATGGCTCACACTACAGTCTTACATATATGTCCTCATACATGCTACATCCATTATATGATGTTGTTTTTACCGGAAACCTATGCATTAGGCTAGGCCAAACTCCCAAGCTTAAGCCTATGCTTAATATTCTTCAACTCAAGAAGCAAATGGAAGAAGGGACATCGTGACAATCTTCCAAAAATCAGCCCTTTAATTTCTATTTTTGTTTTAATTGTTTACTTTAAGGAGAGTTGTTTGAAACCCTGATTTTTATTTTAATTACTATTTTAAGACTTATTTTTTTTTATTTAAACCCATTCATTTGTTTTAAGAAGGGGTCCTAAAAGTTTGAAAATAAGACTTACTAATGTCGCGCCTTCCGTACTCTTAAATATTTATGAATAGAAAAGGTTGGTCCTAGAGTTATTTCTCAATGAGTTAGTAAATATATATATGGTACTTTTATATTATATGTTTAATTTGAGTTTCAAATGAGAAATAGTCTATTGATATTATGATGTGTTGTTTTACATTCATTTGAACAAAATTTTGACATCAATTCACTTTGGACCGTGTTATGCTATTATCATTTATATGTATATGCAATACATGCAAACTTGTAAAAAGGCGATATAAGCTTCATTAAATCGATTAAATTGACTTCTTAATTAAACAAATGACCTCAAATGTTTTTCGCATCTCTAAATTAATGTATGATATTTATTTTCTCATTGAAATATTATTTTTGTAGATCGCACAAAGAAAAGGTTTCCCATCCCGGATACGTATAGAGATAGATCTTGATTTATAAATATAAATAGATAGATTTACTTTTATCGCAAGCTTGATTATTTTTCCATCTATAAAATTACACTTATGTATAGAATTATCCATCTACCCCAACATTATTAAATTAAAATCGGTCCTAATAAATCTACGGAGCCACCATTCTAAATGGAAAAGGGATTGCCAAGTACCGACTGTGATGGTTTTCCATGTTGTTGCAATGATTCTCGGGGCATCAACACCTTTTGTGTTGTATGAGGTCCATCCGATCATGGACGGCATAAAAACTTAAATTAAAAATGTATCACCATCACCGCAGTCATTCTCCCTTCCGAATCGACAACTTCTAGTCCTTTTTCAAGATCTCGTATCCACAAATTAGAATTTGTTCATTATCCTCCTCAATATCCTAGTTCTTTTCGTAAGGAAACCCCCTTTAGAGTATAATTCGCAGTCACCCGAAGTACATACGTTGATAAAGAAATTAGAAGCAGAAATTTCAATTTCAAAGAAAAACCTATACTTTGGAAGCCTCGTAAGGAAGTGTTACCAATTTTTGAAGGCACTCATGTATTAACTAGATCTAAAAGTGAAAATATTGGAGTTATCCTTTCATTTTCTTTCTCTTTCCTTCTCATCGAAGGAAAAATACTATTTTCCGAAACATAATCATCAACTAGTGAGACACAATCACTTAGTGAGACTCAATCGTTTCTTCCTCTCGAAATAACATCAATCATTATTCCCTCTCTTTTCATCTTCTCAAAAATTTCTTCATTGATCATTATTTATTCTTATTCTTCTCGCCTAAAACTATTATTACAAGTAATATTAGTCTTACAAAATTTTCTCTACACCTTCAATCGTTATTAAATTATTTCTTCACTAAATCCTCCTTTAGGACCACCCAATCGTCTCTTCATACAATTGTTAATAGACCTTGGAAAAATCTCGGAGTCACCAAATACTGTGTTCTCTTCATCCTTTACCCAAGCATCTTGAAAGATGGTTGCCAAGCATAACCCGAACATGGATTACTTCCGTAGTGATATCTCCATAATTTCCGTTTCATAAATTTAATGGAGTTTCAAAGGAATATTTTATAGTTAGATTATTTCCTTATACTTTTCAAGGATTGGGTTCAGACTGCGGTATTTCTCACTACCATCAAGCACAATTACTAGTTGGGATATTTTTGAAGAACAATTCTTACTAAATTTGAGACATCGCACCATCGTAATCCTTATCAATGTTCTTTCCAACTTGGAAGAAAACAAGGGTGAAAAGATCAAAAACTTCAATTCCGTATTTAATAAATTTCTCAAAAATACCAACCACATCTAAGCCTAGAGTAGACAAAAATAGATCGGGTATATATCCTCTCTTCCTTATAATATTGCTATTTTTGGGTATAGGAGTCAATAAGGCTACATTGGTAGAGAATAAGGAAAGAAGCTCTTTCGTTGAAAAAGAATACTTTCGTAGGTGAAATTTGCTCAAGAAGATAGGAAATGAAGAATTTTTCCTTTAAATATGAGTCCAAAAGGAAATCATCTTAAAATATCCCCATGATCTTGAAGGATTAATAAAAGGTTCTAAAATAATGTCAAATGATATGTTGACATAAAGAAACAAGTAAACAAATCTTATCCAAAATTTTTAGATATTTTAACAAAACTAAATTTTCTCGAACCCGCAAAATGATCCTATGCCGAACTGCATCAATACAAGGATCATGATGAAACAATACGTTCCTTCGAAGAATCTCAAGATGAATTAGTCGAAGTTCATGGATTAAGGGGTTTTGGACCCTCCCACCGATGATGAAAATGAACATGAGGCACTTACGATAAATACTAGAGTAAAAACATTTGACCTCTCGTTACTCACCTCAAAAGAAAAAAATGATTCATCCTCGCTTTTAAGGATAAAGTAGTCAATAAAAGGACTTCTTCTTTCTCAAACAAATCCAACTTCACTACTATTCCATCTACCTCTAAAACATTAGTGGTTTGTGTTACCATTGAATACAATTTAGTGGAAGATATGTAGTGTTAAAGAAAATATGTGTCCGTATGAATCGATCAAATTAAAAAGGAAACAAAAATTTTTCCTTAAAGAATTGAATGTAGTTCCCCGCTACACCCTTACCCTCGCTTCTCGTAACATCAAAAGAACTCTAAAGGAATATGTAAGCCTCCTAATTATTCACCTCGAGAAAAATTGAAAAAGGATGTTATTATAATAGTGGACAAAACCCGCCTCACATACTCCTCCTTTTTCTCGTTAACTTTTGAATTATTCTTAAAAATATATATAATTGTTTAATTGACTGGGAGCTCAATCAAATATTATGCCATATTATGTTTAATCGAAATTGAATATATCTCCTTAAAAGACAACAATACATATTGTACAATTAAAAATGCAACAAAAGTTAAAGTATTATATATAAATTCATTCTTTCTTGCTATTAGCATCCAATCCAAAATTCCACCAAGTAAATCGATATATCTAGTCACGATATACCACATTTTTATGGTTCGATATTAAGTAGAGATTATCGTGTTATTTTATGCTGTTTTTTCATTGGACTGTCTCATATGTGGCTTCCCCACAATGGCAATCCAAATCTAACGTGCTGACCGTGAAAAGTATTTAAGACATTTAGTAACCGAATTCGAAGAAGAAAATGAACCCATGGCCTTTACCGATAATATCATTGGAAATTACTCTATTGAATCCTTTTTTAGGAATTTCCAATGTTTCAAAGTTCCATTTCTTACCAATTCAGCTAATTCTCATATTGGAAAATTTTTCTTGCATCGTTCTTCCAAGTGAGTAAATATTATAGATAAACCTTGTAGCATACTATTTTGACCATATTTCCATGGGTCAAAACTACTGCTATATGAGCTGGTTTTATATTAATCAATCCATAAGGTGAAAAGACTATGATCACATGCAGACTTGAATTTGAATGCAAAAATAATACTATAGAATACGAGGCACTAGTTCGTGTTTAACCAAAGCAACTCGATGTTGATGTTAAGTATATTAAGGTATTCAAAGATTATGAAATAATTGTTAAGAAGGTAAGAAATACCATACACCGTATTTCCTACCATCTTCAACATTATCAATCGTTAGTGCGCTTTCTTACCTTTCATTTTTTAGCATTCAATATCTTTCTTAATTATAATTCGTAATGCAAGTGTAGACCTTCTTGAGGTACTTAGCATCCAACCTTATTCTTCCAAATATTATAGCCCAGACATATTTTCCATAGAGTTTATTTTTCACCCACATATTCCTAACAATATTACTAATTGAGGGTATTCAATCATGATGATGGTTATTATTTTTATTACATCATAAGGATCATATGACAATCAATTAATCGATGAAGATGTACATGAAAGACAATTACAAAAAAAAATCTAAAGAAAATTCTATACCTAAGTCTATGGTCAAACTCAAATATCTTTAAGATCTTAAATACATATTCAAAAATATTACTAATTCAAAAAAATCTTCAACTTTGAGGTTTTAACCGGGTAAATCTAGGAAGAGATGTAAGTCCTCGTAACATCAACATAGGTATTGATCTTTCCTCCGATCAAAGATTATCATTTATTAATTTAATAAAAACACAAGGATGTCTTTGCATGGAAATATGAAGGCCTAAAAAATTGTGATACTTCAATCATTGAACATACTATCCCAATGATATCCACTAAAAAAACCTATACAACAAAGCCAAGGAAAATTCACCCCGACTTTGAAAGTCAAATCAAAAGTGAACCTAACAAACTCCTTAAAGCCAAGATTAGTATTTCCGTAGGAATTCTAAGTGGGTATCCAATTTAGACCTCGTTAGGAAAATAATGACAATGTTCATATTTTTATTGATTTAAACTTAAACAAAGATTTCTTTAAAGATATTGTAATATTCTAGAATAGGAATAGCAACAATATCGAATACAATAATGGAAAATATAAAAACAAATGTCAACACATTACATATGATCTAAAGACATATCCATGGTATTATGTATAACAACAAAAAAATAAGTACAAGATATTGGGGATCAAGTCCCCAAGCCAGGCAAGAGAAGCCTCCAATGCCTAAAAGCACCAAAACATGTAATACCACTACTACACAAAACAATAAAGCCAAGACAACACAATGGTAATGCATAACGTTGAAAATGGAAAATATATATAAATGAATCTAATAATACATGCTCAAAAAAGGCTAAAATCGGGGATCTAGGCTCTGAAGGACACTTTTCCGTATGACCTAGGAAGGGTTTATGGAAATACCCAAAAGACCGAATGCTTTCAATGCCGCCTAGTGATGAATAAGCTCTACAATTAAAATTTTAAAAGGAGGTGGATAAAATTTTTTTAAGAACTAAACGCCTGAACTCCTCCAATGGGAATTGTGCAGGTTTGATCCCTCCATCGAAAAGAAAACACTCAAAATGGAGCATCAAATCACCCCCGCAATCGCTCACCGAAATAACCTAGCTGCAATCGAAACCGTGTCGTAGGAGATGATGGTGAATTGGACTGTGCCAAAATGTGACATGAATTCCTCGGGACCTTCCTTACTAATTTCCCAATGGAAATAATGCTTCCTCCACTAAAGACAAAGCTCATAAATTGTCCAAAGAAACCCTCCACCGCTGCACTGCAACTCAACACAACTCTAAATGGTAAAACTACATCAGAGAAGAAAGATGCAGCTTGCCTAATGCTGCATCGTGGAATAATCACGAAACTATCCCGAGTGGGGACCAAGTCCCCGAGGATGAAGGTGGATTCCGGTTTGGGAACACCCTTGGTACAACAACACCGCAATTTTAGCTAAATAGTTGAAGAGAGCCACAAGTCATAACAGAAAATAAAAAGATAATAATCAAAACATGCTCTCCATGGTTTCCATCTCCTTTATTATATGCTTGGTGAGGTTCCTCACCCATGGCCCCACTCATTAAAGCCACTACTTCATGGAAAGGATCTCTCCTTTAAAATCGCACCTGGTTACCCGCTGAATGTCCACTCCTCCATACCAACGTTGCTGATTTGGTCAAAGTTGGGATGTGTGTACCCACATACTATATCCCTTGTTCACACATAGGTGTGTTGCCCCGAAAACTCCAAGTTCACAACAAGGGGGATACCCACCCGGTCTTGACCTCGGTTAGTGTTTCTCCTTTTTCGTTTGGTGGCGTGGGTCCGACCGGGGATAATGGGACCACTTTCCCAATATGTGTGTGTTGTGTGTGTGTTGAGAATAGATATTTCATTTCTAAAAAGGTTCCTAAGTGAAATGATTTTATTCTATTTCTAATCTAGTCATATCCAAATTGTATTTTAATTTAAACAGAAATATCTAATTCTAAACTAACCTGGAATGTAATATTTCTATTTATGCGATCTAAAATGATTTCGAATAACAATTGATAATAAATATCATTCAACTGTTATAAGAAAACAATTCAATAAAGATAAACCATTTCATATAAAAAGTTAGATGAAACAGTTGTGAAAAACATATCGCATAATAAGTTATTCATACATTAAGCATAAATAAATAGCTATCACCGTACAAAAGTGCCAAATGATAACTTAAGCATTCAAACATCAATATATAAACAAATGAACATAAATATTACTTTAACACAGAAGCAGAAATAGTTAAGAGATAAAAGTACCATTTATAACTGGTTCTACTCATGAGCTAGAAATAATAATGATTTATCTCTTCTTAATCCGACATCTACTAAGAGTACAGAAATGCAACATCAGTAGCAGATATTAGACACAGATATCAATAAATCTCGTTCCATTCATTCATCAAAACCTCCTCTGAGGGTGCAGAAGTGCATGTTCCGAGGACAAGTTTTTGACAAATTTCAGGACCCTTCTCTAAATGCATGAGAAGGGTTTAAATACTACTAACTAAATCTAATTATAGTTTATTACAAAAATTTAGGATTTGGTTTAAATGACCGTCCTTTTTCTAGGCAAAAATAAAGTAAAACTAACACTAAATCTAAAACTAAAATTAACAACTAACTACTTATGAATTTGATCTTTGAATTTGCAAGCATCCAGCATTGATTTGAGAAGAGGAGGCTGGCCGACTTCAGATTTTAATTGTCCCGAAAAAACGGAATCGGCAAGTGTTGAGGCTGCTTTTTGCCTATTTTTCATCACCTCCTTAGCCCCTTTTTGGCTTAATTTGACACCTATAAACCCTCTTGTCCCTCTCCTAAGTCCCTAAAATGACCAGACCTTCATCAACTACAGTTAAAGGTAACAACAGTATAAGTAGAGTTGTTTCCACTATTTTATAGCTAGTATTAGGCATTTTTTTTTGTAATATGCTATTTGTCAACTTATCACTATGGGCAGAACAATGGATATATTGCAGAATGTGTTGATTAGCTTGGAGGAATTTTCAGACAGCCTACAATGGATGTGCCAACATAGTAAGCTCTAGCTCAAGCCCTGCTCAGCAATTCAACGTCCTTCTAGCACTTTGGCATAGTCAAAACTCATGGAGGGCCAACTGGCCATTCAACATCATAGTGGAGTTCGATTCATTCAAAGAAGATTTTGTTTTTTTATATATAGCTGCAATCAGTTGTAATCAGAACTGTTAGTAAGATTTAGATTAGGAAGTGCCAATTTCGTGGATTCCAGATCTCTGGTCTCCAACGCTTGCCATGTCATGGAACTGTTACTAAATTTAAGATGTAAGCATGCCTATAAAGGTAGAGACTCGACTTTTGATGACAAAGGTTAATGTACTACATCTTTCAGCTGTCAATTTACATTGTGCTCTGGTGTTCTAAAGCAGAAGTCGATTTGAATGCTGGTGTGTTTTTGATTGCATGAAGATTGCCGTGGGTGTGATGAATTTCTAAAGCAAACTGTTGTAGGGGTAAATTAGTCTGTAATCAGCATTTTCCCGGGTGTGGCAAGGGCCCACCACAGCCAGTTCAGTTCAGTAGAATAGCTAGAGGTAATTTTTAGTCACTATGTGGTTGAATTTGTAGTTGCAGCGTTAATTATTTTTACAGGTTGATTTGTTTAATTTGATTTCCATTTGCCAGAGTTCAGATTTGAATTGCAGAATTGATTTGTGAAAATTGATTTGGATTTAGAATTATCGGTGTTTCAAAGATTTAGATTACAGTCAATTAAATTGTGAATGTCAATTTACGTTTAACAGAGTTTACATTTGTTAGGTTTCAAGAATTCCTGGATTTAAAATTGCAGAGTTCATTAAATTGTGGAAATTGATTTTTAGCATAGGTCACGTTGCTGAAGTTTTAGGAATCTGGTGATTTAAAGTGCAAAGATTCAATTGTGAAATCGATTTGTGTTTGCTGGATTTACGTTTTGCTTGGATTGCAGAATTTTTTTTGAAAATCTATTTGTGTTTGTTGGATTTACGTTTTGCTTGGATTGCAGAATTTATTTTGAAGAACGATTTGGTTTTTCTTGGTCCATGTTGCTGGACTCCCACATATCAATAATTTAAATTACAGAGTCATTGTCTCTGGGATCGATTTATGTTTCAGTACGTTTCCATTGCTGTGATGCATAGATGTCAGTTGATTTAAATTCCGGAGGGAAATCGTTTTCAAAAGTCAATCTTGAGAAATTGATGTGTTGCAGTGTTAAAATTCCAAAATTGCATCAGAGCAATCTCAACATTAGTGAAACGTTTCCATAGGGGGAAATTACGTAGCTCCAGGATTTGATTGGAAATCTCATTGTAATTATAACCCGAATTTGATTGCACCCATATCAATTGCGTTTTGATCTTCAATTTTCTGCATCCACATGGGTTCAACGCTGAAACAGAGCTTGGGTACATACCAAGGAGTGTGTTCAAGATAGGTCTGAGGTTATGTTCATAAATCCAATCACAAGAATTGAACCTCAAAGTGACTGTAAATAAATCTGAGGGTATAAGTTTCCACAAGTCCGAAAGGATAGGTGGCAGTGAGTTGCTGTGTGAAAGGCAGACCTCTGGTTTGGACACACTCAAATTCAATATTTCTGCCGAATAAGCTAGGGTGAAATATGCAACTCCAATGAAAGAACGTAGAATATATTGTAAAGAGATTCGATAATGGGTATTTTTATGTGTGCTGAATAAGTCCCATACATTGAGTGACTTGTAGATGTACATAGCCCAGATTGATGCCACTGTGGTAGCAGAGAATTGTCATGAATGTGTTTGGATCCTTTTCATTTTGATTTAAAGAAGCAGTGTTGGTTTGCATTTAATTCTAGCTTACTGTTACTTAAAAGATCAACATAGAGGTATGAAATAGAGAGTGACAAATTCTTTTGAGATCTCAGACAGCAAGACAATTGTCTGTGTTGATTAGGTGGAAGAAAATGGATGATTTCTAGAGTAGTTTCTAGCAGAGAACTTTTCCCATTCCTTTAGCATATTTAAATTGGTAATTGCAGTTTGTTTTTTTTTTTGCAGTTGCATTAGTGAGATCCCTTAGTGAAAATGGCATTCCTTGAAAACAGAGTTCTAATTAGCTTGGATTGATGTGTGAGGTTTCACAATTTCAATCCACAAAAGTTAACTCTTGCAACCTGATTAGAAAGGCAATCATTTGTCGAACATTGAAACCTTCTTGCAATCCCAGGAAATGATTACATAATTTCCATGATAGTGTCAAATGTGAAACCAAGAATTAAATTCATCTTTGTCTCTGTTTTACACCTTGCTGTGACATGTGTTGATTAAATTCATTATCTTATTGCAGGATGACTATCATAATGGAAGCCTAAGTAATCTTACCTAAGCGCAATTGGAAAATTGTAATTCAAAACTCATAAAACAGTTTCACACTCTGATAGCTTGATGTAATTTGGTTTGCCAAGTAGAAATTAAATTTGCCAAGAGTAAGTGACATATGTATACATTGGAGGATTTGAGTCTGCGTGAGGAATTGATATCCAAACCAATGTGATGCTGCACTTTTCCACTTAACCCTAGTATAGTGAAGCTGGCATAGAGTATTGTTATCAAAAATAATTTGAGATATCATTTGTAATTACAAGTCTGCTGCGTGAAGTATGAGATCATTTATCAGTTCACTCAGATTAGAAATTCCTTTCAAAGTGTGACCTTTGAATGCAGAATTAGGGTTTTTAAGGTTTCTCTTGAAGCAGTGAGTCATTATTGCTGTTGATTAGTAATGGTTTTGATTCCAGATTTAGACAAATAGAAAAAGATTTCCAACTAGGATTTTCTATGAATTGATTCATTTTCAAGGTGTGTGTTTATCGATGTTTTTGTGTGCTTCATTTTTGAATTAAACAGCATAAGGAATCGTGCAAACTTCGACTCTAAGAGCTAAATCTTGAGAGCGCAGTACAGCTCGTGTTTACGAGCCCGGGTTGATACATAATATAATTGAATTAATTCATGATTATTTCTTCCCTAGCTGTAAATCATTGTGCTTGATCTTCTCGGCGAAATTAATGATGCAATTAAGAGCACTGCATTGACTGTGTGGTTTTACTAGATATGTCCAGTAAGAATCCCAATTTAACTTTGTCAATCCTTGAATTGATTTTTCCTTTTCTTCAGTTTTCTGTTTCCACTCTGTTTGCAATTGCTGTGCTTGTGGTAGGTATCCTGGAATAGTTTCTGAAATCAAATTAACTTTGTGCAAATTTTCATTTACACAATCAGTAATGTTGCTTGCTGCTGTAGCTGCTTCCTCTGCTGCTTTTTCTGCCTCTCTAATCTGTGCATCCCAATTATTGAAGAGCATTTCTTTATGACCGTCATTGATGATTGGTGCTCCTGCTCTTTTTCCTTCCTCTGAATTTTGCCAATTTAAATAGTTAGTAACTCTTTCATTAGTTAAATCATAATCATGTCGTAATTCTACGACATGATTAGTGATTTTATCACTTTCTTGACAAATAGAGTTCCATTGTGAAATTTTTTGGCATAATATATCTTGTTGTTGCAGTAGTTGATTATTCAAGGAAATAGACTCTGAGATAAACTCTGTAAGCTTGGGGTCATCTTTATGCATCTCTTGCATAATCTGTATTTGTTTCTCTTTTTCGGCCAAGATTTTCTGATATCCGATCTGCATTTGCTGAAACTCTTGCTGTAACTTTTCAAATTGTATCTGTGCTTCACTGTTAGCATGGGTTTGTTGCAATTGTTGTTGCAGAACTCGTATTTGATCTTCTTTTTCGGTCAATAATAGTCGTACCTCAGATGCTTTGTCAATAGTTGCGGAGGCATAAGCTCCTGTAATCTGAGATAATTTAGTAAGATTTTCAGTGGGATCCGTAGTAGGATCTTTCCATAAAACATCCAATTGTTCTGCATCAGTAGAGAGCACACTTTCTAATTTCCTCTTCTTCCTTTGCTTCCTTACTACTGCTTTATGTTGTGGGCTATAGAATATATCCAGAGGAGGAATTTCCTCTATTTTAAGTACAAGCTCAAAGGAGGGAGTAATAGGTATATGTTCTGTTTCTGTGACATTGCCACTTATTTCTGTAACCAAACCTTTTGCTGTCTGTACAGGAGTTTGTATGTTCTTTCCTTCAACATTAATCAAATCATTAAATGTTTCCCATTCTTTATCTAACTGAGTGTTGATGGATGGTTGATGTACATTAAGAGGTGGAAGATTCAACTATGGAGTGGTTGAAGTCTGTTGTTGTGAAAGCTCTTTTGATTCAGCTGTATCCTTCACTGAGCCTTCACTTTTATCATTATCAGATTTTTTAGAACGTTCAGAAGTTTCTTTGCCAGACTTTGACTTAGACCTTTATGTATCTGAGCTGCCACTGAGACTGACACTAGGATTTGGTTCCCTTGCGGGTTCCAAGCACAAATTATCCAAAGGAATAGTGGTCAATCTTCTTTCTCTGTATATTTTAAACTCTTGAAATTCTTCTGGGGAGAACCGTGTTTGAGCTAAATGCAAAATTTCTTTAAATGAACATTTTTCTTGAAACATATCATCAAAAATATCTTCTTCTCCAGAAAATACTCTTACTTTGACTGCAGTGGTGAAATCCTTGACAACATCATATGGATCAAATAGCCTTCTTGGAAACTTAAACAATTTTAAACATGTAATATTGTTTACTTCCTTAAACGCATGACCAACATCAAATAATGAAAATGCTCCGCAGGATACAGGAAATTGTGGCCAGATGGCCTTCTTTTTATCCTTTAATTATTTTGTCAAACCTCCCTCTCCACAAGTTTGATATGCAATTTCCCGAGCTATGAGTTTATCCGGAACATACAAGGCTAAAATATGAGGAGAAACAAAGCTTCCAAAAACCCTCACATAGGTAAACAATTCTTCTCCAAACCATCTTGCGACAGGGAGAATGTCTACTTCTGCTTCAGGGGAGAACCTTGGAGCATCCTTATTATACAACACTCTGTACAGAGGCAACATTATGCCATGACAAATTTTGTAAAAATGAGGAATGAACTTTGATTCCCACAATTCTTTGTGATAAACGTGAATGGGTAGGGGATCCTGAATTGTCCATTGCCAACCCATTAAAGGGAACTTAGAAACAAAGCAGATTGAATCCATAACATAGGTAGATAGATAAAAAGGAGGATAAATCCTCTGAGAGACAGTCCGTTTAGACCGGTAATTGAAAATAGCTGTGGCTAAGTTATCAGACAATATTTTAGCCCAGTCTACAATGGTAGCATTAACAACAACATTCAATAAGGGAAGTCATTCAGGAAAAAACTTATTAATGTCAGGCTTTCCAAAAAGCCTACATAGCATAGCAGCAGCAAAACAATATGCTGAAGTGAGTGAACCAGTACTGTACATACTGTGTTTATCTTTCTTCAGTGGTTCATCTCTTCTGGACCATTCCTTTGTGCATTCCGCCAAATTTTCATTTTCCTTGGGAAATTTCTCCATAAATTGTTTATTGTAAGTTGCCCGAGGTTCCGGAAAATGATACATAAGCCTCAAATATTCTGGAGTAAATGACCCGATGAGCTCTTGACCTTGAGTTCTAAACTGCCTGTCCGTAATATCAGTGCTATCCAGCACCCATTTTACCATGTCTGTATATGGAAGAATTCTAGGTCTTGCTGCTATCCAGTGCAAAAATGAACAAGCCAACTCTGTAAGAGATGCTTCAGAAGAATTAATTGAGCCTGCAGTAGCCGCAACATCCATTACACTTGGGTTTTATTCTTCAAGAAAATTAAACATACTCTCCCAAGTGGTGATGCCAGCGTCTTTGTTGCAAGCAGTGTCTGCGTACAAGGATGCCATCTCTTTACTTTCAGAACTCAGAGCTTTCTCTTTCTTTCTCATAATACCCTGAATATTTCTTTGTATAGTCTCCTGTTCTTTGCGCCTGCGGTTTTACGAATTAAGTGAGAATAATGATATGAGAAAGGTGACGGGATAGTTTTAAATGCTGAAGGCGTATGAAATATATTATTTTAACGTGAAATAACCTTTCAATCAAAACAAAATCATTTTCATTAATAATTGACAATCCATTCATTAATTTGACATCAAAGCGCATAACGGATATCAATTTATGGAAATATTTTCTTCGTACAACGAGCTTTAAGAATCTGCGATAATGCGATCTGCGATTTTCTTTGCAATATCGCAAAATTGCAAAATCGCAAATCGCAACTTTTGCAAAATCGCAATATCGCAAATCGCAAGTTTTGCAAATCGCAAATATCGTAAATCGTAAACTCGTAACATCGCAATCATCGCAAAATTTCAACTATCGTAAATCGCAAACTCGTAACATCGCAATATCGCGAAATTGCAATATCGCAAAAATATAACATAAGAAATATATCCGTTAATACATTCTCTGCAGTATGCGATTTGCGATAACTATTGTCGCACATTAATGATTTGAAGCATAAGATATGAAATGCGATAAATTTTAATGCATAGTTTTGGATCGCGCTATCGCAATTTAGAAAATTCTACTTGCAAAAGATATCTTTCACTCACTTGCAATGGATGCGATATTTCTTCAAAGAAAGGTTTTATTCTATTCTATCATAAACCTAAGTTTTTGATAGTAAGTTTTATTTGAAAAAAGAAAACAAGCCCTAATTTATTTTTTTAGTTTTAAAACTAAAGGTCGCTTATTTAAGTATTATTACAATACTAAATAAGAAGAGAGGATTATTCTTTAGCCACAACCAGGTGCCTATATATTTTTATGATCTCCATTCACATTTGGAGTTATTTATTCCTACTAAAGATATTTATGGGTATCTCTACCCACTTATTCTTCTATCTAAGGGAGAAAATAAAAAAAAAAATATTCCAATTAACTGCATGCTAATTTAGAAATATTACAATCCTCCCTCCCAAATTTTTCTTGTCCTTAAGAAACTGCAAATATAGAACCAAAAAATATAGGGAACCTTCATTCGCATGTGGAGCTGCAATCCCCAAGCTATCATCCATACAAAATGAGTCACCCTCCAGAATGGTAATTCATAGAAAAAGTCCTCCCAATTGCTCATGAGAGGCACCTCCCAAGTGCTCAAGTTACCCAAATGGCTCATCCCATAAGGAAACAAGAGGTCCAATGTACAAATAATGGATTGTCCAATGTTATCCCTGAAGTATGAAACATAAGAAATGTGGAGAGTCTCATCTCTAATAGAAATATCCAATCCATGTGTCATCTCTCCAATCATTCCCACAACAAAGATAAGGACATCATCAACATATGGGATCATAATCAGAGTCATAGTAGCTTCCATCTGTAATATTGAAGAAGGATAATGGTCCCTCAAGTGAAACCAATGTAGTTTGACTCCTAATTGCATCAAAACATGGCATGATGTGTTGTTTCTCAACCACTTTCTTGCTACCCCAATCCTCTCACATGCTTGGAGAAGGTGTATGATGTGGGTTGCAAATTGAGCACACCCTCAATAAGACATAAGCTCCCCAAAATATCTTAGGGAGTGGCCATCATCATCACTGCTTATGGCCCCAAGTAGACCATGAAGTCTATAATAAAGAGTGCCCCCTCTTGGAGAAATTCCCTGCACATGAATGGTAAAGGAAATACAAATACATAGCAAGTGAATCATGATGTATAGAAATACAAACTTTACCATGTACTTTGTTTAAGCTAGTGGAGTGGCTCATAGAAGGGCCTCTTCTCATTCCCAATGAGAAAGGAAGTGGCTATGATAACTCTACCAAAGAGTTATGTCTCTCCTCATCCTCCAAACAATCCATGCATCTCCTCATATGATGGTGCATCTCTTCTGTGAAGCCTTCCCAAATGAATCCCTCCAAGATAGTATGGTATGCTCTTATAAAACTAGTGGGGCTGGAGAGAAAACCCTCATGTGCTACATGTAGTAGCTTCTCCTTGAGATTAGAGGCTCTAGTCAAGAAGATTCTACTTTGAAAATATATGACTCCATCTCTCACTGCATATGTCCCATCCGATAACTGGCCATCAAGTATTTTTCATGAAAGGAGATCCTTGGAGTATTCCATCAACGGTTGGGATCTCCAATAAGGGTTAATACTCAATAATGATAATGCTTCTGATATGTCATTTGGATACCATATTTTTTGACATCTCCCATGCCAAATTCATGCACCAGGATGCTGCTATCCTGCCTCTACTGCTCCTCCTGTAGCTGCTCATGCTCTAGTGAAGGTGGAAGTTTTTGGAGGTGAGCCTTCCATGGGAAGCTATCACCTATCAAAAAATTTCTGATTTTGGCCAATGCAAGCATGAGTGGCCACCAACCTCTACCATATGTGGAAGAGCCCTCCCTATGTGGAATTATCTTCTAATTTTCCAAAGCCATGGAGTGGTCTCCTTGCACCATGATGGTGCTATCCATCCCCGAAACATCTTAACTTAGTGCAATATGTTTAGTGAGAGTGTATAATATTGATATTGGGAGAATAAATCCCTCCTCCTTGAGCCTCCCAAGACTCTTTGCGTTGTGTCATGTCCTCCAAAGGTTCTCACCCCTCCGAGATCTATGAGTGGTGCAACCTGTTGATAGAAATCTCTCATCAACCCCTGATATAGTGGCCTCTCGGGTGGAATGCCTCCATGTAATGAGACATCAATGTCTAAAGTAGACTGTATATGTGAGAGGACTTCTTGGTCCTTGCTCTCACTGTGCAAATTAGCCTGCCAATTTTGTGCATAAGCCTTATTAAATAGATAGGGTCATGTGATGCTAATCACCTGATGTTAGCCATTATTCCTATATTCCCCATCCATCTGCAAATTCTCACTGCCCATAAATGATGGCACATGTTTCTCCTAGATTGTGCCCTGATCTCCACATGTTATATCCTTTGGAACTCCTTGCAAAGATACAAGGGCTCCTCTAATTGGAGCAATTACCCCATATCCATCTCCTTGAGTTAATAGATCTACTCCTGATGTGACAATGATATTACCTCTTTCCTACTCTTCCCCTTCATCATTATTAGAGGATACCTCATTAAGAGGCCCTTTGTCTTGATACTCTTTTGAAAAAGGAATCTCCATGTATTCCTTTTGAGAAGAGAGCTCTTCCTAAAGTGGGGATATTTCCTTTAGCAAGGTATTTTGCAAGTTTCTAACCCCCTAAATAGCATTGTGTAATGGAGTTGGGTTTATGGATCCTTCCAACTCATGTAAATATTTTGACTATTTGGGCTTGGCTTGCCCAACCAAGGATGTTTCATGATGTTTTAGATCAAATATTTTCACTGACCTCGTTGTGAATTTTGCATAAGTAAATAAATTTACATGATTCAAGGAATAAGTTTCATAAAACCACCAAGCATAAGCCTTAACTTCAAGATGCAGTGCTACTACTCTAATGGCTTCCTCTTCTGAAATTTGTGTTGCTGAAAATATGTGTTTATCTCCTTCACCCAAGCCTTAGTTGTGAATTTAGGTGACCCATCAAAAGTAGGCAGAAAGAATCTACCCAAAGCATGATGCTTGCACCTTTTACTTCTATTATGATTTCTAGGCCTTCTATTCTCCTTGATTCAGAAAAACCCTTGGAAGTTTAGATGCTCTTTGAACCTTTGAGATTGAGATTCATATTCTTGCAGATAATCACCAAGAGTATCCTCCTTTAATGCATCTCTTTCCTCCATATCTCTTGTCATGAATGTAGGAATGGTTGAGAATTGTGGATCTGACTGTGTGGTTGAATGCTCATACCCATAATATGAAGAACTAGAGCTTTCTTCATGTGCAAACCTTTTAGAGTAATCTTCGTGTCTTTCCCTTCTTATTCCTTTGATTTCTTTGTTAATCTCATGCATAGTTTGGAGAAGAAGTTTTGAAAACTCATTTCCCTTCATTTCTCATGGTTTTCCTTTATGTCTTCTATAAAACTTATCCTTTATGTGAGAATATTCTTCTTCTTCTTATCACATAGATGTAATGCTTCACAAGATGAGCCAAGATTATGCTCTGATACCACTGTAATATTCCAGAATAGGAAAAGCAACAATATTGAACACAATAATGGAAAATAGTATCAAATTACAACACATTACATATGAGCCAAATATAGATCCATGGTATTATGTATAACAACAACAAATAATTACAAGATCTTGGGGATCAAGTCCCTCAAGCTAGGAAAGAGAATCCTCCAATGCCTAAAAGCACCAAAACATGTAATACCACTACTACACAAAACACTAAAGCCAAGATAGCATAGTTTTAATACATAACACTACAAATAGAAAATATATATAAATGGATATGATAATACATGCTCAAACAAGGCTAAAAAATGGGGATCTAGGCTCCCACACACTTTTCCTAGACAACCCAGGAAGGGTTTACGAAAATACACAAAATATCAGAATGCCAGAATCTAGCCCTAGGGATGAATAAACTATACAACTAGGCACTTGGAAGGAGGTGGCTGAAATTGATGAAGAACTGAAAGGAACTCCTCCAATGGACTCTTCAAGTGTAGGCTTGATCCCTCTACTAAAAAGCAAACACTCCAAATGGAGCACTGGAATCGCCCCTGCAACTGCTCACTGAAATAACATAGTCATGGACTGAAACTGTGTTGTAGGGGATGGTGGTGACTTGGCCTAGTGAAAAAATATTATATGAAGTCTTGGGACCTCCCTTACTGATCTCCCAATGGAAATAATTCATCCTCCACTCAAGACAAGCTCATAAATGGTCCAATGAAACCCTCCACTACTCCACCCCGAAACTCAGCACAACTTTAAATAGAAACTACACTGTAGAAGAAAGATGTACCTTGGCCTAATTCCAAAATGTGGAAATAATGATCAATGAATTTCTCCTGAGTGAGCACTCGAAGTACCCCAAGGATGAAGGTGGGATTTCCGCTCGGGAACACCCTTGTGCTAAACAACATTGTAAACTTAGCTAAACATCTGAAGAGAGCCACACGTCATAACATACCATAAAAAAATAATAATCAAAACATGCTCTCCATGGCTGCCATCCCCTTATATGTTTGGTGAGGTTCCTCACCCTTGGCCCCACTCATTAAAGCCACTACTTCCATGCAAAGGATCTCCCTCCAAAAATACGTTGTCTCTCATTGAATTTCCACTCCCTCCATACCTGCACTATTTATTTGGTCAAAGTTGACCTAGTCCACATGCTTCATCCCTTGTCCACACATAGGGGTGCTTTATCTAGCTATTTTGATGATCTACATTCACATTCGGAGCGATTTATTCCTACTAAAGAGATTTATGGCTCTCTCTACCAACTTATTCTTCTATCTAAGGGACAAAATAAAAAAATAATATTCCAATTAGCTTCATGCTAATTTAGGAATATTACAGATAATTTCCCATTACCGCTGATGGAATAAACATTGCAATTAGTTGCTGATTCAAAATTAATTTCTTTTATTGAAAGATTTACATGGTAAAATCAAGTTTTGGTTCATCCTGAAGATAGATTAAAAAATACATTCAGAACAAAATGGGGCACATATGCCTATACAAAAAATCCATTCAAATTAATCAATGCACTAGCAACCTTTTAAAGAGAAATGGATATTTCTTTTAGAGGGTTAATCAACAAAATAATTAATTTTTCTAGATGATATAACTATTTACTCCAAGGAAAGGAGGGACCACTATCATGATCTTAAACAAATCCTTGAACGCTGTTTGAAATATGGAATTTCTTTAAATCCAAAAAAATCTTATTTCTCTTTAAGTGAAGGAAAAATCTTAGGATTTATCATTTCAAAATAGGGCACTTGTATTGATCCTGAAAGAATTAAGGAAATTTCTAAACTCTCAAATCCCCGTAACAAAAAATCCATGTAGTCCTTTTTAGGGAAGATAAATTTTGTTAAAATATTTGTTCCAAATTTTTCTCAAATTGTTTTTCCTTTGCAAGTGATGATTAAGAATAATTCACTTTTTGAATGGGTACATGATTGAAGATAAGTTTTTTATTTGATTAAAAAATCTATCATTAACGCACGTTCTCTGACTACCCCTGATTTTTCCAAAAAAAATATTTTATATACTTTTGCATCATAAAAATATTATGATGCAGTATTAACACAGATTTATGATCAAAATGTCAAAGGACCTATTTCATTCTTTAGTTAAAACCTCCAAGGTTTTGAAGTAAATTTTTCTGAAGTAGAAAAACAAGAATTTTCTATTTATAAATAGTTAAATCACTTTAGACCTTTTCTCCTCAAAACACACACTAAAGTAATAGTTGCATTCTTGAGTGCAAGGAAAATACTTATACAGAAAGAAATAGGATAAAAGAGAGCAAATTGGATATATTCTTTGCAGGAATATGTCATTGAAATAGGAGCAACCAAAATCATTAGAGGATGAGATCTCTACAAATTGCTATTCGGAGCATCCAATTTATCGAATGATGAAGAGTCAGGTAATATTGTACAAATTGCTGAGGTAAGTCTAAATGATGCAGAATCACAGTCTACTGATTTAATATTTTACTTAAAGAATGGATATGCTCCGATAGAAATCAATCATAAAATAAAAGGAGCTTTAAGACTGAAAGCTAATCAATACCAACTCATAAACAATTTATTTTTTAGGAAAAAATATGACTCTATACTACTAATATGCCTTCAGAAATCTGAAGCTCATAGGGTTATGCAGGAACTCCATGATGAACCTAAGGTGGACACTTCATTGGAGATACTAATGCACATAAGATCCTTCATGCAGGTTATTTCTGGCCCACTCTATTCAAATATGCTCATACATATGTGAGAAAATGAAAGACATGCCAAACCACTGATGGAAGACAAAGAAAAATAGCCTTGCCATTGCAACCAATCAACATTGATCAACCTTTTGAGTAATGAGGATTAGATATCATAGATGAGATTTTCCCTAACTCATCCAAGCAACATAAATACATTCTCATAGAAACTAATTATTCTACTAGGTGGGTGAAGGCAATTTCACTAAAGGTAGCTAACTCTGAAGCCATAATTGATTTTATTTGTTGGCATATGTTGTCCTTGATGGCAACCTACTTGATGAAGTTGATGGTAACCTACTTGATGAAATAATATTGTTGGCAATATGATGCAGAGTGTTTTCCTTGATGGCAACCTACTTGATAAAGTTGATGACAACCTTCTTGATGAGTTAAAGGGGAGATTGTTGGCAATGTGATACAATGTGTTGACTTTGATGGAACCTACTTAATGAAGTTGTTTGTGATGGAAACTGACTTGATGAGTTGTTAATAATGTAAATCTGATGTATCTACAGATCAGTTCAGAAGTAGCAGAAGAAAGGAATTCAGAAAGTGCCAGAATAATGATAAATAAGTTATGCTACAAAGCATATGCGGGTTTGTTAAGGTGAAGTAGCGTATGCACGCGGAAAAGTACGTGCCAAGTCGCGTATGCCCTTTTGCGCTCCAAATTTAGAATACCAAGGGGTGTTACCATGGTATTGACCCATTGTATTGAGCGTTGGATTATCTATTTGATCCTGTCCAGGAATACCATTAGTAGTTGAGTGGTTTTGACTCATGGTATTGACAAAGGCTAAATCTATATAAGGAGAAGAAGATCATGGTGCAAGGGTGTGCAGGAGTAAGGGTTGTGAATGAATAAATCTCTTTAAGGAATATCTTCATGGATGAACTCTGTTCTTTATTGATAGATCTGAATCTATGATGAAGAGGGATCTCTAGATCTGAAATGTATATGTATTTTATAGATCTATTTATGGAAGGTTTAGATATGAGATGAGGCAAAATACATTCTGAAGTAAAGGATGAAATCTGAGTTGTTTATCTGATCTGAAAAGTTGCACGGTCCTAAAAAGTTAGATGTATACGCGGGTTCGCTTCGGTAAACGCATGTATACGATATAGTGCAGCAAGGAAAAGCATGGGGAAGATGAGACTTTGAAAAATTACAAGAGGACATAATTTGGGACTGATGTATGGAAAATTGTACAAGGATCATAGACCAATCATGTTGAATGTAGGGTTGCTGAAACAGATGGAATGATACTGCTTTATTTTTCATTCTCATCTGTATAAATGGATATTCTGTCTGGAAGAAGCGAAATTCTTCGATGATAGAATATGTTTAATTCATGTTAATTGAAGATAATTGTTGATTGATTGCAGTTGATACAATGAATAATTGTTAGGGTTATAGATTTAGTTGATGAATATTTTGACTAAGTAATGGCGGAGTGAGTCAGATGAAAATATGAAATGAAAAAGTAGCCTCTGAAAGGATTATGTTGTATGGAATGTGTCGGTTCCGATGTGAAAATTAACGAAACATGGTCCATGAACGAAACATGGTCCACAATGGTGCTGAGGGTCAGAGCCTTCAGTGAGGGGGTAGTAGCTCCCTTATAGTGGTAGCTGGTAAACAAGAGTAGGGGGTAGTAGCTCCCTTCCAAGAGAGGTTGGTAAACGAGAGCAGGGGGTTGTAGCTCCCTTCGAAAGGAGAGGCCCCGGTAAACGAAAACGGGGGGTTGTCCCCTTCCGGAGGGGCATTTGGTAAACGCGAGGGTTGCTTGTATACACGGGTTGTTGCACAACGTCTTTGGTATGAGTCTCTGTGATGCATGGTTGTACGATGTTTTCTTTATAATAAAATATTGAAGACTGAGATGACGACAGCAGTGGTTTTCTCCCGAATTGAGTTTCCACCTTAAATCCTGGTGTTCATGTGTGTTGCTTATGTGTGATGATTTATTCTATTCTTACTGCACATGTTTACTGCTTACTAAACATCTAATGAATGAATGATGCAATGATCTAAGCAAAAAATTATCAGCATAATGAGATCTTTGTTAATACACGAGTTTTATTAAGGATATCCGCGTGTATATGCGAGTTGGCTTTAGTAAAGTAGCGTATGGGTTTTAGAAAAAGAAAAAGTAAAAATTTTTCAGTCTGCACTAAATACTGATTCACCCCCCCTCTCAGTATTTTTCCCAACAATTGGTATCAAAGCAGGTCCTTTTGCAGAAGCTTGATCACTTGAAGGAGATCCTTCACAATGGGAAGGAAGCAAAAGAAGAAGGCTACTCAAAAGGAGATATCTTAGAAAACATGTGCAGCAGAAAATGAAGAAGATAAAACAGGTACTGATTGTTGTTCTTGTGATTCACCTTCTTGTGCATGCAATGGTGAAGATAGTGAAAGTAATGTTATGGATCTAGAATAAGCTCTCAAGATTAAAGTTGAAGATCAGCAAAGTCATTTAAAGAGAGAGAAGTTATCTACAATGAGATGATCTCTCAAATGAAAGGACAGATAGAAATACTGAATGGACAGATAGACAAGTATCAAAGGTTGTACAATTATGCAACCAATCGAAATAAAAGACTTGAAGCAGAAGTCATTGATCTAAATGAAGATCCGGAAAAATCAAATAAGAAGAATGAAGAACTTCTACAATCATTTGAAAAAGAAGGATGTGAAGCAGAAATCATCTCGCTCAAAACAGAACTGGAAAAATAAAATAAGAAGAATGAAGAACTTCTACAAACTTTTGAAGAACAAGAAAATGGGTTGAAGGAAGAGATTTTAAAACTGAATGATCAAGTAGAAGAAGGAAGAAGGATCGAAGAAAGTATGAAGAAGCAATGCCAAAGATTGGAGGTTGAGGTAAATATTTTGAAAGGTAAATTAGAAGAAAAAGATAAACTCTTGAGGTTTCAAGATAGTACTAAGATTATGGACAATATTCTTAGTAGTCAAAGGTCTCCCTCTGTTAAATTTGGTCTTGGTTTTCATGAAACTGTTAAAGGAGAATCTAGTTCACAAGGAAGTGCTAAAGATTCAAAGGATATCAATGCAAAATCTGAAGTGTTGAAAGAAACAAAATATCAACCGGAAATCCTGAACTCTCAAAAGAAATCATTCCCTCCTATGCTCAATAATGTTGAATGCTTTAAATGTCATAATTATGGGTATATTGTAGCCAATTGCATAAGCAGAATGTTTCAGTCACATACAAACAGATTCTACACAGAAAGGTACTCTGGTTTCTTCAAGGGATATTTTTTTTCATGTAGCAAGTATGGTCATAAAGCAGCTGATTGCAATAGAAGCAAGAATAGAAAACCACATTATGATCCTTATGCTTACTTTTCTAGTCATGCAAGATGTTATGCCTGTAACAAGTATGGACATGTAGAAAAAGAATGTAGGATGAATGGATCTGAGAAATTGGATAATTTCCAGGACACAATAAGAAATTTCAAGCAAAGCTGGAAAAGGAAGGAGGACTGGTAAAAGACGTAGGGGATAATAATCCTACTGCAGTCATCCACTTCTAAAGCTTATTTCTCATAATGACTGCAGGAATGATGTGAGATACATTCTAGGGATTAGTAATGTATCATCACAAGGGGAGCAATGTATGGTGATTCTCATGGTTGGCTTGGTAATTCTGGTTATGTTTATTTCTGACAGTGCATCTGATGTGAAGAAGACAGGTACATGTGGTACAAATTCAGGGGGAGATGAAGTTGTGGAAATTTTCAGTGTTTCAATTTCCATACGCGGGTTTAGTGAAATAAATCCGCGTATACACGTGAGTTATGCTGGAGACAGTCGCGTATGCTTTTCTGTTAAAAAATAAAAAAATAAAAAATGAGATGGCTCAAGAACAGGAGCACAATTTTAGGGGGAGCACCAGTCTAACTACTAATGATTGCATTGTTGGCATTGTATCTGCTTATTCTTCAGTTTTCATAATACTCATGCTCAAATGATGATGACATGATACACGGTTTCTTATAATGAGATTATGGATGAGCCCTGTTTACTTTTTGCTAAAGAATATATTTTGTTTTCACACATGGATAAGATGGAAGTCTTATGATTCAGAGATAAGGATAGATCATGCAGAGTTTTTTGCTGATGACTTTTGACACGATTGAGATCTTATATACATAATTCCTACACAAATTTGATTGTGAAATAAAGATAAATCATGAAGATCTTAGTGATAACAGATCACATGGATGATTGCTTGACACATATTGTCTAGTGAAGAAGTTGTTCTGGTATGATAATTCCTCTTGGGAAGAATATGTTGATGCTGCAAAGAGTCTGAAGGCTTGGTTACTAATGTGCTTATGCAACAAATGTTGATGACACTTGAAAACAAAGCTACATTGTCCTATCTTTCTTCTCTCATATATCCCAGGGAAGCATTCGAATATCTCAGATGGAAGCTGGGAGTTGTCTCTGCCATGAACAAGATCAGATCTACTTAAAACCAGAAGATTAAAATTGGATACATGGGTTTCCTGAAAGACAGTTGTGTATATACACGAGTTTATACACATAAAATCACGTATGGGTGGTTGCTAACAAAATGTTTCTGGGTTAGCATATTTCAGCACAAGCTTCAGTATTGTTTGGTATCTCTGGTGATGTTCCGGTTCTCATAATTCTGTTTCATTCTCTGATATTATTGATGAAGATGCCTTGATGATTTGCTGTTGAAAGTGTTCAGGATGCACAAGCTAAGGGCGAGCATTGGTCATGTGGAAAGGATGCATTATTGGCATTCTCTTGATTTGCTGTGATCTGATCTCATGTTTGAGATTCCTTGGTCTTGATTATAAAAAGTCATATTTGTAATTTGATGAAAAGGTCATGATGAGACCTATGATGTAAAATTGTAATATTCAGTCATGTAAGGACTTGATCAAATTTGTAAACCCACTTGGTTGGGTAGTTGAGTCAAAATGTGTAAACCCACTTGGTTGGGTACTTGAGTCATATATGTAAATCCACTTGATTGGATCTTTGATGTAAGTATGAGTCCTTGGTGATAGGAAAGGTCATAGAGTCATGCACTGCATTGAAAAATATGTTTTGAAGATTCAGCATGAACTCAGGGGGAGCATGGTAACTTCAGTGAACATCAGATCTACAGATCCCTTCTTTCTACATGTGGAGAAAAACATTGTTTTGGCTTTGATCCGCCCTTTGCCCTTGATGTCAAAGGGGGAGAGTAACATGGTGTTTGAATAGGGGGAGAGTATCATGGTGTTTGCATAATGGTTATACTCAATGTATCTATCTATTGTGGTGATCAAACACCATCATGGTTGCCATCAAGTCCAAAGGGGGAGATTGTTGGCATGTGTTGTCCTTGATGGCAACCTACTTGATGAAATAAGATTGTTGGCAATATGATGCAGAGTGTTGTCCTTGATGGCAACCTACTTGATAAAGTTGATGACAACCTACTTGATGAGTTAAAGGGGAGATTGTTGGCAATGTGATACAATGTGTTGACTTTGATGGAACCTGCTCAATGAAGTTGTTCGTGATGGAAACTTACTTGATGAGTTGTTAATAATGTAAATCTGATGTATCTACAGATCAGTTCAGAAGTAGCAGAAGAAAGGAATTCAGAAAGTGCCAGAATAATGATAAATAAGTTATGCTACAAAGCATACGCGGGTTTGTTAAGGTGAAGTAGCGTATGCACGCGGAAAAGTACGTGCCAAGTCGTGTATGCCCTTTTGCGCTCCAAATTTAGAATACCAAGGGGTGTTACCATGGTATTGACCCATTGTATTGAGCGCTTGATTATCTATTTGATCCCGTCCAGGAATACCATCGGAAGTGGTGTGGTTTTGGCTCATGGTATTGATAAAGGCTAAACCTATATAAGGAGAAGAAAGATCATTGTGCAAGGGTGTGCATGAGTAAGGGTTGTGAATGAATAAATCTCTCTAAGGAATATCTACATGGATGAACTCTGTTCTTGATTGATAGATCTGAATCTATGATGCACCTATGAAGAAAATGATGAAGAGGGATCTCTAGATCTGAAATGTATATGTATTTTCTAGATCTGTTTATGGAATGTTTAGATCTGAGATGAGGCGAAATACTTTCTAAAGTAAAAGATGAAATCTGAGTTGTTTATCTGATCTGAAGAGCTGCACAGTCCTGTAAAGTTACAGATGTATACACAGGATAGCTTAAGTAAAAGCACGTGTATACGCGGGTCTTCTTAAGGAAAAGCGCGTATGGGCAGATAGGGTTTTATGAAGAATGCACAGAAGTATACGTGGGTTGGTCTGCATGAAAGCGCGTACATACGCAGGTTCAGTGAAGTAAAAGCGCGTATGGAATCTAGGGTTTGCTGAAGTAAGTGGAATGAAATGTCTGATCTGTTTTGTTGTTTTACTGTTATCTGTCAGTGATGTATTCATACAGAACTGGGTTATTTGAATGATGAATATGTTGCTGATTATTTTAATTGAAGATCAAGTCATTGGTTGATTGGTTGATGATTCAATGAATGAATTGATGGGGTTATAAGTTTCAGTTTGATGAATGTTGAGCTTAAATGTGGGTAGTGGGTCCAGTCTGAAAATAAGATGAAAAGTGGCCTACAAGTTGTGTTGTATGGAAGCTGTTGGATCCAGTATGAAAATTGATGAAACGTGGTCCATGGTGTTGCTGAGGGTCGAAGCCTTCAGTGAGGGGGTTGTAGCTCCCTTCCAGTGGTAGCTGGTAAACGAGAGCAGGGGGTAGTAGGTCCCTTCCAGGAGAGGCTGGTAAACGAGAGCAGGGGGTTGTAGCTCCCTTCCAGGAGAGGCTGGTAAACGAGAGCAGGGGGTTGTAGCTTCATTCTAGGAGAGGCTGGTAAAGGAGAGAAGGTTGTAGCGTTTTGCAGGTGGGTGCCTACGTGCTGGTATGAGTCTGCGCTAGTACATGGTTGTATGATGTTTTATTTATAATAAAATATTGAAGACTGAGACGACGCCAGCAGTGGTTTTCTCCCAAATTGGGTTTCCACCTTAAATCCTGGTGTTCATGTGTGTTGCTTATGTGTGATGATTTATTCTGTTCTTACTGCACATGTTTACTGCTTACTAAACATCTAATGAATGAATGATGTAATGATCTAAGCTAAGAATTATCAGCACAATGAAATCTCTGTTAATACGCGAGTTTTATTAAGGATATCTGCGTGTATACGTGAGTTGGCTTCATTAAAGTAGTGTATGGGTTTTATAGAAAGAAAAAGTAAAAAATTTCCAGTCTTCACTAAATACTGACTCACCCCCCCCCCCCCCCTCTCAGTATTTTTCCCAACACAAATTTCAAACTCCTTCGCCCTTGTTCGCATTTCTCCATGATCCCACCTCCAAGATCATTCCCTTACACCCTTTTTTCCTCTAAAAATCACCCCAAAACTCTTAGAAACCCAAAAAAATGCAGTTTAATCTGCTCTCGTAGGTTTTAAAGTTAACATTTCTTTATGTATTACAGGTTTTAATGGTAGAAATAGGCCAAATTCCCTCCCACTATTTTTTGTTAAATGAAACCCCTTGGTGATGACTCAGGGTTCCTAAAAAAGGATTATGAAGATAAATAAGCCTTTATCAGGGTTTGACTGTCGATGAATCATGATCATCGATATGTTAAAAACCCTTCAACCCATAAAGAGATCCTCCCTGCACACGAAGAATAGCTACAGTCAAAGAAGAAAAGAAGGGAAGAAAGAACAGAAGAACCAAAAGGGCTAATTATAGATCGAAAGATAAAATAGAATATTAGCCCTTAAGGACAGTAATTAAAGATGAAGACTAAAGCTTAAAGGATAAATGAATAAAATAGTTATTAAGCAGAAACATAGAAAAGGCAATAAAGTAGATTATTAAATATAAATCGAAGTTAGAGGCCTAAAGCACAGTTAATGGTTAAACCAAGGCAACTTAACCCAAAGACAACCTCGAAAAAATCAACAAAGAAGTAGTTACTCCTCCAAAAGATCAAAACTGCCACCTAAAGCATGTTTTCTTTCCACAAAGGCATTGAGCAGTTATTACACAGTCAGAAGATATTTTATCTGTCAAGGCAGTTATTGTAATAGTTAAGAATAGGCCTTAAATTCAAAACTCTTCACCTATTTTTCCCTAGAAAGTTAAGACAGAGTTATTAAAACAGAGAAGTAGCTGCAGATATTTCTACCTTATGGCTTGCATGGTTTTCAAGGTCAAGAATGCACTTACTCTGTAATAAATGATACTCAAACCCTATCTTAACATCACCTCCTCATTTTCAGCATAAATACTATATTTCAACTCATTGTATTGTTGGCATTTGATGATTCTTTGAAGTAATACATTCTCTTTGAATTTGAAGGAAAATTGATGTCTCAGATCTTGTGGATGCCTTGATTTGTTTGTTGATGGAGGAGGCTAGATCAATGGATCCCTGAGCTTGGCTGTTGGTGAAGTACTTCTATTTGTTATTGTTATTTCTTGTTTTCATTATCTTTCCATATTTCTTTGTTATAGTAGAGTAAAGGTTTTAGGCTAAGAAATGTCTTTTAAAAGCACCTGAGTTATTTTTACTCTTCACTGTCTAAATGTTTTCTTCTGCAAGGTCTGATTGGAGGATTATTAATTGTTGTCCAGTTCCATCTAGCTTGTTATCTTAGAAATGATTCAATAGAGTATAACCAAGGAGTCTCTATTTTGGTAATTCCATGTTCCTTTGAGTACGGCTTGAGAGGTTGTTTTAAAGAATGATTTCAATAGAGTGAAACGAGGAAATTAAATGGTAAGTCTCTGCTCCTTTATGTACAACTTGAGAATTGTTTCTGAAACCTCTTTAAAGTATGCTTAATAGAGTCTAGACCAGGGAATTTTATGGTATGCCCTATCCTTTGTTCTGCCTTTAGAAAATTTTCTTTGAATATCCCTAGAGAGTTAGCCAAAAGCATATTATATTATCTCTGTTTGATCTTAGGCTCCTCTTACTGTTTATCTTATAGTTTTTCTTATCTGAAAGTAGTCTTTTGATTGCTGGATTGTTGTCTGAAAGGTTTTCTTATTAAAATTATGTCCAAAGAAGTCTATGGTTTGCCCTGTCCTTTGGCTTGCTTCAAAATATATTCCTTGAAAGATTTCTCTTGTTTAAAGTACATGATAAAGAATTCTTAATTTCTCTTTGTCCTACTTTTCATTCTTCTCCATAATTTTCACCTCATTATTTCAAAAACTTTGAAGATCCACTGGCCAAGTTATATTTTCCCTATGATACTCCCTGATCCTCTTATAAACTTATCATGAATTCCATTTGACTCCATTGCCAATAAATTATAAATTTCCCATTCTATCTATGCTCTTTGATCATTATGTCCAACCAAAACAATCAAACAAAACTTATACTTAATAAGTAGCCTAAAATCAATCGTTAAAAGCTAACAAGCACACATCCTTTGCAAAATAACTTGAGAGATCCCTCTTTGAGTCTGGGAAGGCTAGGTCCTAGAACTCTAAAGATTGGTTCCATGTTTCCTTGTAATTTGGTATGCCAATCTGCCAAATCACAGGACACCGACATTCTAGCTATCACAGTGGGACCTTCTGAGTCAGTGATAGACTAAGTACTCCTTATGACTCTAGAAAACCATAAGAAAGAAATAAAACTAAGAAAACCTCAAAACATTCCCTGATTGGTTTTATTTCTCATTTGGTGGTGGACCATAACTTATTTTATCTTCAAAAAAGCTAAAAATTTCCACCTAGCGACTCCACTAGCCCCAATAGGCCTATTTATCCACTATTTCTTTTAGATTCCCTTAATATTGTATCAAATTAGTCTTAAAATAAGTTTGGAAGCCTAGTCCCATATTTTAGAAAGTTACTAAAACACGAAGAGAGGTCAAAACATTTGAAAACAGTCCTAAAGCTTTCAGCCTCTCTAATTTTTTTTAACTTGAAATTTGGCTTCACATAGGATCAATACCATATCTCATCCAGACCCTAATCCTCCTCCAAAATTTTATGATCCAGAAAATATTTGTGGCGAACCTCTAAAGTTGGAAATTTAACTACTAGTAGGACCATTCAAAGAACAAGATCTGTCCCTGAAAACCTTACAGTCTTGAAAGATCCTCACTTTGACTTGTTTCATACAAAGAACCTATTTAGAACCAAGTCTCATAGTGATATTGACCAATCTGAACTTGAGCCCGAAAATTTCCAGCCGAACTTTAGCAAAGAAGCCTCACCTTCCACTCCTCCTGATTTTCAGCTTCTCCACCACTTCAGTTCTTTCCATAAAAAATATTCTCATAATCAACTTGTTGGTCAAAACACTTCCACCACTCCCATCCATCCATCCATTTTTCAAAACACCCCAGTTAATCCCACTTTTCCTTTTACAAATCCACCTCTTGTAAATCCCCCATTTACTCTCACCATGGCAACATGCTATGCCCCATTAGTGTTACCACAACCTCTGGTTCCTTTACCAAATGATTATCAATCTAGAATTCCCCATTTCACTGGAATTAAATATACCACTACTCAACAACATGTAGATAAAATGAATGATGCTTTTTATTACATGGAAATAGAAGAAGAGACCATTAAGATGATAAAATTTGCCCAAATTTTAGGAGGAGAAGCCAAGAAATGGTTTAAAAACTTCACTCCTAATAGCATAAATTATCTCCCTTATTTATATAAAACATTCATAAACAAATGGGAAATTAAGAAGAACCCTCTCCAAATCCTTTCAGAGTATAGAAACCTCAAAAGAAACGTTGGAGAAAGTGTCCAAGATTATTGCACTAGATTCAATAGTGTTTACAATGCACTTCCCCCAAACATGAAACCTCCACTAGGCCTAGCTTTAGTTAAGTTTCCTGAAGGCTTTGATCCATACATGGCCTACCAGCTAAGAGAGAGAGACCCCTTGACTTTATAAGATATGCAGAGCGGAGCTATTAGTGTAGAAGTAAATCAAATTGAGAAAAGAGCTAGACTAAAATCAGAGAAAAGAGTTACATACAAAGATGAAGCAATGGCATCAACATCATCATCTTATGCCAAAATTGATAACTTAGTAAGGGTGATGGAAATAATGCTTGAAAATATAAACTTAAATGATAGAGTGCCTCCAAGATCAAACCAAATCAATCCCCAAAACAGAAATAGAAATCCAAATTTTAGAAGAGACCTTATTCAAGATAGACAAAGAAATAATGACCAGAAAATTAGGCCTCCCTTTCAATAAAACTATGTAGATCGAGAATAAGAAAGGGAAACTAAAAGATTAGAAGAAAATCACGTAAATATGATAGGATCTGAGAGTGAGACAAATGTCTTCCTCACTGAAGAAGAACAAGGTTTCTTCTCCTCATAACAAATTGAAAATGATCATGAGGATTTTGAAGATTACCAATTGGGGTTTGAAAATTCAATCATGGAAGTACACAGACAATATGATCTTAGAAGCAAAAGGAAACCATAATTTTCAAGTAATGAAAAAACAGGTACTGTTGTTAGGAAAACTTCAGAAAATATTCCTAAGAAGACAATAAACAATAGTAACACTTTGATTAAGAAATTTGACTCAGATAAAAACAAAATAGGTCAGCAAAATGTTGACCAAAGTTGCCCTAGTACCTCTGCTAGTGGCCATAATTTTTTTTTCCTAAAAGACAGTCCTAATAAAACTCAACAAATCAGAATTGCTGAAAAGACTATGATTGACAAAACAGATGTAAATATGTCAAAAACATTAGTCCCTTTCAGCCTTGAGGGTGAAATTTCCAATATCAAAATTAGCATACCCTTAGCTGAACTAGTAACCCAGGATGTATATAAAAACCGAGTTTTGAAAGATTTGAACATAGGAAATGATATTGATACATTAAACTTGACAGATGATAAAATGGAATTGTTGTTTGGTCTTGAAGTAGAAGGAAAATACCAAGAAAGAACCATTCCTCCATTTTATGTTAGCCTAAATATACATGATAAGATTTTACACAATGCCATGCTAGACTCTGGTGCCTCTCACAACCTTATTCAAAAAGTAGTGATGAAGAGATTAGGCTTATAGATTACTAAACCTTACAAGGACCTGTATTCCTTTGATTCAAGAAGAGTCAAGTGTTTAGGCCTAATCAAGGATTTATGTGTCAATCAGGCACAAATTCCTGCTAAGGGTCTAGTCATGGACATAGTTGTTGTTGACATTCCCCCAAAATATCACATGCTTCTATCTAGATCATGGGGAGAAAAACCTCAAGGAAACCTTCAAATGGACATGTCTTATGCTACCATACATGTTTTTAACCAAACTAGAAGATTATACAAAGAATCTCATATGAAATTTATGGTAAGAAATATAGATAGGCCAAACAACACCCATGTTTATTCCATCCATTTAGATTTAGACTCCTTTATCTTGTACAATGAGAATAAAATTAGCCAACAATAACAGGAAAATGAGATAGAATTAGGACCACCTAAATAGTCAAATCAGTCCTCAAAAGAAGAATCTAATAGCTCTAACCTTAGAAGCCTTAAACAGCAAAAAGATGATGAACATAAGATAGAAACATTGTGAAAACTGAGCTTGGATGGCTCTTAGAGCCAAACAAGTTCTGGAGCTGGTGTATGGATACACAATACAAACCAAGGAAATTCATATAAGCTTGATTTCCAATGCACCAATAACATTGCATAATATGAAGCTCTCCTACTTGGCCTACATTTTCTCAAAGATTTAGAAGGAACGAAAATATCAGTCCAAGGGGATTCAGAGCTAATAATTAAGCAAATAAAGGGGGAGTATTCAGCCAAAAATCCAAGATTAAGAGAATACAGAAATGTTGCCCTAGGGCTCCTTAAAACCTTTGAAAAATATGAACTCACCTTCATCCCTAGAGCTCAAAACAACCTTGAAAATGAACTTGCTTTTGCTGCAAAAAATTGCCAAATACCACTGATAAATGAACAATTCAATATCAAAGTGAAAAATAGGCCCACAGTCCCTGACAATGAAGACTATTGGCAAGTGTTTGAGGGTGATAAACACATTGATGATTTTCTGCAATCTGAAAATGATTTTGTTGAATTAACACCTAGCTTAAACCTTGAAGAAGAATGTTTTGATGAAAAAAAAGTCCATAAAATAGATTTGTCCTCTACTACTGATATAAATCAATTTAAACATCTCTATACAGCAGAATTACTCAACAAAATTTGCCAAAGGGACCTTGAATTTTTACAATGTAAAAATGATTCAATACCAAGAGGTCTTACACCATTAGAGGAGCTGTTTGATTTTAATGACGTAGCTAGAAAACCAAAGATGGAGCCTACAGAAACCAATATAGAAGAACATAACATAGGCAGTGTTGGTCGCCTATAAAATTTGTTCTATCAAAAGGTGGCCAAAACATTCTTTAGCCTTCAAGGAATAGTTTCATTGTAGAAATATTATCTCTTGAAGCCTCTGCTAAACATCATCTCCTCTATCCAGGTCTCCACTGTTGTTTCCCTTCAGAACTCAGAAATTCTGCTAAAATTCCATGAGAAAGGCTACTAAAAAATCCCCCTTTCTCCCCTTCCTTCACCCAGAATGCCCCATTTTAACCCTTTTTTCCCCCTTGTCAAAATTCCCCTCTTACCCTCTAAATCCTCCCAAAATCCCCTATAAATCCTACACATACCCCTTGTTTAGCCTTTTTTCCCTTTTTTCCCTCTATCGTTGTCCATTTCTGGCCTCAAATGGCATTGAAAAAGATTAAAAAACACACATTTGGACATATATGGGTCTTAGCCCCCTTCGGCCAGCTCCCTTGACCTTTTTCCCACTTGACCCTGGTGTCGAAACCAGGCGCTAGCCCGAAAAGCGCTTAGTGCGTTTGGTTATCGGGAATGTTTCTAACCGTTGATTTCCTCACCATCCGACGGTCTTCGCAATCCCATCGCACCCATGGTCCCCACTCTTTTTCACCGCCCGATCACATCACAGCCGTCCATTTAACCTGCTGATCCAATGGTCCATTTTCATCCACCAGTGGTCCCCGCGCCACGACTACTATTCAGAAACCAGCGGTATCCATCGCACTGATTTCAAGCGCAGGGTGGTTTTCTCCCGATCGACAATGATTCCACTCATTGATTGATGCGTGGCCTGGGCACTATTCACCAAACCGCTGTCCATCACGTGTTAAACATCAGACATGGACCCCGCACGATATTGACGTGCACCGTCCGATCTTAGGCCGCTCATCGGACGATGGTCACTCTTTGAAGATGTGCACGCGATAACTCAGGGTACGGCACAATGGTAACAACATCTCCACCATCGATCTGATCTGTAGATCGATGACCCAAATTTCATCACCCGATCTCTCCATTTTGACTTTCCACCTACGCTCCCGACCGTTGATCTTTGCGCGATTGATGGCTCTGATTTGATTTTCTTTTCCGCCTTGCTATTCACTCCTCACGATCAATCTCGACCATTGGATGATGCCATCCAACGGCTATGCTCCCTCCACATGCCTTCTGAAGCAGTCAGCCTATATATGCAAGATTTTTTAATAGTTTTTCGTATTTTTGCAGGGTTTAAATGGTTTTTTCCGCCATGCTGAAGAAAAATTCACAGGTCGAGGGTGACGATCCTCCCACCTGCGATTCACCACAAAATCACTTTCAGGGTTTTAAATTCACATTTTATCAAAGAATTCATGAGGCATTGATGCCATTCGACCCCTGTACATCCCTACACACTAGAACACATAGTTAATCGAGCACCGATCAAAGAGTATCAGCGTCGAAGACAGAACACACCAGAAAAAGGAGATTGAAGTCCTAAAACGCAGTTCTCAAGTAAATTAAAGGTGTTTAAGGAAAGACAAAGACATATGTCAAGTTTAGAAAGCATCCACTGCCATCAGCCAAGGCCAATTGAACCCTATCCAACTCCTTAAGACACCTGCAGCCTCACAGAAATCAAAGGAAGCTTAGTCATTACCTGAACAAGAGGTGTTTACCTGAAGACAGCTGAACAATTAATACAAATCAAAGAATCTTATCTCTAATTGTCGGCAGAACCATTTTAGAAGATTAAGAACAGTCCAGAAGCACATCTTTTGATCACTATGCCTTGAAAGGCAGGAACAGATGTTATGGAACAGAGTTAGAAATGATTACATAATTAATGATATTTGATCCTTGCGAAATCCTCCCACTTCCTCATTTCTCTATAAATACCTCTGTATAACATAAGAAAATGTTGGTCTCTGGACATCTGAATGCACGTAATGGTTTTTTGAAGCTACTGATGCACTGTGTGCAATTTGAAGATAAATAAGCTGATATGAGAAGTTTGAAGTTGTAGAGACACTCCGGGCTTGCTCATTGTAATTGGTTTGAACATCAAATACAAGCTGTTGATTTATGGGATTCTGATTTGTGTCAATGGTGATGTGTTCCTCACTGTCAATTGTTATTTTCTTTAAGGTTTCACTCTGTTCATTTTCTCTGATAAGGAACAACAAACATAGAGCTAGGACTTACTCTCAGTAGTACCCTCCTCTTACTGAAAGCTTTATTTTCTATGTTTTTCTCTTTTTAATACTGAGTATATTAAAGCAGGTTTGTTTCAAATCACTTTCCTGATCTAGATTTCTCATTATGATGATCCTCAGTGTTTTCCTTTAGAATATGCTGAAAGCAGGTTGGTTTCAAAGTACTCACCTAATCTTAAGCTGTTCTAATTGTTTTTGAATGTTTTTTGACTGGAATTACTTCAAAGAAGGCTAGTTTAAAAGCACTTACCTGATCTCAGAATGATTTTATATTTTGTTTCTCTAAACTCAAAGTACTTCAATGCAGGCTAGTTTAAAATTACTTACCTGATCACAAAATTATTTTATTTTTTGTCTCTCTAAGCACATGTTGAAATCAAGATATTTTAAAAGCACTTACTTGATCTTAGACTGTGCATTATTCTTCATTTTGTTTTTTTCTCCACTTCGTATCTATTTCACTCCATAAATCACCTTAAGATATCCTTTGACATAAGTGACTTGCCCCATGGATCCTTCTTGAACCTTTTTTTCCAATCAAAATCCTCCTACGACTCCATAGCCCAATGGGTTAAAACTATCTTTGCCTTTTTCTATCAGCCAAATCATTCCTTCACTTGCAGACATCTTCACCCTTCATTTTGAACTACCTTCACCTTCATCATGTCTTTGGCCAACCAAAACAAACAAAACAAAACTCATGCTCTTCATAACTAGCCTAATACCACATTTCAGGCTTTAAAGATCACATCTTTAAACTCCTTTATAGAGAGATACCTCTCTGGATTCAGAAGGGCTAGATCCTTGAATCCCAAAGCAGTTTGATGTTACCCCTGTAGTTGGACTTTTGCCAATATTGCTAATTACAGGGACCTAACGTAATGGCGACTCCACTGGGGAACTTTTAGAGTTCATAGTTGCCTGGCCAGCTTTTATGGACTCTTTAGTTTTCCATACAACCACAGAAACTCAAAAAATAACCTAAAAATATTTTAGGTTGGTATTCAATAAACATGGTAGTGGACCATTAAACCTTTTACCTCCAAAAGAGCTAAAAACTTCCACTTGGTGACTCCACAATCCTGAACCGACCTTAAAGAATCCACTGGGTAGAACTCTAATCATTATAAAACCATTCAACCTCAGTAAGAGGGCTTTAGGATTAAAGTTCTCTTAGCAAAGATCAGTTAAACCTATTACAGATTGTCATATATGGTTAGAATTTTCTTGTCTAGTTAGGTCTAAAAACCATAGCATACTGGCTCCTAGAAAGATTCACACTAGAGCCTATCCTGACCCTAGTCCACCTGAGATAATTGATAACCTAGAAATTATCCTTAGGAGGTCTCCTAGGATTAAACTCTCAACTATTTTCAGATCGCCCTTGAGAGCTAATTCAGTCCCTGAAAATATTTTAGCTCTACCACAATCACAATCTTACTTAGTAAATCCATTTAGAACTAGGTATCTTAGTGACTTAGGTCAGTCAGATTCTGAGTCTTCACTTTCATCTCCTGAAACAAGTGAACATATTGGTAGCAGAGAAACAACACCTCCTGATTCACATTTTCTTCACAACTCAGGTGTCTCTCATCCAAGATCAGCTCAGCAATATATTCCTGGTCCATCCATTTCTGTTCATCCTACATCCACTGTTCAAACCACCCCACTTCAGCCCACTTTCCTTCCTGTGAATCCACCCCCACCACATATCATGGTAGCATGGTATGCTCCCTTAGTTCTTCCTGTACCATTAGTCAATCTTCCACAGGACTATCAGTCTAAAATTCCATTGTATGATGCTAGCAATGCTACAACTGCATCACAACATGTGGATAAGATGAATAAATACTTTGACAGAAATGAAATTGATAATGATTTTGTCAAGCTTAAATTATTTTCTCAGAGCTTAGGGAGAGAAGCAAGAAAATGGTTTAAAGGTTTAACCCCCCATATTATTAATGATCTCCAAGCCTTCCATCAAACATTCTTAAATAAATGGGAAGTAAAGAAAAACCCTCTCCAAGTCCTTTCTGACTACAAGAACCTCCATAGAGACGTTGGGGAAAGTGTGCAGGCTTATTGCACTAGATTCAATAGTGTGTATAATGCACTTTCCCCAGAACTAAAACCTCCACAGGGCTCAGCTTTAAACAAGTTTCCTGAAGGGTTTGACCCCGAGATGGCCTATCAGTTGAGAGAGAGATATTTTGCAACTCTTGAAGGTATGAAAAAGGGTGCTCTTTCTATGGAAGTCAACTTGATGGAGAAGAGAGCAAGAATGAAAATTGAAAAGAGAGTGTCCTTTAGAGAGGAAAATGCACCTTCTACTTCCAACTCAAAGATGGAAAAAATGATGGAGGAGATGATGAAGAAAATGAGCATCCTTGAGAGAGCACAAGCAAGTTAAAACCAAACTGCTCCTCAAAACAAAAACCAGAACCAAATCAGAATTTTAGAAGGAACCAACCTCCAAATAGACCTAGGGAAGATGATCAACTGATCACTCCTCCTTTTCATCAAAACTATATAAGTGAGGTTGAGAAAACAGATGAGATAATAGAGGAAGATGATATCAACATGCTGGGAGTAGATAATGATGAATTTGAGATTCATTATGATAGAAAACAAGGTCTTTATACCCCTTATGATGACAACAGAGATGATGATGAAAGTTATTTTCAAGACATGGAAAAAGTCATCATAGAGTCCCAAAAAGAATATGACCTTAGAAGAAAAACCAGTCAAAAAAATCTCAACACCAAAACCTCTGACAAATCTTCACAAAACAACACTACAACCAAGTCTAAAATTGTCAAACAAAAGGATAAAACAATGACTGTAAATTCTGATAAAAGTAGAGAGAAGGGCACTCAAAACAGTGAAAAACAGAGTGCAGACATTAGTAGTACTACCACTTCAGTTAGTACTCTTGTTAAGACCATTTTGTCAAATAATAATAGAACAAATTAGCAAGCTGATGTTGCTGAGAGACTGGCAGCTAGTAAGGCTGAGACAAGTCCTTCAAAGAGAAAAATTCCTTTCAGCCTTGAGCAGGAAATTTCAAAGATCATCCCCTAACTGAGTTAGCTGCCCAGAGTGTATATAGGACCCAAATTTTGAAGGCTTTAACTATTGAGGACAATAATGATACAGTCAATCTTAATGATGACCAACCAGAGCTCATTTTGGGTCCTAAGATTGAAGGTATATATCAAGAAGGACCTGTTCCCCCCTTTTATGTGAGTTTAAATGTTCATGACAAGATCCTACATAATTCTATGCATGACTCTGGAGCCTCTCACAACCTTATTCCAAAGGTGATAATGGAAAGGCTAGGACTAGAAATAACCAGGCCTTACAAGGATTTATATTCTTTTGATTCCAACAGAGTGAAGTGTCTGGGTCTAATCAAAGACCTTTGTGTGAGTTTGACCCAAATCCCAGCCAAGTGCATGGTGATGGATGTTGTGGTGGCTGATGTGCCACCTAAGTATGGCATGTTGCTGTCAATATCATGGGGTGCCAAGCTGCAAGGTACCATACAGATGGATGGAACATATGCCACTATTCCTGTCTTTAGCCAACTTAGAAGACTATATAGAGAGTCACACATGAAATTCATGGTCAGTAGCTCAGAAAATCCTGAAAATTCTCCCATTTACTCTGTCCATACTGACCTATATTTGTTTATATTTTAAAATAATGAATCCTCAAAGCAGTCATAGCTAGAACACAGTGAATCAGATGACCAGTCAAAGGCCCCTAATCTAGAAATGATGGCAGTTCTAGATATGGAAGAAAACTAGAGAGAAAATTTTGAACAGTGTGTTGAAACAACGAACCAGAGTGAACAAATCCAAGATGGAAAACAACAGACTACCCCTTACACTCAAATCCATGAAAATCCTGAAGAACAAGACCCAGCACAACATGTTGCAGATCCCAGAATAGAACATAATGATGAACAATGCAACAGGGATGAAAACAATGTTAACCCTACAAACAATCCCTTATGGGTCATGAACTTTGATGTGTCTTGCACTAAAAAGAGTGCAGGAGCTGGGGTATGGTTGGTCGACACTGAGAACAATTAGTCTAAATGCCATGCTTTCAAGCTAGATTTCAAATGCACCAATAACATCGCAGAGTATGAGGCTCTCATCCTAGGATTGCGTCTATTGAAAGAACTAGGAGCCAAGAAGATAATTGTTCAGGGAGACTCAGAATTAGTCATCAAACAACTAAACGGAGAGTATGCCATTAAGCATCCTAGACCAAGGGTATACCGAAATAATTCCATATATTTCCTAAACACGTTTACCAGATATGAGCTCGTGTTTGTGCCAAGAAGTCAAAACATAATTGCAAACGGGCTGGCCTGCGCTGCTAGTTCATGTAAAAAATCACTTGGTGATAAACAGATCATCATTCAAACAAAATATAGACCTGCAGTGCTAGATAATGAAAAATATTGGCAGGTCTTTGAGGGCGACAAGAAGATAGAGGATTTCCTGCTTGGCAGGAACGATTTTGAGTTATCTGATTCACCTTCTAAATCTGACAAAAATTGCCTCAAAAAATAGTCCCCTGAAGGAGATGAACTATCCGGTTCCGTAAAAATTGACATGTTAACTAAAAAACTTGGAACTCATACTGAAGAGTACGAGGACACAGAAAATGAAGACATTGAGATATTTTCGTCAAAGGATAAGAACGTACCTTGGGGGTTAGCACCATTAAAAGACCTGTTTTATTTTAACGACGTAGCAAAGAAAGCCATTGTAGAATACACCGAGTCTGATGTTGAGGAATGCAACATAGGCACCAAATATCAGCCTAAAATGATTAAATTAGCTGGCTCCTTGCCAACAAACATGAAAAATAAATTCATTGACTTATTTAAAGAGTTTGTTGATGTGTTTTCCTGGAGCTATGAAGACTTAAAAGCCTATGATACACAAATCATCCAGCACAAGATCCCATTGAAAGAAAACCAAAAACCCTTTAGGCAAAAACTGCATTGAATTAATCCAATACAACTGCCTCTAGTAGAAAAGGAAATCAAGAAAATTTATGAGGCAGGAATCATAGTGCCTGTGAGGTTTTCAGATTGGGTTTGTAACCTTGTAGCTGTGAGGAAAAAGACAGGAGAAATTAGATTGTGCATTGATTTCAGAAACCTTAACAGAGCCTCCCTAAAGGACAATTACCCTTTATCCAAAATGGAACACTTTCTACAAAGGGTAGTTGTTTCAAAGAGGAGTTCTCTGTTAGATGGTTTTTCAGGGTATAACCAAGTTTTAGTACTCCCAGAAGACCAACTCAAGACAACTTTCACCACTCCTTGGGGCACTTTCATGTATGTGAAAATGCCTTTCGGGTTAATGAACGCTGGGGTGACTTTCCAAAGGGCCATGGACATTGCATTTTCAGAGGAGATAGGGAACTTCATTGTAATTTACCTTGATGACATAACAGTTTATTCCAAATCTGATGAAGAGCACCTGAAACATCTAAGAAAGGTCCTTGAAAATTGCAAAAGGTTTGGATTATCTTTAAATCCCAAAAAGACAGTGTTTGGCCTACAATAAGGTAAACGCCTTGACCATATCATATCAGAAGAAGGGATTAAAATAGATCCAAAGAGAGTTGAGGGAATACTAAATATTAGCCAACCAAGGAACATAAAAGAATTACAGTCCTTTATTGGAAAAATTAACTTCTTGAGGAGGTTTATTCCCAAGTTAGCAGAGCTCCTTAGAAACATGAATAATATGCTCAAGAAAGAAGTAGGAGTGAAATGGACTATAGAAGCCAAAATATCCTTCGAATTGGTAAAACATGCACTCACCCGGGCACCTGTCCTAATCAGCCCTGACTTTTCAAAGGATTTTCTTATTTTTTCCTTTTCCTCAGAGCATACTGTAGCTGCTGTCCTATTGCAGAAAAACCCAGAGGGACAGGAACATCCTATTGCATTTTTTAGTAAGGCCTTAAGGGATGCACCCTTGAAATATAAAATAATGGAAAAATAGGCCTATGCTTTGGTAAAGGCCTTAAAGGACTTCAGGGTGTATATTCTACACTCTCACATCATTGCTTATGTGCCTAACATAGTGGTAAAAGACATCTTGTCACAAGACCCATATGGAAAGAGGGGCGAATGGATTGCAGCAATACTAGAGTATGATTTGGAAATCAAACCCACCAAACTCATTAAAGGTCAGGGCTTAGCTCAATTAATGGCTGAATCTAATCTACAAGCCCTTGACATCAACATGGTAGATGCCTTGGATGAACAAGAAGAGTTACCTACTCCCACTGTGGAATAGCAGTTTCAAAGCTCACCTTGGTACACTGATATCTTGTATGTACTTACAAATCTTAATGCTCCTCCTGATTTATAAAAAAAAAAGGCAAGGTTTTTAAAGTTGAAAGCTAGGAATTATTGCATTTTGAATGAATGTTTATATTGGAAAAACACTAATGGTTTATTGCTTAAATGTTTGCCTGAAGTTGATGCAGAGAGGATAAAGCATGAATTCCATGAAGGAGAATGTGGAGGTCATCTCTACTCGAAAACCACAACCAATAAAATCCTTAGAGCTGGCTATTACTGGCCCACCCTCTTCCAATATGTCCATAAAATGATAGTAGCTTGCCACAAATGCCAAGTTTTTGAGGGCAAAATAAAACTCCTTCCTTTACCATTACAACCTATCATTTTGGAAGCTCCATTTCAACAATGGGGCCTAGATTTCATAGGAGAAATCCATACTTCTTCATCTACCCAACACAAATGGATTCTCATAGCCACTGACTACTTCACAAAGTGGATAGAGGCCATCCCTTCTAGGAATTCCATAGATTCTGTCATTATAAAATTTCTTGAAGACTATATCTTGTCCAGATTCAGTTGCCCCAGGAAGATTATTACTGATAATGCTGCTGCTTTTGGTTCCAAAAATATAATTAATTTTTGTCATAGGTATCAGATTATACTTGGTCATTCTACTGCTTATTACCCTAAAGGTAATGGGTTAGCTGAATCATCAAATAAAATTTGGTGATCATCATCAAGAAGATACTTGAAGAGAATAAAAAATCATGGCACAATAAGTTGGTGCATGCTTTATGGGCAGACAGGTTGACCACAAAGAAGTCCATTGGAATGTCCCCATACCAGCCTGTTTATGGAGCAGATGAAGTGTTTCCTACCAGCCTAGGTGTACCAGTGATAAAGTTAGTCCAAGAAATACAGTCAGAAGAGGACAGCATGATAAGGAGGATCAATCAGACAATACATCTCTAGCAGATAAGGGAAGAGGTTTACAATAGAGCTCAAAAGGTGCAAGAGAACATAAAGAATTGTTTGACAAGAGAACAAAGGCTTGTGATTCCAGCATTGGAGACAAGGTACTCAAGTGGGACTCCAGAAGAGAGAATAAGGGTAAACATGGCAAATTTGACTATTTGTGGCAAGGTCCTTACATTATTCGGTCCACCATTGGTCCAAATCCCTTTTTTCTGCAAGAGTTAGATGGCACGGATCTCTTTGGGGTCTTGTCAATGGCAGGGTCCTTAAGAATTACTACTGCTGAGGTTCTATTTAAAAAAAAAAAAGCTTTCATTTCCATTTTAAATACCATTGCTTTGTTCAAGTTTCACAAAGAAAAAAAATATATAAAAAACAATAAAAAATAAGGGAAAAGAGGGCAGATTGTAAAAATAAATAAATAAATAAAGGTATAGCCCCATAACAAAAAGATAAACAAATCTGAAAGCGTGCAAGCTCAAATGCCACTCCTGAAAAACACACTCCTAGTTAGTCAAACAACCTAATCTTGACTAATTAGTTTTAAATTTACTGCTAATAGGATAGTGAATTTGATTTTCCAAACTGTTTAAACTTGGCTTATCAGTAGATAGATTAGGTTAGAAATTAAAGGTTCAAACCTACTCAAAACATGAACCTAAGTTTCCAAGAAATAATTGACTCCAAAATATGTTTTATTCTGAGTCAAAACAGAGGTAAATCTAGTTCTAATCAGCTCAAAATATGAACCAGAGAAAAAGGAATATCAGCTCAATCAAGAGGTATTCAGAGCTGTAGAAAGGTGAAGGAAGTGCTTCGCAAAGTCAGATATTAAGCCTTCTGTTATCACTCAGGTTTTCCTTGAAGTTGTAAGAAAAGGAAAGTATACCCGAGGTAACCACAAACCAACCTTCAGATGCAGAATCTAGCCAATCTGCATCCAGAGAGGGCTCTCTCTTTATAATTTATCTTTGTTTTTAGAAGGTTTTAGGCTAGTTATAAATTCAAGAGTTTGTTTGAAAATGGTGGAATTCGCCAACTAAGGGCAAGGTTGAATATTTTCAGGCCATTGGGCTATGGAGTCAAAGGATGGCTTTACTGGATTAATCTTCTACACACAAGATGGCTTTGCAGGGCAAGATAGCCAAACATAGAACAATTTTTAGGAATTAAAGTGGATGGAATGGGTTTTGAAGGGATGAAAGGCACTCAAGAATGTTTCAACATGTTCAAAAGAAAGAAATTAAATGATTACAAATAAAGAGTAGTGAATAATTCTTTACTATAATAATCAATATGTTTAAATTAGCGAAGCAAGAGCAATTAAGAATTCGTTGCTTATAACTAATTTAGAGGAAAACATTTAGAATAATCACAATTGAAATCAGAGTACAATTAAGTAAATTCTGATTTATTCTTTTATGTCAATTATTCAGAAATGGACATGATGATAATATAAACAGATATAAAACTTAAGACATAAGATAGAAAGACTTATTGAACTGTAGTCCGACACATGAATCCTGCAAAAAGTCTTGAGCTTCAAATTGTCATCCAGCAAGCCACAAATAAATTTCTCCAAAACACTTTTTATTCCAAAAACATCAATGTCACAGCAAAGTAGTAGAATCCACCCTCAATACTTTATTTGAGGGTTTATTTATACAAAAAATGATTTAAAATATCTCACACTAACCTAGGAAATAATCTAGGGTGACTAATGAATAAGTTACAATAAAAGAGGAGACAGATGGTCTCGTAGATAGGACAAAAAGTAACTGCTGGTGTGTTGTTTCCTCCCTTTGTGGATGTGCTGGAGGCAGGTCCTACAATAGGGCTCGATGTTGTCCTTTTGAGTAATTCTTTTTGACTGCTTTGCTTGTCTGATACTCTTTATTTCTACTGATACACTTTCAACTGCCAAACTAATATTCTTTAACCTTTGCTCATCTATTTATCCTTTACATGATAGTAAAAGGAAAAATTCTCTACCTGAGGATGAATTTCACAAAATTTCTAATAGGTCTTCCCACCATTTGTCTTCTGCTATTATGGTTCATTTGAGTTTTCTTAATGTTTCATCGGCCTTTGTGTATCTGAAGAAAGTGGGCCGGTTTGGGAACAAATACCTTATTTCATACTCAAGATGAAACAAATTCTTTAACTTGTCATAGAGATTCTTCCCTGTTGGCAATGTTGATTCTGACGAACTGATAGAGTGAGCAGTTGTGTTATGAGCATGTATATCCAATCTGTTAACATAGGTTCCCAAGTCCATTATTTTATCTTCTGAAATCATAGGACTGGGCAACCCACTGTTCAATAAAACCTGAAACTTTTCTTTGAAGGCATTAATCTCTTCCTGAATATCTGATCATTTTCTTTCCAGATTTTGCATAAGAGCTCTCTTAGTAAAAACTCTTTTTATTTCTAAAATAGTACCTGTCCTGTCCTCAATTCTAAGCTCTACAAGCTGCTGTTTGGTCTGGGTGTTCAAAAATTGTATAAGTTGATTTGCTTGCTCAGGTCTGTCCCTTAATTCTTCTCTTGTTTTGTCAATTTCTTCCATAGCTACTTTGACTAAGTCATTTTGTTCAAAGATTATTTGAACAAAGGACCGAATACTCTTTATTGAATCAATAATATTATTCCAAAAAATTTCATTTATTTCTCTCAAAAGCTTTTCTAATGAGAGATATTTTTCTAAAGCCTTAACCAATTTCTCCAGCCTTTTGATTTCTCTTGTATTATCAGCAACAGTCTTTTTTGACATATCATATTTTTGTTCCAAATTCACCAGCTGTAATTTTGTAGATTGAAGTTTTGTGACTCTGAGTTTTAAACTTTCCATTTGTTTTGCTAATTCATCAGAACTTAAATTAGAAGTATTCACCTGTGATGGCTCTGTTTGTTGATCTGCTGCTGTTGTACCTGTAGTAACCTCTGTTGTGGATGTCTGCATGATAGATTTCTTTTCTTTCAATGCCTGCTCCAGTTCTTTTTCTGTTTCACTCAGTTTCTCAGTCATTTTCAGGAGCAACTCCATCATTTCTTCTTGTGAATTTTCCTTCAAAACTTCTTGAGTTTGGGGATGCCTTGAAGCTGGAAATTTCAATTGTTTTTTCAGTGTAGCAATATCATCATCCTTCTTTTTAATCAGTGCCTCCATGCTTTTTATATCTTTGGGATTATGACCCAAACTGATGATTATTTCCTCCAGAGATTTTATTCTGTTATCCTTTGCCTGAGAAGAAGCTTTCTCAATTTGCAACTGGGTATTTGTATTATTTAAAGAATCTTGCAATCTATGGGCTGTCATTGCTTTATCAGTAAGGGTAGAATATATCATTTCCCCAGTTTGTTTATGTAATTCTATTTGGTCCAATGGATGCATATCTTTTGCTAGGACCTCAAAATTGGTCCTAATGTAATCAGATGCTGTCTTGGGTTTTGGCACTTTGGATTTGAAATGGCTCATCATCATTTTCCCTTGCTGAATGTCAAAAGCTGACATTAATCTTTCTTGATTGTGTGGAGAAATTCTAAGATAATGATCATATACCTGCATCCTCAATGGGTCATTCCTTGCTTTTATATTAATGAAAGTCTTCTTTATATCACCTGCATCTGTCTTTGGCTGTTTAAAGGAAGACACCACAGTGCTCAACTGTATTTGTAATTCATTTCCTTTATGACCTGTGTGAGTTTCACTAAATGAACCAGTTAGCTGACTATCCCATCTTTCATCATCAAAGATTTCATCTATAGATTCCACTTCTGGAAGTGGATTCAGTTTCTACCTTTTAGCCTGATGTTGTTGTGAAGATTATTTGGGAGGAGTGGGATTTGTAACCTGTCTTTTCTTGCCTATTTCCATATTAGATGGAGTCTGCAATTCTGAAACTTCAGGATGATTAACTTGAATAGGAGAAACCTGTGTTTGATCTGGTGCCTTGGAAGTTTGAGGCTTTTCTGTCATGATGAAAGTTTCAATGACTTGTACTTTTGGTTCTTTCCCTTTGCCTTTAGACTCAACTACAATTGATGGGATGTTTTCCTATAATACCTGTTGAAGATTTCCTGCTGAAGAAGTGCCAATATGAGGTACCTGCACTTGCTCAAAAGATTCTAGGTCAAACTTTTTCTCAATATCTTTCATAATTTTGTTCATATTGACTTCTTCACTATCCTGTTCAACTAATGTTCCTTCCATCCACTCATCTTGATTAGCATACTGTTCTATTTCTGGAATTCAGTGGTGAAAGTAGGGTGTTGATTTGTTCTTCATTCTTTTGTCACAAATAAAACTGAATGGATCATAGGGAATCCAACAGAAACTCTTTTGTAACTTGAAATGGTTTTGCAATATATTTTCTGCTTCTTGTTCAGCATCCCTAGAATTGCATATAAAGGGACCTAACTGAATTTTGATTCTGAGTTGGGCTTTCTTCTTAGCGTTACAAAAATGAATAACATCAGAATTATTCATTTGCCTGAAATACTCGAAGGCGAAAAGTCTCATAGGCACATATTTAGGCAGCTTGAATGGACAAAGTTCACATCCATATATTCTGATTTCTGAATAATTTTGGTACAAATACCAGTCTCCAACTTTGTATGTCCTTGAAAGCTGTAAAGTTTTCTTAATCTCATTGATGAGCCTTGGAGGAGCAACTCCTGTCAACAAGGTAGTTGTAGGATGTATGAAAAGATCAATGAACTCAGCATAAGAATAGGGAGAATTATAGGAACTGTGAGTTATAGCAGACCAAAATATAACAGATCTAGGGTTTCCCTTGGCATCAAGATTTTGAAGAGGAAAAGGGAAGTTCTTTGATTGATAATAAATGATGAGATGGTAAATGAATGAGGAATACTTAAACACTTTCTTATTATCTAACCTCTTGAACTGGTCATGGATTTTATTTGCAATGAAAGATGCAAAGTCATATTTCACAGCGGGAGGCTGTCCAGGAGTGAAGATGGATAATAATACTAGGGTTAATTCATCAACATACTCGCTAGTATTAAAACCCAGTATAAAGGATATCATATTGAGGATGAGCTTGCCTAATTCAGTAAAATAAGCAAAACCATAGGGAGGGGGGCCCTTAGGTTGATGTTCAGGTAACATAAAGGTCTGGCAAATGCATTTCAATTTTTCTTGGGACAATTGGGTAGAATTTTCAAGTAGTTCTTCCATGGACAAGGGAGTAAGATTTTGATCAGGTTCAAAATGGAGCATTGTATTGATAGCTTGAGGAGTAATGGGGAAAAGGATACTCTGGTCCGGGGAAAACACTGCTCTTTGAGTTGGATTATAATTGGAATGACAGTAATGGATAATTTCTGGGAAAATACGGACTGAGGGGATGAGATATCTTGGAAAATTGGATTCCCATAACCCAATGATATCCAAACCTTTCGAATAATCATCTCTGCAGCGACAATAACTTCGAAGGGGATTTTCATTGAAAACTAAGTCTTTAATTTTAAAATATTTATCCACTAGTGGCAAGTATTACAATTCTCTGTGAGGGGCATTTAATGGGGCTACACTCAAGGCTACTGGAACTTCCATTTTGGTTCTTGTGTATTCAAAGTAGAAATTTCGGGGGTTTTTCACGGAACGGGCGCAATTTTAGTTTTGGAAGTTTGATTTCAGTTGCAGGAACTAAAACAGACCAATCATTAACCTTCTCTTCATATTATGGCGTGAATTTAACACTGGAATGCGGATTTTTCAAAGAGTTCCGGCAAGAAATCGGATAAATACCTGTTTTATGGAAAATTTCAAGATTTACAGGCACTGGTTAATAACGGATGAATCCTCGGGCACTGGTATAACAATAGCGTTCAGCAATTTTGGTCGACAACAGTTTAACAGCGGATTTTTAAAATTTTCAGTGGAGGACGCAGTCACTTTCAGCAGACGAAATGATAGGAAATACGTGGAGTTTTGTTTTATTTACAAAGTCAACGGGATTTTTTATTATTTTTAGAAGTGACGTCATCAGGGTACGGAAGGACACGTCACCGGGGTCGGGCGGTAAACGGTAATTTCCGCACCGCTTTCGGGAGTTGGTGGTTTTCCGCGGGGAGGCAGCGATTCCACTGGTTGAATGCCACGTAGCCAACGCACTGTTTGAAAACCGTCACGATTTCGCGGGTTAATTCTCGTACAGAGGTTGGCCAGCGGAATCATCGTGGGTCGTAGATCTTCGTTGGAGCGATCAAATGGTGTTTCGAAAGGGAAGTGGCAGGGGAGATAATGCACTGGCCCGACGGGTTTTCAAAATAATTAACATTTAATTAATTATTCCGGGCGGCTTTTGATTGGTGAAAAGGTTGGTTATTAATTAATCCGGGTGATTAATTAATCCCTGTATTATGTGGGCAATCAATCGGGGATTTGGTTTTTAAACCAGAGTTTAGACTTGGAACTTGAGAACTTTAACTCTAGTTAGGGCGTCGGGTGAAAGGAAAATACCAAGGGGATGGGTTATTTGTTTTTTTTCGTTTAAAACATATAAATATATGTTCAAAACCCTTTTTCTCGTTTATTTTTATTATATGGTAATTAAATTAAAATAATTTAATTAACATAGGGGGCAAGAATAGTCTATAAAGATATGTTTTTAGCCAAAGGGTGTATAATGTGGGAATTTGATTTTATTATATGGGTTTTAAATACTTTGACTAAAAATCTATAGTAAGAGGGTTTTGGGGATATTACATAGGAGGAGTTATACATATAGGGAAAGGTAATTTATATAAGGATTTAATATTTAAATATAAATGTTAATATGACAAAGGAACAAGGTAAACTCAAAATACTTTACACAACTAGGAAAGTGAATATCTCTGAAGTAAATTGTATTATCTCAACTTCAACACTTAAACATAGAATAGAAAGTAATTTTGAGGGATTATTATGGAAATTTGCATGATTTTCCTAAGTAAAATAGAATTTTACTTAGGAAAAGATTAAAAGGGAATGATTATAATGATAAATAACTTGAAGTACTTAGGTCTTTTTGATCATTAGGCCGAGGGTCCGGTCCCTCCAAAAGTCAAGGAAATGCCTTGAGCCCCTTTAATCTCCAAATTCCTTAGCACTTTAGGGAAATTAGTAAAACTCTTAGGGAGAAAGTGATGTGGGAAGTTAATGATTTTGACTTTGCTTTCTATGAATTTTCCAATGTATTTTCTGCTTCAGTACTTTCCTTTGCAATTTGTGATGAAAGCAGAAGATTAAACACATTTAACATCATCATTCATCACATGAAACTTTGCAACACCATCTACCTACCCTATCTACTTTACACTACCATTTTTTCTTCTTTATTAGGGTGCACTTAGACTGGCAAACCCTTATCAATCTTCCTTTTCTTTTACATGGCAAATCTATCTAATTCTAACCTTATTACATCTAAGGGCTCAGATTAAACTGTTGAGCACCTTTTATTAACTCTACCTATCTACTTATCTACCAAGATTAAACTGTTTGGTCAGATATTTATTCTCTAATCTACAACATGAAATTGAAAAATGAATGAGTCAAGTTTAAACAATTTGACTCTTCATAAATTGTGGCAAAGTTTGACAAGATGCACACAATTTTGTTTATTACAAAAAATGAAATAGTAGTGGCATTTAGACTTGCACACTTTCCTTGGTCTATTTTTGTTTAGGGTTCATTTCTTTCAATTTTTTGACCATTTTATTTTTCTTACCCTTTGATTGTTCTTTTAGGGTATACCCTCTTTACATTTTTTAAAATTTTTTGATTTTTTGGTTTTTCAAGAATATGGAACACCTTTGCACAAGAAAAATATTTGAACATATTGCATAGTTAAATCAAGAAAATCATGAAAAATGACACCTATTGGTATAGGAGTCTAACACTGGCTCCACTTGGGGATGGATTTTCCTGGTGAAAAGTCAAGAACAGCAGGTCAGATGCCTCAACATGTTTTCAAACTGAACCATGTAATCTCCTTCTTCTGGTGGCTTTATTGTATATATGATAGTGAAAATTTTGAAGCTTAGGGCCTTCACTTCGGGCTTCAACTCCAAGAAGTCACCATCCAATCAAAACTGATGCATTAGAAAGGATATATTATGTACAAGTTAGAAAAAATCAGAACATCCTAGTAAATAGGATCAAAATAGTGCTTTAGCATTCGACCATTGACTGGTCCTTCCTCAGCTTCTGAATTGTCCAAATTTTTCAAAAAGTATGTGTTGTTTCCCTGTAAAGCATGTATGATGTAAGGTCCTTTCCACAAGAAATCAAATTTTCCATGTTTCCCTTTATCTTCCCTTCTGGAATCCCATCTTAGGACTTTGTCTCCTAGTTGAAAATCTTCTGCTTTAGTTCTTTTGTCAAACATTTTCTTTAACTTTTCCTGCAAGACTTGGGATCATTGATACACTTCTTCTCTGGTTTGCTGCAAGTGAATTGTTTGGTTAATTCTTCTCTGGATATCATTTGGTTCCACTTGAGCCTCCTGAAGTAACTTCATAACAGGAATTCCTACAGATGATGGGAATCTTGCCTCAATGCCATAAACTAATTCATATGGACTGGTCCCAATTGATTTCTTAGTTGTAAGTCTGTCTGCCCACAATGCATTGGTAAGTTTCTTATGCCAATTCTTTTTATTTTCTTCCAATAATTTTTTAATGATATTAATAAGGTTTTTATTAGAAGATTCTGCCAGTCCATTACCCTGGGGGTAATAGGCTGTTGAATGGCCTAAAGTGATGTGATATTTATTGCAGAAACTAATCATTTTCTTAGACTTAAATGTAGCAGCATTATCTGTTATAATTTTCTCTGGACAGCCAAATCTTGAAAGTATATTAGTTTCTAGAAACCCTATAATTACAAAATCATTGGCTTGTCTGCATGGGATAGCTTCAATCCATTTAGTAAAGTAATCTGTGGCAGTAAGAATCCATCTGTGTTGCCCAGAAGAAGGGGGATGGATTTCTCCAATAAAATCCAGTCCCCATTGTTGAAAGGGTCTTTCTGTGGAAATTGGTTTTAATGGTAAAGGTAACAACTTTCTTTTGCCCTCAAAGATCTGACACTTATGACAAGAAGTTACAAATTTCTTAACATCTGAAAACAAGGTTGGCCAGTAAAAACCAGCCCTTAAGATTTTATCTGCAGTTGACTTCTAGTAGAGATGTCCTCCACAATCCCCTGCATGAAATTCATTAAGAAATTTATCAGCTTCATATTTCAATAGACAATTTAAAAGGATTCCATCATGATTCTTCCAAAACAGAGCACTATCTAAAATACAATATTTTAAAGATGTCATTTTCAAAAATCTTTGTTTCGTTCTGGACAACCCTGGAGGAGCTTGCAGGTTTAACAAAACATAAATGATATCAGTGTACCAGGGTGAGTCTAAGAAGGTTTGACTGATCTGTGGAGTCGCCATCTCCTGTTCATCATCCAGTTCGTTAATATCCAGGGCTTGGCAATTAGTTTCAGTCATGAGTTGAGCCAAACCTTGACCTTTTATGAGTTTTGTTGGTTTAATTTCAATATCATATTCTAATATGGTAGCTATCCACTTACCCCTTTTTCCTTCAATACCATCTTGAGTCAAGATGTCTTTAACGACAACATTAGGTACATAAGCTATCACATGAGAATACAATATATAAATTCTGAAATCTTTAATTTCTTTCACAAGTGCAAAAGCCTGTTTCTCCATGATATTGTATTTCAAAGATGCATCTCTAAGTTCTTTACTAAAAAATGCTATTGGCTTTTCACATCCATGATCATCTTTTTGTAGTAAAACAGTTGCAACTGTATGTTCAGAAGCAAATGAAAAAATAATGAAATCTCTATCAAATTTTGGACTGGTAAGAACTGGTGTTCTTGTTAAAGCCATTTTGATTTCTTCAAATGATTGCTTGGCTTCTACGATCCAGTCAATACTTGAATCCTTTTTAAGCATGTTAGTAAGCAATCTAAGTAATTCAGCTAAACTGGAAATAAATCTTCTCAAGAAATTGATCTTTCCTATGAAAGCTTGAAGTTCTTTAATGTTTCTGGGATGAGGTATCTGCAAAATTGCTTGTATTCTTTCAGGATCAATTCTAATGCCATCTTTAGAAATAATGTGACCTAGGAGCATTCCTTCTTCCAAAGCAAACAATGAAATTTTAGGATTTAAGGAAATACCATATTTTCTGCACTTTATAAAAACTTGCCTTAGATGATCTAAATGTTGCTGATCTGTTTTGGAAAAAATAGTTAAATCATCTAGATAAATAACCAGAAAAACATGTATTTCTTTAGCAAAAGCAATGTCCATTGCACTTTGAAATGTAGCTCCTGCATTCTTAAGTCCAAATGGCATCTTGACATATTTAAAAGTACCCCATGGTGTTGTAAATGTTGTTTGTCTTGATCATCAGGATGAACCAGAATCTGGTTATACCCTGAAAATCCATCCAGAAGAGATATCCTTGAAGATCCCACTACCCTTTGTAGGATATGGTCCATTTTAGGCAAATGATAGTTATATTTTAAAGAAAATTTATTCAAATTTCTCAAATCGACACACAGTCTAATCTCACCAGTATTTTTTCTTGTTGGTACTAAATTAGAAACCCATTCAGAGAACCTAATAGGAGCTATAATTCCTGCTTCATACATTCTTTTAATTTCCTTTTCAATTGAAGGTAGTAAAACAGGATTGATCCTTCTAAGTTTCTGTTTAAAAGGTTTCTGATGTGGTTTCAAAGGTATTGTATGTTGAATGATTGATGTATCATATGATTTAAGATCTTCATAACTCCAAGCAAAAATGTCCTGGAATTCTTTTAAGAGTTCAACAAATTTAACCTTTTGATCTTCTGGCAGAGATTTGGATAACTTAACCATTTTGGGATTTTCTGGTGTTCCTAAATTGCACTCTTCAATGTCAGCTTTAACAGGTTCCATTTTGGGTTTTAAGGGAATGTCATTTGAGTCAAAAAGATCTTCCAAAGGAGTTAATCCTTTGGGTAAATGATTATCTTTCAGATTAATGATTTCAGTTTCATCTTCTATGATCTCATCGAATTCCATTTGTATCAAATCTTGCATATCTTTTTCAGTGAATTTGGTTGGGTGAAGCATATGAATTGCAGTTTCTTCAGAAATATTCGTTTCTTGTTCATCTACTTGATCAGATTCATTGATTGTTATGTCTTCATCTATATTACTGTTAGAAAAATCATTTTCTAGTGTAAAAAAACTATTGATCTGATTATTATTTACAAATACTTGCCAATTCATTAGATTGTCCGGTATAGCAGGTCTATGCCTAATCTCAGCTGTGAACTGGTGATTAGGTCCAAAAGGCAATTTACATGTGCTAGCAAACATTGCAAGACTGTGAGCATGCAAATTTTGTTTCCTGGGAATCTTGGCAAGTTGAGCTTGTAGAAAAGTGTTGAGAATTTCCACAACTGTTTCTCTGTATTGTTTCAATCTGGGATATTTTGTTGAACATTCACCATTAATCTGTTGGATAATTAATTCAGAGTCTCCTATGATTGATACTCTAATTGCTCCTAACTTTTTGACATGTTTAAGCCCTAGCAAAACAGCTTCGTACTCAGCCACGTTGTTAGTGCATCTAAAATTCAATCTATAAGAATGACCTTTGGCATGATCATTTTCAACATTATGTAACCAAATTCCAGCCCCTGCTCCTAACTTTTTTACTGAGCCATCAAATTCTAAATGCCACAGAATTTCATGTTCATAATCTTCATCAACTAGTTTAACATGTTTCTTAACAGGAGCTAGTTGTTTAGCTTTTTCTGGAATTTCTTCTTTTTCTGGTGTTTCTTTGTTTTCAGAAATCTCTTCAATTTTAACAGTAGTTTTATTTGCAGTTTCCATTTCTGGTGCTTCTAATTCAGTAGGAAGGTCCAATTTAGCATTATACAAAATGAAAGAGTCCATATCAGAATGTACAGAATAGACAGGGAAGTTTTCAGGCTTCTCATGGCTACTGACTAAATATTTCATCAAGGTCTCTCTGTAAAGTCTTTTAGGCTGACCAAATACGGAAATAGTGGCATATGACATATCTAATTGAATAGACCCCCCAAGTTTAGCACCCTAGGATCTAGACAACAACATACCATATTTAGGGGGAATATTAGCAACTACTATATCCATCAAAACAGATTTCGCAGGGTATTGTACCAAGGTAACACAAAAATCTTTAATCAAACCTAAACATCTTACCTGACTCGAATCAAATGAAAAAAGATCTTTATACGGTCTGGTAATGTCTAGATTTAATCTTTCCATCATATCTTTTGACATCAAGTTGTGGGATGCTCCAGAATCAAGCATAGCATTATGGAGTATTTTGTCATGAACGTTCAAGCTCACATAAAATGGATGAGTTCCTCCACTTTCTGGTTTGCCATTTACCTCGGGGCCAAACAGGAGTTTGGGTTGATCATCAAGAATATTCACTGAATCATCCATCCCAGTAATGTTTATGTTAAGAGTTTTGCTTATTTGGCTTCTATAGACATCATGTTTAGCCAATTCTGATAAAGGAACATTTATCTTTAGTTTGCCTATTTCAACCTCTAGATTGAAAGGTTTTTCTGTTTGAGCTCTAGTGTTTTGGACAGTTGGGTTTTCTCTATTTTTTGGGTCTTCAACATTTTTCTCTTTTTCATGAGTGGGATTATGATTTGAAGGTGTTTCTAAACTAACTTCTATTGTTTCTTCTACGTTTCCTATAGGAGGAAAAGTATTAGATAGTTTTTTATTATTTGGTTGGTTGTCAGACACATCTTCAATTATTGGATTTGAGGGGTTAGGAGTTGTCCTAGACAGAATTTGTACAGGGGGAATGTTTTGTACAGGAGGGATGTTAACTTTACCTTTGACATTTTGTTTTACCGCTTTCTGTTTGCTATTCTCTGGCACATCAATCCGTCTGCTTCTTAAATTGTATTGTTTATGAACCTCATAAATTGTTGTGTCATAGCCTTCTTTAAAATCAAAAGTTTCTCCTGAATGAGTTTGAAATGTTTTAAGGATGTGATTCTCTTGATCATCTTGAGATAGGAAAACTTCTGGTTCATTTTTGTCCTCAGTTACGTTATTTATTTCAACATCCTCAGTAGGTTCTTCAGAAGTTGAACCCTCAACAAAATTTTCTTGGAAAGGTGGCCTGATATTTTGGTCAGGGACATTTTTCCCAATATTTTGGTTCTGATTTCTTCTAAAGTTTGGGTTTCTCACAACATTTTGATTATCACCAGAAGACTTTCTTTCGATTGTCTCCACTCTGTCTCCTATTCTTTCCATACCTTTGATGATTGCATCCAGCTTTCTTTCAAAAGCTGAAGGCTCTTCAGTCATAGGCATTCTTCTTTCGGCCCTAGCTCTAGCTCGTTTTTCTATGAGGTTTGATTCCACACTAACCACTATGCTTTGCATTTCCTCTAGGGTTTGGGGGGCTCTTTCCCTAAGTGAATAGGCTATGTCAAAGTCAAAACCATCCGGGAATTTAACCAATACTGAGTCAGGAGGGGGTCTAAGGTTCTGGGGAACAACGTTATATGCTTCGTTGAATCTTATTATGTAATCTTGCACTGTTTCATTAGGTCTTATTCTTAATTTTTCAAATTATGATAGGATCTGAAGAGGGTCTTTCTTCTTCTCCCATCTATTCAAAAATGCCCTATACAAAGCTGGTAAATCAGCAATACTGTTTGGAGCAAGGGCCCTAAACCATGTCCTGACTTCTCCAGTAAGACTCTGAACGAAAATTCTCATTCGGACATCATCAGTGTCAATTTCATAAAATTCAAAGTAATCAGTCATCCTTTTGGTATGTTGTTGAGCAGTATAAGCACCAGATCCATCAAAAGGTGTGATCTTACTTTGATAATCTTGGGGCAAAGCAGCAGGGTTGGCTGGCAACTGTAACGGAGCATATCTATTGGCCATTGGAAGGTGTAATGGAATAACAGGTGGTGATGGTCTGGAGGGAGTGAGTGGAGGGGTAGAAGGAGTGGCTTGGTTTTGAGGAGTTTGAGGAAAAGTAGCTGATCTTGGGGAAGCTTCAGTAATTATAGAAATGTTTGAACTTTCTTCAAAAGTTTGTTTAGATTGAATGGAGTCTTGTAAATGTCTGTCAAGATGATGTGAAACAAATCTCAATTGCAAATCTTCAAGAAATAGTGGGTCTGGAACAAGCTTAGACAATTCAGATTCAGAAAAATTCACAAACAGAGATGTTTCAAAGCGCTCATCAAAAGGAATTTTGTCAAAATATATAATTTTCACAGGACAGGAATGTGATCTAGAAAGATGTCTGGAACTTCCAGAATTCTCTTAACTTCCTCTTTCAGAACTTTCTTGACTTCCATGTCTTCTAAGAATCTTAGGAATCAGATTTGGATTTTCAAATATCGGTGGTGGGTTAGGGTCCAGATTTGACCTGGTATGACGAATCCTTTCTGAAGCCAGTTTTCCTAGATTTTATATTTTTGGATTTTTGGTTTTAATTGAAATGAAAGTACAACTTCTACAAATTCTTCAAGTATTAATTATTTGTGATTAAAATTTTCTCAAAGATTTATTGAACTAGAGAGTCTGATTAAACATTTGAAACTAAGGTTCAGTGTATAAGCTAAATCAAAGATAGACTGAAGCATCATTTATTTACTATGCAGTTGCAGGGCAAAAGCATTTCAAAGGCTACCTGGCTGATCTTCAGACTCTGTCTATAGCTTATAAGTGAACAATATTAACAATAAAAATGATTCAGGCTCCCCAGTATGGTCGCCACTATGTTATCACTCAGGTTTTCCTTGAAGTTGTAAGAAAATGAAAGTATACCCGAGGTAACCACAAACCAACCTTCAGATGCAGAATCTAGCCAATCTGCATCCAGAGAGGGCTCTCTCTTTATAATTTATCTTTGTTCTTAGAAAGTTTTAGGCTAGTTATAAATTCAAGAGTTTGTTTGAAAATGGTGGAATTCGCCAACTAAGGGCAAGGTTGAATATTTTCAGGCCATTGGGCTATGGAGTCAAAGATGGCTTTACTGGATTAATCTTCTACACACAAGATGGTTTTGCAGGGCAAGATAGCCAAACATAGAACAATTTTTAGGAATTAAAGTGGATGGAATGGGTTTTGAAGGGATGAAAGGCACTCAAGAATCTTTCAACATGTTCAAAAGAAAGAAATGGAATGATTACAAATAAAAAGCAGTGAAGAATTCTTTACTATAGTAATCAATATGCTTAAATTAGAGAAGCAAGAGCAATTAAGAATTCGTTGCTTATAACTAATTTAGAGGAAAACATTTAGAATAATCACAATTGAAATTAGAGTACAATTAAGTAAATTCTGATTTATTCTTTTATGTCAATTATTTAGAAATGGACACAATGATAATATAAACAGATATAAAACTTAAGACATAAGATAGAAAGACTTATTGAACTGCAGTCCGACACATGAATCCTGCAAAAAGTCCTGAGCTTCAAATTGTCATCCAGCAAGCCACAAATAAATTTCTCCAAAACACTTTTATTCCAAAAACATCAATGTCACAACAAAGTAGTAGAATCCACCCTCAATACTTTATTCAAGGGTTTATTTATACAAAAAATGATTTAAAATATCTCACACTAACCTAGGAAATAATCTAGGGTGACTAATGAATAAGTTACAATAAAAGAGGAGACAGATGGTCTCGTAGATAGGACAAAAGATAACTGTTGGTGTGTTGTTTCCTTCTTTTATGCATGAGTTGGAGGCAGGTCCTATAATATGGCTCGATGCTATCCTTTTGAGTAATTCTTTTTTGACAGCCTTGCTTGTTTGATACTCTTTATTTCTACTGATACACTTTCAACTGCCAAACTGATATTCTTTAACCTTTGCTCATCTATTTATCCTTGACATGATAGTAAAAGGAAAAATTCTCTACCTGAGGATGAATTTCACAAAATTTCTAATAGGTCTTCCCACCATTTGTCTTCTGCTATTATGGTTCGTTTGATTTTTCTTAATGTTTCATCGGCCTCTGTGTATCTGAAGAAAGTGGGCCGGTTTGGGAACAAATACCTTATTTCATACTCAAGATGAAACAAATTCTTTAACCTGTCGTAGAGATTCTTCCCTGTTGGCAATGTTGATTCTGACGAACTGATAGAGTGAGCAGTTGTGTTATGAGCATGTATATCCAATCTGTTAACATAGGTTCCCAAGTCCATTATTTTATCTTCTGAAATCATATGACTGGGCAACCCACTGTTCAATAAAACCTGAAACTTTTCTTTGAAGGCATTAATCTCTTCCTGAATATCTGAGCATTTTCTTTCCAGATTTTGCATAAGAGTTCTCTTAGTAAAAACTCTTTTTATTTCTAAAATAGTACCTGTCCTGTCCTCAATTTCAAGCTCTAAAAGCTGCTGTTTGGTCTGGGTGTTCAAAAATTGTATAAGTTGATTTGCTTGCTCAGGTCTGACCCTTAATTCTTCTCTTGTTTTGTCAATTTCTTCCATAGCTACTTTGACCAAGTCATTTTGTTCAAAGATTATTTGAACAAAGGACCAAATACTCTTTATTGAATCAATAATATTATTCCAAAGAATTTCATTAATTTCTCTCAAAGGCTTTTCTAATGAGAGATCTTTTTCTAAAGCCTTAACTAATTTCTCCAGCCTTTTGATTTCTCTTGTATTATCAGCAACAGTCTTTTTTGACATGTCATATTTTTGTTCCAAATTCACCAGCTGTAATTTTGTAGATTGAATTTCTGTGACTCTGAGTTTTAAACTTTCCATTTGTTTTGCTAATTCATCAGAACTTAAATTAGAAGTATTCACCTGTGATGGATCTGTTTGTTGATCTGCTGCTGTTGTACCTGTAGTAACCTCTATTGTGGATGTATGCATAATAGATTGCTTTTCTTTCAATGCCTGCTCCAGTTCTTTTTCTGTTTCACTCAGTTTCTCAGTCATTTTCAGGAGCAACTCCATCATTTCTTCTTGTGAATTTTCCTTCAAAACTTCTTGAGTTTGGGGATGCCTTGAAGCTGGCAATTTCAATTGTTTTCTCAGTGCAGCAATATCATCATCCTTCTTTTTAATAAGTGCCTCAATGCTTTTTATATCTTTGGGATTATGACCCAAACTGATAATTATTTCCTCCAGAGATTTTATTCTGTTATCCTTTGCCTGAGAAGAAGCTTTCTCAATTTGCAACTGGGTATTTGTATTATTTAAAGAATCTTGCAATCTATGGGTTGTCATTACTTTATCAGTAAGGGTAGAATATATCATTTCCCCAGTTTTTTTATGTAATTCTATTTGGTCCAATGGATGAATGTCTTTTGCTAGGACCTCAAAATTGGTCCTAATGTAATCAGATGCTGTCTTGGGTTTTGGCACTTTGGATTTGAAATGGCTCATCATCATTTTCCCTTGCTGAATGTCAAAATATGACATTAATCTTTCTTGATTGTGTGGACCCATTATAAGATACGGATCATATACCTGCATCCTCAATGGGTCATTCCTTGCTTTTATATTAATGAAAGTCTTCTTTATATCAACTGCAAGGAAGACACCTCAGTGCTCAACTGTCTTTGTAATTCCTTTCCTTTATGACCTGTGTGAGTTTCACTAAGCCAGGAACCGGTTAAGTGATATCCCTCTTTCATCATCAAAAGATTTCATCTATAGATTCCATAGAAAGTGGATTCGGTTCACCTTTTGCTTTGATGTTGTTGTGAAGATTCTTTGGGAGGGGGGTAGAGTTTGTAACTTTGTCTTTTCTTGCCTATTTCCATATTAGATGGGTACGCAATTCGAAACCGGGATGATTAACTTGAATAGGGCTTGTGTGTTTTGATACGGTGCCTTGGAAGTTTGAGGCTTTTATGTCTCTTGGAAGTGAAAATTTCAATGACTTGTACATCTGGATTCCTTTCCCTTTTTCCTTTAGACTCAACTACAATTGATGGGATGTTTTCTGTAATCCTTTTGTTGAAGATTTCTTTGAGAAGAAGTGCCAATATGATGTGCACACTTTTGCCCAAAAGATTCTAGGTTAAACTTTTTCTCAAGATCTTTCATAATTTTGTTCATATTGACTTCTTCATATCATTCAGGGTTAATGTTCCTTTACCATCACTCATCTTGATTAGCATATTGTTACATTTACCGGAATTACGTGGTGAAAGTAGGGTGCTGATTTGTTCTTCATTCTTTTGTCACAAATAAGCCCCGGAATGGATCATAGGGAATGATCAACGGAAACTCTTTTGTAACTTGAAATGGTTTTGCAATATTTGTACTTGTTCGGTATCACACAAAGATTGCATATAAAGGGACCTAACTGAATTTTGATTCGAGTTGGGCTTCTTCTTAGCGTTACAAAAATGAATAACATCGAAATTATTCGTTTGCTGGAAATACTCTAAGGCGAAAAAGTCTCATAGGCACATATTTGAGCGGCTTGAATGGACAAAGTTCACATCCATATATTACGATTTACGAATAATTTTGGTACAAATACCCGGTCTCCAACTTTGTATGTCCTTGAAAGCTATAAAGTTTTCTTAATCTCATTCACTTGAGCCTTGGAGGAGCAACTCCATCCCAACAAGGTAGTTGCGGGATGTATGAAAAGATCAATGAACTTGACATAAGAATAGGGAGAATTATAGGAGCGCGTTATAGCAGACCAAATATAACGGTCTAGGGTTTCCCTTGGCATGTTTTAGACGAGGAAAAGGAAGTTCTTTGATTGATAATAAATGATGAGATGGTAAATGGCGGGAATACTTAAACACTTTCTCATTATCTAACCTCATGGTGGTCATGGATTTTGTTGCAATGAAAGATGCGAAATCATATTTTACGGCGGAGGTTGTGTGGGAAGTGAAGATGGATAATAATACTAGGAGTTAATTCATCGACATGTCGCTAGTATTAAAACCCGGTATAAAGGATATCATATTGAGGATAGAGGCTTGCCTAATTCGGTAAAATAAGCAAAACCATAGGGAGGGGGGCCCTTAGGTTGATGTTCGAGGTAACATAAAAGGTCGGCAAATGCATTTCAATTTTCTTGGGACAATTGGGTAGAATTTTCAAGTAGTTCTTCCATGGACAAGGGAGTAAGATTTTGATAAGGTTAAAAATGGAGCATTGTATTGTTAAGCAGGGAGTAATGGGGAAAAGGATACTGCAGTCTGGGGACAGCTTACTTTGCTCTTTGATTGGATCATAATTGGAATGATAGTAATGGATAATTGCAGGAAGAAATACGAATTTTGAGGGATGAGATATCTTGGAAAATTGGATTCCCATAACTGATGATATCCAAACCTTTTGAATAATCATCTCTACGTGACAATAACTTCGAAGGGGAGTTTTCATTAAAAACTAAGTCTTTAATTTTAAAATCTTTATCCTTAGTGGCAAGTATTCAATTCTCTTGTGGGGGCGTTTAATGCGGCTACACTCGGGGCTACGGAACTTCCCATTTTTGGTTTCTTGTGTATTCAAAGTAGAAATTACAGGGGTTTTTCACCGAACGGCGCAATTTTAGTTTTGGAAGTTTGATTTCGATTGCGGGAACTAAAACGGACCAATCATTAACCTTCTCTTCATATTATCGTATTAATTTAACAACGGAATGCGGATTTTTTAAGAGTTCCGGCAAAGAAATCGAGATAAATACACATTTTATGAAAAATGTCAAGATTTACGAGCCTTGGTTAATAGCGGATAGATATGAACGAAAATGTAACAATAGCGTTCGACAATTTTGGTCGACAGCAGTTTAACAACGGATTTTCAAATTTTCGGTGGAGGACGCGGTCACTGAATAGTGATAGAAATCGTGGAGTTTTGTTTTATTTACAAAGTCAACGTGCTTTTTATTATTTTTGATGACGTCATCGAGTGCGGGAGGACACGTCAGGGTCGAGGCGGTAAACGGTAATTTCCGCACGCTTTCGGGAGTTGGTGGTTTTCCGCGGGGAGGCGGCGATTGGTTGAATGCCATGCTTGACGCATTGTTTAGCGTATCCGCGATTTAACGCGTTAATTCTCGTACGAGAGGTTGGCTAATAGAATCATCGTGCACCATATATATTCGTTGGGCGATCAAGCAGTGTTTGAGGAAGTAGCGAGGAGATAATACCACGGGCCGACGGGTTTCAAAATAATTAACATTTAATTAATTATTCCGGGCGGCTTTGATTGGTGAAAAGGTTGGTTTTTAATTAATCCGGGTGATTAATTAATCCGTATTATGTGGGCAATCAATCGAGTTTGGTTTTTAAACCGAGTTTAGACTTGGAACTTGAGAAATTTAACTCGGATTTGGGCGTCGGAGTGAAGGAAAATACCAAGGGGATGGGTTATTTATTTTTTCGTTTAAAACATATAAATATATGTTCAAAACCCTTTTTTCTCGTTTTATTTTATTATATGGTAATTAAATTAAAATAATTTAACCAGTATTTTGTAGAAGGTAGGAATAGTCTATAAAGACTATGTTTTGGCAAAGGGTGTATAATGTGGGAATTTGATTTTGTTATATGGGTTTTAAATACTTTGGCTAAAAATCTATAGTAAGAGGGTTTGGGGATATTACATAGGAGGAGTTATACACATATAGGAAAGGTAATTTATATAAGGATTTAATATTTAAAGTTAAATGTTAATAAGAAAAAGGAACAAGGTAAGCTCAGATACTTTACCACTGACTAGGAAAGTGAAGATCATAAAATGGGGTAAACATTATCTCAACTTCAACATAAACTGTAGAATAGCAGTAATTTTGATTATTGTAAAATTTGTGATTTTCCTACGTAAAAATAGAATTTTACTTGAGAAAAAAGATAAAAGGAATGATTATAATGATAAATAACTTAAGTACTTAGGTCTTTGAGTCATTAAGTAGAAGTCCGGTCCCTCCAAAAGTCAAAAATGCCTTGAAATTGTAATCTCCAAATTCCTTAGCACTTTGGAAATTAGTAAAACTCTTAGGAGAAAGTGATGTGGGAAGTTAATGATTTTGACTGCTTTCTGAATTTTCCAATGTATTTTACGCCAGTACTTTCCTTTGCGATTTGTATTAAGCAGAAAGATTAAACACATTTAATATCATCATTCATCACATGAAACTTTGCAACACCATCTACCCTACCCTATCTACTTTACACTACCATTTTCTCTTCTTTATTAAGGTGCATATTAGGCCTTGACCTATCAATCTTCCTTTTCTTTTCCCATGGAAAACCTGTCTAATTCTAACTTATTACATCTAAGGGCTCAGTTAAAGCTGTTGAGGCACCTTTTATTAACTCTGCTAATACACTTATGCGAGGAATTACCTTTGTTTAGTCGGATATTTATTCTCTAATCTACAACATGAAATTGAAAAATGAATGAGTCAAGTTTAAACGGTTGAATCTTCATAAATTGTGGCAAGTTTGACAAAAATTTGTACACAATTTTAACCCAAAAAATGAAATAGTAGTGGCATTTAGACTTGCACTTTCCTTGGTCTATTTTTGTTTGGGGTTCATTTCTTTCACTTTTTTGACCATTTTTTATTTTTCTTACCCTTTGATTGTTCTTTTAGGGTATACCCTCTTCCATTTTTTAAATTTTTTTGATTTTTTGGTTTTTCAAGAATATGGAACACCTTTGCACAAGAAAAAGGTTTGAACATATTGCATAGTTCAATCAAGACACTCATGAAAAATGACACCTATTGGTATAGGAGTCTAACACCTTCCATTTTTTATTTAAATTTTTCCGCAAAATAAATATCTATGTGCAACTTGTTTTTTATGCCATAGATCACAACAAGTCAGAACTGTACCCAATATTGACTTGTTGTTTTAAATTCACATCGTAGAATTTAGAGAATAAAATTTGTTGGATAGAGTAATCCCAACAGATAGTAGATTAGGTAGAGAATAATATGGACTCAAATTTTTAATCTGAGTCCATGGTGAAATAAGGAGTAGAAATAGATTGGATTTCCTGTTGAAAAAAGAAATAAAATGTTGTAAAGAGTTTGCCAGTTCAAGTGCACTCTAAAATGAATAAAAAATGTTAGATTAGTAGGATTGGGTAGGTATAAAGAGATTTATTTGATGAAGATCTATTTTTCCATAGTGCTAATATGTTTTCGGGAAAAATAAGAGCATCGAGCAAAAGAAGCGACCCGATGGATGAAGCAACGCAGAATCGGCCTCACAAAATGCATATGCAAGAAGTTCTTCGTGCCTTCGACATAAATACAGTGGAGCCTTGTTGACCACCTATAAAATTTCTGTCAGGTAGTAAACATTTGTATCGAGGAATAGTTTCATTGCGAAATATTATCTCTTGAATCTCTGCTAAACATCATCTCCTCTATCAAGTCTTCACTATTGTTTCCCTTGAGCACCGAAGTCTGCTAAATTTCCATGAAAGACTACTACAAAATCCCCTTTCTGCTTCCTTCACCCGGAATGCCCCATTTTAACCCTTTTTACTTCTTGTTCGATACCCTCTTACCTACAGAAATCCTCCCAAAATCCCCTATAAATACTACACATACCCCTTGTTTCGCCCTTTTTCTCTTTCCCTCTATAGACGCATTTCGGCCTCAGGTGCATTGAAAAAGGTTTAAAGCCACATTTGGACATATATGGGTCTTGGCCTTGACTGTCTCCCTTGACCTTTTCCCCACGTGACCGGTGCGAAACCGGTGCTAGCCCAAAAAGTGTAGCGCATTTGGTTATCGGGAACATTTCTGAATTGATTTCTGGCCATCGGCGGTCTTCGCAATCCCATCGCACCGTGGTCCCCACTCTTTTCCACTTGCTTTGATCGCATCACGGCCGGGGTAGGCCCCAACTTTCTTGAATCCGACGAGTCCGTTTTCATCCCCGCCAGAGGTCGGGTCACCGCACCACGACTGCATTTCAAAGCCGGCGGTATCCCATCGCACGCTTTCAGCGAGGTGGTTTTCTCCCCGATCGACGGCGATTCCTCATCGGTCGACGTGTGGCTAGGCACTATTCATAAAACCACTATCATCGCGTGTTCAAGCATCATCGTGGACCCGGCGCAGCAGTGACATGCATCGTCGATGCGAGCCGCTCATCGGACGATGGTCGCTCGATGGAGATGTGCACGCGGTGGTCGAGTACGATGCGGCGGTAACGGCATCGACGCCATCGTCGATGCAGGATCGGTGGCCCTGAGCTCATTGCCCGATCTGTCCATTTTTGTCTTTCAGCACGCCTCCGACCATCGATCTCTGCGTGACGATCCGGCCCTGCGATTTGATTTTATTTTACGCACTGTTCGCTTGCTCCTCACGGTCGATCATTGGATGATGCCATCCAATGGCTTTGCTTGCTCCTCACATGCCTTCTAAAGCGATCGACCTATATATGCGGGATTTTTTAATATTTTTTCGTATTTTTGAAGGGTTTAAATGGTATTTTACGCATGCCGAAGAAAAATTCACGGAGTCGAGGTGACAATCCTCATGCCGATTCACCACAAAATCACTTGTACGGTTTTAAATTTGCATTTGTCAACGAATTCATGAGGCATTGATTCCATTAAACCCACAGCTACCTTTGCACACCACAAACACGATTAATCAGCGATCAGGGGGGGTTTGAAGGAAGGGCGTGAAGGCAACACACCGAGAAAAAGGAGATTGAAGTCCTAAAGCACGCAGGTTCTCAAGTAAAATTAAAGGTGTTTAAGGAAAGAAAAAGACATTTGTCGAGGCAGCTTCACCACCATCGAGTGGGGCCAATTGAACTGTCCAACTCCTTAAGACACTTGCAACCTCACCAATCAAAGGAAGGCTTAGTCATTACACAGGCAAGGGTGTTTACACAGAGAACGCTGAACGATTAATACAAATCAAAGAATCTTATCTCTAATTGTCGCCAGAACCATTTTAGAAGATTAAGAACAATCCAAAAGCACATATTTCGATCATTATGCCTTGAAATATAGGGATAGATGTTATGGAGCAAAGTTAGAAATGATTACATAATTAATGATATTTGATCCTTGGGAAATCCTCCCACTTCCTCATTTCTCTATAAATACTACCTACGAACATAAGAAAATGTTGGTCTGCGGACATCTGTATGCATGTAATGGTTTTCTAAGCTGCGATGCATTGTGTGAAATTTGAAGATAAATAAGGCTGATATGAGAAGTTTGAAGTTGTAGAGACCCTCGAGGGCTTGTTGATTATGGCGGTTTGAACATCAAACTCTGATTGCGGTTATGGAATACGTTGTGTCAATGGTGATGTGTCTAAAGCTGTCAGGTGGTGTTTTTCTTTAAGGTTTCACTCTGTTCATTTTCTCGATAAGGAAAAACAAACCAGAGCTAGGACTTGCTCTCGGTAGTACCCTACTCTTCTTGAAAGCTTTATTTTATGTTTCTCTTGTTAATCTTGAGTATATTAAAGTAGGTTGGTTTCAAGCACTTGCCTGATCTGGGTGCTCATTATGATTATCGGTGTTTTCCTTTGGAAAATATCTTTGAAAACGGGTTTGGTTTCAAAGTGCTCACACAGTCTTAGGCTGTTCTATTTTTTAATTTTTTAGTGATGCTTCAAAGCGAGGCTAGTTTAAAAGCACTTGATCTCGGGAGAAATGCTTTTACTTATTTTGTTTCTCTAAACTCAAGTACTTCAATGCGGACTAGTTTAAAAGTACTTACACCGATCCTGGTCTTTTATGTTTGTCTCTCTAAGCACATGGTGAAAGCAAGATAGTTTAAAAGCACTTACTTGATCTTAGACGTATAGCATTCTTCATTTTGTTTGTTCTCCACTTCCCCATCTATTTCACTCCATAAATCAATCACCTTTAATATATCCTTTGACATGGTGACTTGCCCCATGGATCCTTCTTGAACCTTGCTGTCCAATTAAAATCCTCCTATGACTCCATAGCCCAATGGGTTAAATATATTTGCCTTTTATCATCAAATCATTCGCCCTAACGGACATCTTCACCCTTCATTTTGTTACCTTCACCTTCATCATGTCTTTTCCCAACCCAAAACAAACAAAAAAAAACTCATGCTCTTCATAACTAGCCTAATACCACATTTCAGGGCTTTAAAGATCACATATTTAAACTCTTTTATAGAGAGATCCCTCTCTGGATTCAGGAGGGCTAGATCCTTGAATCCCAAAGCAGTTTGATGTTACCCTTGTAGTTGGACTTTTTCCAATATTGCTAATTACAGGGACCTAACAGGCAGCATAGATGAACCCAAAATGATCAAGTTATCTATCACTCTCCCTATTCATATCAAACAATAATACATTCAACTTTTTAAAGAATTTGGAGATGTGTTTGCATGGGGGTACAAAGATTTGAAATCATATGATACTAACATTATTCAACATAAAATTCCTCTTAAGGAAAATCGGCAGCACGAACAAAACTAATAAGGATAAATCTTTTTTATTACCTTTGGTTGAGAAAGAGATTAAGAAGATGTATGATCTTTGGGATCATAGTTCCCTTAGATACTCATGATGGGTGTCCCGATCTTGTCAATACATTGGGAAGAAGGCACGGGAAATTAGGCTTTGCATTGACTTTAGAAATACGAACGAGCCTCCACGAAGATAATTATCCCTTGCCTAAAATGGACCACATACTTCAAAAGGTGGTTGGATCTGAAGATATCAGCATTGGATGTTTTTGAGCTACCACAAGCAGTACTAGTACTCCCAAATGACCAACACAAAAATGATTTCACCACACCTTGTGGTAAATTCCTGTATGTTAAAATGCCATTTGGTTTAATGAATGTAGGGGCCACATTCCAAAGGGCCATTGATATAGTTTTTTCAGAAGAAATATACTATTTCATAATCATCTACCTTGATGACATTACTATTTTCTCCAAAACTGATAAAGAACATTTGATTCATTTGAGAAGTTTTTTGAGAAATGTAGAAAATATGGCTTATCTTTGAATCCCAAAAAGACACTCTTTGGTCTCCAAGAAGGAAAAATTCTTGGCCACATAATTTTGAAGAATCAAAGTATACCCTAAAAAGTTGAAGGCATATTGAAAATCATCCATCTGAAACCTCGAATTGCAATGGCTGCTGTTGGAAAAATAAATTTTTTTGAGAAGAGTTTCATCCCAAACCTTGCTAAACTTTTGAGGAATATCTTAAACATGCTCCAAAAGGGAAAACGGGGGTTAAATGGACCTTAGAATCAAACGATCCATTGAAGCCAGTAGAAAATAGCTCTCACTCAAACACCAATTCTTATTAGTCCTGATTTTACTAAAGATTTCTACATCTTCTCATTTTCCTCTAAACATACAATTTCTACAATATTGCTACAAAATAATAATGTAGGGCAAGAACAACCCATATCCTTTTTTAGTAGAACCTTAAGAGATGCTCTACTCAAATATAATATAATGGAGAAACAAGCCTTAGCCTTAATAAAAGCATTGAAAATTTTTTGAGTCTACATTTTACACTCTCATATCATTGCCATTGTCCCACATACAGTTGTCAAGGAAATTCTAAAACAAGACCCTGATGGTAAAAGGAGAAAATGGATTGCCACTATATTAGATTATGATTTAGAAATAAGGCATACCAAGATGATTAAAGGACAAGGATTAGGAAAACTCATGGCATAATCAAATTTCCAAGAATTAGATATAAACATGGTCGATGTTTTAGAAGAAACAGAAGAATTCATAACTCCTTACATTGAAGAAACATTTTTTTTAATTCACCTTGGCACGCTGATATCATCTATGTGATTCTCTATATTAATACTCCTCCTTATTTATCAAAGACTAAAGCTAGATTATTGAAACAAAAAGCTTTAAATTATTGCATTTTAGATGGAGTATTATATTGGAAAAATGTTGTTGGCATATTGCTTAAATGTTTGCTTGAGGATGATGTAGGAAATATCATGCATGAGTTGCATGAAGGAGATTGTAGAGGCCACCTTTACTTGAAGAGAAACACACTAGCCAATATTGTGCCAAGGAACACGGATATTATTGTTACCACACCTAGGATATCTCAAAAACTAGTCATGACTTGCCATAGAGGTGTCAAATTTTTTTATGGCGAAGAAAAATCTACCCTTTACCTTTGAATCACATGATTAGTGAAGCTCCTTTTCAACAACAGGGTTGGTTTATTAGTCCCCAAATCCATCTTTAACATAAGTGGATCCTAAACGCCACTAATTATTTTACCAAATGGATAAGTTATACCCTCTAGGAATACTCTTTAGCTACTGTCATTATCAAGTTCCTCGAAATAATACTATCTGATTTGGTTGTCTGAAGAGTATCCTGGAACAATGTTGCTACCTTAAAATATGAAATAATGGTTGATTTCTGTTACAAATATCATATTACATCGGGCCATTCCACAACCTACCACCCCCAGGGAAATGGATTAGCTGAATCCTCTAACAAAAGCCTGGTCAACATGATCAAAAAGTTGTTGGATCAAAATCAGAAATCATGGCATAGTAAGTTGGTTCATGCATTATGGGTTGACAGGCTAACCACCAAGAAATCAATAAATATGTCCCCCTATCGACTGTATGTGACCTAGATGCGTTTTCCTACATATTTAGCGGTTCAGTCATGAGACTTCTCAAGGAAATGCAAGACATAAAAATGACATGCGAAGAGAACTAAAATCAAACGATTCATCTACAATAGATAAGGAAAGTATACAAAGGACATAAAGGAAAGTTAAATAAAACAATAAATATATATATATATATGTAGATAATCAAGAAGATCTTTGTGAGAAGGACCAAATCAAATAACTTTCAAGTTGGAGATGCAGTCCTAAAATGGGATTCAAGGAGAGAAGTAAAGGTAAACATGGAAAGTTTGAAAATCTATGGAAAGGGCCTTATATCATTAATTCAATCGGGGTTCATAATGCTTTCTTCTTACAAGGACTAAATGAAGAAGAACTATTTGGAGGTCGTGTAAATGGTAGAATGCTTAAACATTATTTCTGTCAAGAATCCTATATTTAATTTTTTCACTCACTATACATAACATAGTATGATAAAAATCAAAGAAAATACAAAAACAATGAAAGAAAAGAAAACGAAAAAGAGGGAAAAACAAAATAGGGATAGCCCCATACCCAAAAAATAGACCTACTGAAAGTGTGCAAGTCTAAATGCCACTACTGATTCAAAATGATATCTTGTTCAGTCATATAGCCTAATCATGGGCAGACATGCACTTTAAATTTGTGTTGATAGGAAGGTTACAGTAGAAACAATGATTGTGAAGATTTATTGGACTTGACTTATCAAGAATGATATAATGTAAAATAAATATTAAGTTTCCACATGCTCAAAGCAGAACCAAAGAGATGGATAAGAGTGCATTACTAATGACAAATCATAGCCTTATCTTTCTAGTTTACTTTCACTTTTTTTTGCAAAATAATGTTGTGTGCAGCATTACCAAAAGCCACAGCCATGGTTAATCGGTACCTAAAAACTAATTTGAACCATGTTTTAAATTTCATGTCAATAGATAGAGAATCAAACGCCAACCAACTTAATCTTGGCCGGTCAAGTAATAGGTAGAAAATAAAGAGTTAAGATAGTTTTAATCCCAGATTCTTGGAAGAAATAAGGATAGAAATAGATAGTTTATTTCTGTTTTCAAAAATAACATGTCAAAGAGTTTTCTAGTTCAAATGCACTAAAAGGAGAAGAAAAAATGACAGGACAAGTAGGATTGGGTAGGTAGAAGTGTTGCTGGAAAAAATTATATGTTGTAGATTGTTAAGACTAATCACTCCAAAAGAATATCAACAAGTGAAAAAAAAGAGAAATATGCCCAATGGATAAGTTATTGGTCTGCTGAAACCCAGAGATTTGATAAACTAAGGTTTCAGACACCATGAAAGGAAAGATGCCCTCCCCCAGGGAGCCACTGTTAGTCATCAATAAATTTCTTGATATCAAAAGATGACTAAGTTCTAATCCTAGATTTCTAGAAACAATATTTGAATAAAAATTGTGAGTTCTAGAAGCTCATAACATATAATCATCCTAAACCTAAGCACATTTCTCTTGAATTTTCTTTATCCTTTGCCTTCCCAAAGTTCACCATGCCATGAAAAACTCCATTTTCTAGGCCTAACACCCTCATTCATCACCTTTTTCCCCTCACAAAATCATTTTCCTTTCCCTCTAAAGACCCTTGTTAATACCCCTTATTCATTATTTTCCTCTAAAGAGCCTTAAAACAATGTAAAAGTCCCTTTTACATTGTTTTAAACCTTTTTAACCTATCAGACCCTTTAAATTTTGCATAAAAACCCTATTTTTATGTTAAAAGCACCCTTTTCACAAAACAAGCCTTTAAGACATTTTTGGACTTAAAACCCTGGCCCCACTTTCCACTTCCCCCCCTACTAACCAACCAAACCTTGCCATCTATCTTTGGGCTCCACCCGATTTGTGCCTTTGGTCCCGCGAGCCTTCCGCTCTGTCGATCTCATCTCTTGATATCTGACGGATCACATTAATATCGTGCAGAAAAATTGTGCCGATGTTAAAACCCTTAACTCATGCAAAATGGGTGGTATTTACCATGCCACATGTTAATTAATCTATCGTATCACATGACCCTGGGCTAAAACCACTTACTTCCCATACCCTACGCGATAAACCATAGTGGTTTTCTAAAACCGCCTTTCACCTCTGCGCCAAATTTCAAACTCCTTCGCCCTCGTTTGCATTTCCTGCATTGATCCTGCCTCCAAGATCATTCCCCGACACCCTCTGTTCCTCTGCAGATCACCCCAAAACCCTCAGAAACCCAAAAAAATGCAGTTTAATTAGCTCTCCTAGGTTTTAAAAATTAACATTTTTTTGTGTGTTACAGGTTTTAATCGAAGAAATAAGCCAAATACCCTCCCACTGTTGGTTTTTGAATGAAACCCCTTGGTGATGACTCAGGGGTCCTAAAAACAAATTATGAAGATCAATAAGCCTTTATCAGGGTTTTACTGTCGATGAATCATGATCATCGATATGTTATAAACCCTCCAACCCATGAAGAGATCCTCCTTGCACATGAAGAACAACCACAATCAAAGAAGAAAAGAAGGGAACAAAGAACAAAAGAACCAAAAGGGATAATTACAGATCAAAATATAAAATATAAGATTAGCCCTTAAGGACAGTAATTAAATATGAAGGCTAAAGCTTAAAGGAAAAATGAATAAAACAGTTATCAAGCATAAACAAAGAAAAGACAGTAAAGCAGATTATTAAAGATAAATCAAGGTTACAGGCCTAAAATCACAGTTAATGGTTAAACCAAGGCAACTTAACCCTAATATAGCCTCGAAAAAATCAACAAAGAAGCAGTTACTCCTCCAAAAGATCAAAACTGCCACCTAAAGAACGTATTTTCTTTCCTAAAGGCATTGACGGTTATTGCAATTCGAATAGTTTATACGGCGAGAGTTATTGTAATAGTTAAGAATGGGCCTTAAAGTCCAAACTCTTCACCTATTTTTCCGTAGAAAGTTAAGAAAAAGTTATTAAAATAGAGAAGTAGCTGCAGATATTTCAACCTTATGCCTTGCATGGTTTTCAAGGTCAGGAATGCACTTACTTTGTAATAAATGATACTCAAACCCTATCTTAACCTCACCTCCTCATTTGCAACATAAATACTACATTTGGACTCATTTTATTTTTGGCATTTGATGATTCTTTGAAGTAATACATAGTCTCTTGGAAGTTGAAGGAAAATTAATGTCTTGGATCTTGTGGATGCCCTGATTTGTTTGTTGATGGAGGAGGCTAGATCCTTTGGATCATTGAGTTTGGTTGTTGGTGATAATTCTATACGGTATTGTTATTTCCTATTTTTCATTATGTTTCCATCTTTCTTTGTTACATTAAGTGAGTTTTAGGCTAAGAAATGTCTTTTGAAAGCACCTTAGTTCTTTTTACTCTTCACTGTCTAAATGTTTTCTTCTGCAAGGTCTAATTGGAGGATTATTAATTTCCCTCTAGTTCCATATAGCTTGTTATTTTAGAAATGATTCAATAGAGTATAACCAAGGAGTCTCTATTTTGTTAAGTCCATGTTCCTTTAAGTACGGCTTGAGAGGTTGTTTTAAAGAATGATTTCAATAGAGTGAAACGAGGAAATTAAGTGGTAAGTCCCTGCTCGTTTGAGTACAACTTGAGAATTGTTTCTAAAACCTCTTTAAAATATTCTTAATAAGGTCAAACCGGGGAAGTTTGCCAGTATGCCCTATCCTGCAGTCGCCTTTAGAAAGGATTTGCTTTGAATATCCTAAGAAGTTAGTCAAAAGCATATTATATTTCTGTTTGATCTTGATTTGCTCTTTTTGTTTATGTTATATGTTTTCTTATCGAAAACAGTCTTTTGATTGATGGATTGTTGTCTTAAAGGTTTTCTTATTAGGTATCCAAATAAGTATATGGTTTGCCACAGTATCCTTTGGCTTTATTAAAAATAGATTCATGAAAGATGTCTCTTGTTTAAATTGCATTATAAAAAGAATTCTTAATTGCTCTTTATCACCTTTTCATTCTTCTCCTTAATGTTCACCTGATTAATCCAAAAACTTTGAAGATCCACTGGCCAAGTTATATTTTACATATGATACTCCCCGATCCTTTTATAAACTTATCATGACTTCCGTTTGACTCCATTTCCCAATAACTTAGAAATTTCCCATTCTATCTATGCTTTTTGATCATTATGTCTAACCAAAACAATCTAACAAACCTTGTACTTGATAAATAGAATAAAATCAACCCTTAAAAGCAAGCAAACACACATCCTTTGCAAAATAACCTGAGAGATCCTCTCTGAGTCTAGGAAGGCTAGGTCCTATAACTCTAAATATTGGTTCCATGTTTCCTTGTCATTTGGTATGCCAATCTTCCAAATCACAGAACACCAACAAATACTCAAAAATTTATGTATTAAAATTCCTTTCCTCCATTTTATCCAAGGTATTCATGCTTATGCTAAAAAAATTAAAGAACTATGTGTGAAAAAGGTTGCGAGGAAACCAAAAGTTTCATAGTCATGCCATGAGGACTTTATCTAATCAGTACAGGCGGGGAAACACTAGTAAAATATGAAAACCTAGGGAATCCCATGGTTATAGTTCAAATAAATGGTTTCTCTTTTCTGAACACACTAGTTGACTTAGGTGCAACCATTAACATTTTAATGACTGAAACCTGTGAGGCACTCGGTATCACAACTCTAGAACCGACCAATACCTTGCTAGAAATTGTTGATAGTTCGGTCTCTAAGCCCAAGGGAACTTTATAGAAATTATTTTTTATGTTGACTCATGGGAATACCTAGTGGATTTTCTAGTTATGAACCCAAGGAGTCGATTAGATGGACACCCTTTAATTCTGGGTCCACCTTGGTTATCAACAAACCATGCTTATATAGGTTGTCATGCGGCTATCATAAAAATTAAAAAAGGAAACACTGTAAAAAATCTTGTTTTATATCCCCCTTCATAGCCAAGTCTACCCATTGGCAAAAACTCTTAAACTCCACCCACATACCTGGAAGAAAATATCCATTCACCTCTTACAATAGTAGAAGCTCTTGAGTTCAATAATCAGACTGAAGATGATGTAATTAATAATTTTATTAATTAGTCAGCTACTACGAATAATGTAAAATTTCAAATGTTGAAAGTGATTCTTGACAATGAAGCCCGAGGAGAAGACCCTTCGAAATATATGGAAGTGATCGGGAATATACCAATAGTTTTTTTATTCATAATAGCGAGGGCACAGCAGAATTGAACCAGGCAAGATTTTGAGCATTAATGATAATATGGAGAGTGACCAACAACAAAAGCTTATTCAGATTCTGCAAAAATATAAAGGGTCTTTTCCCTGGGACTATTCCAGAGATGAAGGGCATAGAACCTCAATTATGTACACACCAAATCTACACCAAAATGGATGCACATCCTATCCAGCAACCTCAACGAATATTAAATCTGCATCTCAAGGATATCGTAAAGGAAGAATTGCAAAATTTGTTGGACATGAATTTTATTTATCCTATTTCGGATAGTAAATGGGTCTCTCCGCTGGTAGTTGTTCCCAAAAAGAATGGGAAGTGGTAGAGCTGTGTGGAATACAGGGAATTGAACAAGGTCATGTAGAAAGACCACTTCCATCTTCCATTTATTGATCAAGTTCTTGATTCGCTGGTAGGAAACCGATTATTTTATTTTCTTGATGGCTTCAGCGGCTACAACCAAATCCAAATTTCCCCTGAAGACCAAGAGAAAACTACCTTTACTTGCCCATGGGGTAAATTTTCCTATAGAGTGTTACATTTTTTTTTATGCAATGCCCCAACTACATTTCAAAGGGAAATACTCTATAGTTTCTATGATTTGATAAATGAGGGACTTGAAGTTTACATAGATGACTTCACCTCATACGGGAAACATTTAGACTAAGCCCTACAAAATTTAGAGAATGTTTTGGAATGATGAATCACTACTAGGTTGTGTTTAAGTAATGAGAAATTTCACATGATGATGACAGAAGGTGTAATCCTAGGACACTACATCTATGCAGTTGGAATACAGGTAGACCCAGCAAAAATAGAGGTAATTCTCCTAATACCTACACCCTGCACCCAAAATGAGGTACATAGCTTCCTTGGATATGCAGGATACTATCACAAATTCATAGAGAATTTTTCATGAATTGTTGCGCCTTTATATGCTTTAACAGGAAATGTTGAATTGAAATGGTCTGATAAATGTGACATTGAATTTATAGATTTGAAGAAGTTAGTCTTGACTGCACTGGTATTGTGTGGACCCAATTGGGAGTTTCCTTTTCATATCTCTTCAGATGCGTTAGACACAACAATATGCATTGTCCTCGGGCAAGAGGAGGAAAAAACACCCTATGTTATTTATCATATCAGCAAAAATCTCACTTCTCCTAAACTCAATTATACAGTAACATAAAAAGAATTTTTAGCTGTAGTTTACACCATAAAAAAAATTAGAAATTATATAACAGGCTACCCAATTTTTCAGTGCCGATTACTAATGGGTAGGTGAGCCATCGGTTTTTAATTTTTTAGGAGTTTATATTTCCATAAAAGATTGTCTAGGTAAGGAAAACCTAGTGTTAGCCACCTATAAAATTTGTTATACCAAAAGGTGGCTAAATCATTTTAGGAGCCTTCATGTTAGGTCCCTATATTACTAGTATAGTCCCTTATTTTTGTTAGTGTAACCCCCTTATTGTTATTATTGTACCCTTGTAACCCCCATTTTGTTATTATTGTGCCCTTAAATTATTATTGTTAGGTCGGCTAGGATTACATTGAATTTACTTTAGGATTACATTATGGCCCCATGGACTCCTATATATAGAAAGGAGGTTTTATGCGTGTATCATCCAAGAATTGTTCATTTGTAATGTATTGGAGTTTCCCCCTCGAAGTGGCTTATTTCTAAGGCGTTAATATCTCTTTTCTTCTATTTTTGGTAAGTTTACACAACATTTGGTATCGAGCTTTGGGATTCTGGGTTTCACAACTTAAGCAGGTCATCGTGGCATTTTCGCTATAACTTTGTTTCTACGAAGCTTCAGAAGCTGAAAATTTTTGGGTGCGAAGCAAGAAATCCGGAGAGCTTGTCTAAGAATTTCAGACCTTGGTTCGCAATATTTTGCGGAGATATCATCTGTGGAAGTCAGGTCTTTTTTGACTCCTAAACAGGTCATCGTGGAATTTTCGCTATAGATATGTTTCTACGAAGGGTTCCCAGAATCTGAAATTCATATGGTGCGAAGCTGAAATCTTAGGGAAATTCGTCAAAAAATTTCAGAGCTTGGTTCTAATATTTTTGGAGGTAGGATCTGTGGAAGGTAGTGCTTTTCAGGCTCCTGAATTGCATCTCAAAAGAGGTGATCGTGGGAAAACTTCAATAACTCTCTCTGGGCATTGGATTGAAGAGTCTCAAGTAAAAGTGGCAAGTACACAGACTGAGGATTTCTGAGCTATCAATTTCAGAGACAAAGGACAAAGCATTGACACGTGGCAAGTCATGCAAGTTCGCTCTGCTGAACCGGTCGAGAATTAGGTCATTGGCGGGAGATTGGACACAAATTTGTCTTGGAGAATCCAAATCAGGTCAGACATAATGACATTTGAAAGAAGCTTCAGAGATCTACTACAGGCGGAATTTCAGATATCGAAGATTTTCAAATACAGAGATAATTCAATTTCAATATCAAAAGAGCTCCTAAAAGGTAGTAAAAGGTGTGTATTTTTTTAAATTGCATGAAGTCTTGTTTTGAAGAATCAAGTTAGATTGATTCCAAAGGCATCTTGTAGAATAGATATCAATACAATTGAATTCTAAAATATGGCCCCTAAAAGAATTCAACACCCATCAAGAAGCCTTGAAGGAGCTCTACCATGACTCATGAAGATGAAGAATTGCAACATGATGCATCGAAATTACGAGAACAAGTCTGACAAATTTCACTCTATGAAGCGAGAAAAAATGAAATGGAAGTTTTGAAAGGTGTGGAGAGTGAAGATGGATGGTTTGAAGAAAGGCATGGAAGCTAAAGATGGATGGCGTGGAAGTGAAGATGGAAGGTTTGAAGAAAGGCGTGGGAAGCTAAGATGGATGGTGTACGAAGCTAAGATGGAAGCTAAGATGGATGGCATGGAAGTGGGCATGGAAGCTAAGATGGATGACATGAAAGACAACATGGAAAACATGAAGAATGATCTAAGAAAGCATACATGGAAGGCTTGATGACAAGCTTAAAACCAGAAATGATTCCTAATGGCGGAAATATAGGAGAAAGAACCTCATGATGAGAACAAAATGGTTGTTAATCGTGATTTCACCTTAAACTCGAATGTTGGTAGGAAGAACCACCATATTCCAAAAAATGGATATGAGGAAGTTTGATGGAAAGGATCTGTAACATGGATACTACGGATGGAGCAATGTTTTGATGCACATAACGTACGAAACACACAAGGTACGCATTGCAACTTTTTACATTTTAGAGACAAAATACATTTGTATGGTATCGATGGCTTTGTTCCCGTAAAAAAATTGTCCACTTGGTCAATTTTTACGGAGGAAATGATAGCACATTATGAGGATACAAAGAGCAACACCTTCTTTACCCAATTGATAAATCTCAAACAAAAGGGTTTAGTGGGCGAGCACATTGAGGACTTCCAAAAATTGAGTATAAGGGTAGCGATATTTCGAGAGGACCACGAGTTGATCTCTTCTTAGGCGATTTTTAAAGGATAACATTCAACATGAAGTTAGCATTGGAACTGATTCATTAGAAGGCATTCGGAGTTGGCAGAAAGAGTTGAATGTAAAATTATGGCAACGAGTCTACTACTCAATTCTATAAAGAAGGAAGTGTGGCTACATCTAGATTTCCCCAACCTACAAGGTTGACACCACAACAATTGGAAGAAAAAAAGAGCAAAAGGGCTTTGCTATAGTTGTGATAACAAATACACTAAAGGTCATAAGTGTCTTTAGAAGAAATTATTTTACATAGATTGTAGAAGAGGAAGAAAATGAACAAGAGGATATACACGGGGAACGGGCCCCGGAGAAGAGGAAGAAATAGATCAACCATATCGTGGCAATACCTTTGGCGGGGAATTACCACTCCTCGAGCTCTCCAGATAAAAGGGACAAATCGAAGAGAAGAAAGGTAATAGTGTTGATTGATTCGGGTAGCACCCATAATTTTATTCATTGTAAGGTAGCCGAGAATTAAATTGTTTCCTATACCCGGCACGAGAATGTCAAGTGATGGTTGCAAATGGAGGAACTATAAATTGCTGCGGAAAATGCAATAACATCGAAGCTAACCATGGGGGAATATGTGTTGACTAGTCCCAATGCTTTCCATTCCTATGGGAAGTGCGTGTTGTACTAAGTACAATGGTTACAATCTTTGGGGACGGTAGCTTTTAATTTTCAAGAACTTTTCTTGAAATTCTTTTCGAGAAGGAAAGGAAGTCGAATTACGGGGTATTGAAGGAAGCCGGGGAGAGGATAATAAGCTCTAATGGCATGACAAAGCTTCTAAAGAAAGAACAACGAGGCGTAATTGCACAATTATGCTCACTAGAAGTTCCCGACATCAAAATCATCTGTTGCTGCCGAGATCTTTCCAACAAGTCTTGGAAAATCATTCCAAGGTGTTTGAAACTCCCAAAGGACTCCCACCTGTTCATGATCATGATCATGCTATTCATTTGATTCCGGAAGTGTTCCTCAAACATCGGCCTTATAGATATCCTTACTTCCAAAGAGCGAAATTGAACGCATGATTGCGAAATGTTAGAGGCGGGTATAATTCAACCTGGTAGAAGTTCTTTCTGTATCACATAGTATTGGTACACAAGAAGGATGGATCATGGCGAATGTGTCCGGATTATAGGGAGCTCAATAAGCTCACCATTAAAGATAAATTTCCCATTCTGTGATTGATGAATTATTGGATGAATTACATGGAGCAATTTATTTTACCAAGTTGGATCTTCGTTCGGGATATCATCAAATTAGAATGAGAAGCTGAAGATATTCCAAAAACGGCATTTCGAACTCATGAGGTCATTATGAATTTTGAAATTCATGCACACTGACGCACGATACACCTTCTACATTTCAAGGGTTGATGAATTCATTTTCCAAACCCTTCCTTAGAAAATTTGTGCTTCCGTATTTTTTGATGATATACTAATCTATAGCAAGTCTTGGAAGGATCATGTTGAGCATGTTGACGGGGTGCTCAAACTATTGCAAGAGAAACAATTATGTGCAAAAGCATCCAAATGTTTCTTTGGAGTACAAGAGGTGGAATATGCGGGTATTATATCCCGAGGGTGTTACAAGTAGACCCTAACAAAATTAAAGCCATTAAGGAATGGAAAGTCCCTAAGACAATAAAGCGATTCTGCGAGGATTTCTCGGGTTATGAGGCTATTATCGTAAGTTTGTTAAGAATTATGGAGAGAATAGCGACACCTCTAACAACATTATTGAAAAGATGCATTTTCATGGACTCTTTGAAGCAACTAAGGCCTTTGAACATCTTAAAGAGGCAATGTACCCTGTACTTAGGTCTTAACTACGCAGGACTTCACAAAAACCTTTATTGTGGAATGTGATGCCCTAGAAATGGAATTGGTGCGGTCTTAGTAAAGGGAAGGAGAGACCCATTGCTTTTGAAAGTCGTCCAATCAAAGGGAAAGTATTTACGAGAAACCTATTTGTAAGAAGGAAATGTTAGCAATGCTACATGCACCTAAAGAAATGGAGAACTTACCTAATGGGAAGACACTTCAAGGTAAAAGGCGGTCATGATAGTACGAAACACTTTTTGGAACAAAGACTATCTTCGAAGGAAAGAAGCGACAAAAATGGGTCACAAAGATGTTGGGTTATGACTTTGAAATAATCTACAAAAGAGAAGCAATGTTGTTGCGGATGCACTCTCAGAAAGAATGAGAGGTGGAAGCATTGCTTTGTGCCATTTCTATTATCCAGCAGTTGGATAACCGAAGCAAGAGATGAATGGAAGAAGGACAAAGATGTATGGACACTCATTCAAAAAGTTCTTGACAAGATCCTAGTACATCGATGCATTTAGTTGGAAGAAATGATTCCTTATGGTACAAAGATAAAGCATATCTTTGTAAGAATTCCCAACTAAAACAAAAGATTCTTAAGGTGCACGCTTCTCCTTTAGGAGGACACTCGGGATTTTTAAAAACTTACCACGGAGTGAAGAAAGAATTTTTTTGGGATGACATAAATACGATATTCAAAAGTTTGTGGCGGAATGTTTGGTTTGCCGGCGGAATAAAGTGGAGACAATTAAGACCCGGGACTATATTGACCTTTATCCATTCCAAGTCGGCGTTGAGAGGAGATTTCAATGGATTTTATCACGAGTTTACCTAAGTACGAGAAGGAAAGAATGTCATCATGGTGGTAGTTGATAGACTTACCAAGTAGCCACTTTTGTGCATTATCTCATCATTTTAAAGCAAGTACGGTTGCTACTACATTTGTGGACGAAATTCAAAGCTATGGAAGCCCAGGGGTTATTGTAAGCGAAGTAGTCCCATTTTTACGGGAAATTTTTGGAGCCCAAAGGTATTTTCTTCTTTGGGTACTGAAATTAGCTCATAGCTCATCTTATCATCCTCAATCGATGGTCAAGCGAGATAGTAAATAAGTATTTTGGAAGGATATCTTCGTTGTTTTGTATCGATAAACAAACACGATAGGTCGGAAGTGGTTGCCTCATTTTGAATGGTGGTATAACACTTCCTTCCATCACGCAGCAAAAATGACCCCCATTTATGGCACTTTATGGATATCATCCACCATACGATCACATCATCTTTAAGGGGAAAATTGAAGGTTCAAGCGGTGGAGGATACGTCGAGCATCGTGAAGTTCTCCGACTCTTAAAGGATAACACCGAATTTGGCACCGAAAATCGAGATGAAACAGCAGACGGATCAACATCGCGGCGAGAGAAGTTTTGATAGGAGATTGGGTATTTTACGGCTACAACCATGTAAACAAATGTCCCTCAAGCAAGCTAAGAAGGATAATAAATTATCGTAAGTACCTATGGTCATACAGTGTTGCAAAAGATTGGTACTTATGGCATAAAATTAGATCTTCCTACTTCTTGGCAGTACATCCAGGTTTTCCATGTTTCACGAAGGTTATAGGAGAAAATCTTCCGAGTTCAAACAATATTGCGAGAACTTGATGAGGAAGGAAAAATCATATTGGAACGAGCGGTCAGCAGAAGCAAAGAACTCGACAACTACGAATCGATCAATTTCGAGGAGTATCTCATGGTGGAAGAACTTACTGCCCAGAAGATTCTACATGGGAGGATGAGAATTTTATACGAAGCACCCCGAGCTACTCAGCGTTGAAGAAGGACAACACTTTTTTGAAGGAGAGGGGCATGTTGGGTCCCTATATTACTAATATAATCCCTTATTTTTGTTAGTGCTTGTATTGTTATTATTGTACCTTGTAGCCCCCATTTTGTTATTGTTGACGCATAAATTATTATTGTTAGGTCGGCTAGGATTACATTGGGCCCACTAGGATTACATTATGGCCCATGGACTCCTATATAGAAAAGGAGGTTTTGTAAATTGTATCATCCAAGAATTGTTCATTTATGTAATGTATTGGAGGTTGCCCCCTCGAAGTGGCTTATTTCTAAGGCGTTAATATCTCTTTTCTTCTATTTTTGAAGCTGGTTACACAACACTTCAAGGAACAAATTTTATTGCTAAAAAGTGTTATCTCTTGAAGACTCTTGAAGGCCTCATGCCTCTGTCCAAATCTTCCCTAATGTGCCCATCTTACAATCTGAAATTCTACTAATTTCATGAGAAAAGACTACGCAAGAATTCATTATTTTTCCCCTCTTTCCACTTCCAAAACTAACCCCTCATTTTACCCCTTTATTCTCATATGATCCTTCATTTTCCATTTTTTCCTTCTTCCCCTCCTTAAAACCTATGATAAGGTTTAAGACCCTTTCTTTGCCCTTGTAGTATAAAGTCCTTTGAAAAACATTACAGAAATCCATGAAAATCATGAAAATCCATGATTTATGTTTCGGGCTTTATCACTTTAAATGACACCTAACTACTTTTTTCTCTCCATGTTCCCACACCTTAGAGACTAGGTTCTAGACCCACAAAGTGCCTATCGCATTGCAAAATGCGAGTGCATAAGTTATTTTTCCCATGTCAAAAGCCCCAATGTTTGATTAGCCCCACGCACGGCATTGTAACCCTCGGTCATATTACTTTCCATATGACACGGCCCGTAGATGGGCGTCGGGCGTGTGTAAATAAATATTTCACCCCTCGAAGTATGAACCTTCGTACATGTTAATTTGTTGATTTTTATTATATCATAACATTTTCCGCCGATGCAAAAGTTCCACATTCTCTCTCCACGTTGATGCGGTCTGCGAGATCGACGACGTGTCTCTCGCCTGGGTGGTCCCCGCCCGGCCACTCACTGTTGCTTGGGCGGAATCATGTGCGCTTCTAAGCGGAGGTGAGTTTTCACTTTTAGCCGACCATGCCATTCACTCGCGACACGTGGCCTTGAAGAATTTTGAATACCGCCCTCATCGCGCATTAAAGTCGGACATGAGCTGGCGCTGATATTAGCGTCCACGCAATCAGTATGGGGGCCGGCTCATCGGATGGTGATCGTGCTCTGAGCTTGGGTGTGTTAGTCAAGGTACGGTGCGTTTCATTGACTTCTCTACGAGTCGATACGGTTGCGGATTGACATTGCTTTCGATCACTCTTTTTCCTCGCCCGGTCGGTAGTTACGAACCGAGGGCTTTTTTATACATCCTTAATTTTGTCTAACCTTTATGAAGTGCGGGCATGTTTTATAAAGGTTTGTCGATACTTAATCTCGGTAGTTGATCTTGTGGGCCGGTCTCATCCGATGGCCCACGATCATCCTGAACCCCCAAACGCCATTTTTTAATCATTTTTCTTGAAACAAAGGTTTTTAGCCCATTTTCTACGATTTTCCAAATAAAAGCGGCTCTTTCTCTTTGAATATTCACCCTCGCTCCCGGCAATCCGATCTACTGCCTTGATCGGCCAGCTCCAATTAATTCTCCTCGCTTTCCTTTTTGACCTCTTCGGCCGTCCCGGCCAGATTGGACAGTGCCATCCAATGGCCCTCTCCCCACATGTCCTTCCAAAGGATTTAGCCTATATATGCGGATTTCATAATGTTTCGTGTTTTGCGGGGTTTAAATGATTTTTTTTCCGCTATGTTAAAGGAAAATTCAAAGCTTTGAGGGTGACAATCTCACTTCGGTTCATCGAGAATCATCCGCGGGATTCAAATACATGTTTCATCCAATAATTCATAAGGCATTGATGCCATTAGAATCCTGTCGACCCTACCACCAACAAACCACTTTTGATGAATCGAGCACGATCAAAGAATATCGTGTGAAGACATAACATAGCAGAATAGGAGATTGAAGGCGGTTGCGGGGATTATGGCTAAGAATGATTATCAAAAGCCTAATCCCCCAAATTAAAAACATAGTTTAAAGAAAAACATACGTGTTTTAGAAGAAGGCCTCAACGCACATACGAAATTGATTCCTTGACTGCCACAGTGCCATGCCTCAAGCATTCAAACGGAGGTTGAAGTTGTGCCCAGTCAAGATCGAGGATATTTCATCTAGCATAGCCGAATAGTTATGCCTTGAGAAATTAATGTAAAAAAATATCAACGAGTAAGCTATTACACAATACGAGCCTCAAAAGTCAAAGGGCTCCCATGACTTAAAACTTGATGTCAATTGTTAGTATAGAGGACACCTATATAGCTTCTTCATTGAACCCCCAAAGGCCAAGCCATTAAAGGTGTATTAATTATCTTTGAAGTCTTTTCTTGAGATCTCACCTCCTCATTCTTCTATAAATACTACTAGAAGATGAGAAAGTGTTGGTTGGTTGGTTGATCACTAGTTGTAATATTTAAACTCTACGAAATAATACATGGTCTGTTGAAGTTGAAGAACAAATTGAAGTCTTGAAGCCTTGATGATGTTTTTGCATGCTTGTTCACAGAAGGCTATATCATTGAATCCATGAGCTTGGTTGTTGGTGAAGTATTCTAAAGTTTGTTTAATGTTTTTCCCACTGTTTTCATTATGTCCCATAATCTCTTACTACAGTGGGATAAAAGTTTTGGCTAAAAATGACTCCGGCCAAGCACCTTGAACTGTTCATCCTTCAACTTGTTTCATGTTTTCCCAACTGAGAGTATTTTAGAGTCTTTAATCTCTCTCTTTAGTCCTCATGCTTGTTTATTTCCTTAATAGTTTGAATAATTTGTTTTGACATGATTTATGGTTCTCCACCGCTTGTTTGTTGCCATAAGTTGTTGGTAAGTCTCCCTTTGAAATATTTGCTTAGGAAGTAAGCCAAGGAGGTACATTCGGTATTTCCCTTTGTCATTGCTTAAAAACGAGTTGTCTTAAAGGTCTTTTATAGTTGTGATCATAGATTGTTAGGTGTTCCCTCTTGTAGTACCAATTATCAGTGAATCTTTTATGTTTTCTAAGTCATTTAAAATAAAATATTTGAGGAAATAGGGTGTTCCCCGAATCTTAGATTTCATTTTGAAAGTTGTCTTGAAGTCTTTATTTTCTTAAAGAATGTTTGCATAATTTATGGTTAGCCCTATCTATCAAATATTTCTTTATTGTTCAAGTTATTTTTTCAAGTTCCCTTCGTTGAGAATCAGATTTCTCTTTCCAAATCATTGATGTCCATCTCATTCCAAAACCAAAGGATCCTGCGACCAAGTTAGATTTTCGCTCTGATATCCCATATCCATTGATGAGTATGTTATGACCTCCTCTTGACTCCATTGCCCAATGAACCAGATGTTTCTCCATTCTATATATCTTTCCTATACCTTTCATATTCTGCTGTACCAATTCAACCAAACAAATAATCAAACACACTTAATAACTAGTCTAAAAACAATACTCCAAGCACACAAGATAAACCTGCGCAAATAAAAATTTGAGATCCTCTGCGAGAACGAGGAGGACTAGATCTTTATAACTCTAAGATTGGTTACGATGTTGCCTTGTCTTTTGATTTTCCAAACTATCGAAAACACGAGACACCAACATATAATGGTGATCACGTTTGGGACACGAGTAAAATCTTCAAAATCAAACACTCACTGTCTAGTATAACATAAGTAACCTTCTTCAAGAACTACCAAGCATAATGGTAATCATGATAGGACTTATTTTGAATCATTGAAAAACTAATTAACCCTTAGGATTCTCATAAAACCTTATCAAACCTTGAAGGAATCAGTTACCAAGCCATATGAGTGAACTCTCTATGTTTTGACACCCTAGCTAAGTGTTAAGTCAAATTTAGGACACTATCGTAACCTATAAAATCAAGAAACTAAGAAAAACCCAAAAAAAATTCAGTTTGGCTTCACAATAAACATGGTGGTGGAACCATCCAATATCTTACCTTCATAAAAGCTAAAACGTTTCCACCTGGCGACTCCATTAGCCCCAGTAGGCCTAGTACTCATCTAGGTTCCCAGATCTCTTCCAAGTTACAATGAGTACTTGACCTTGAAGAGTTTAAAAGCCTAGTACCATATTAGATAAGACATCGTGAGAGGTAAAATTCCCAAAAACAATCCCTAAAACCTCAATCTCATTTTTGAAAAACGATCTGGCTTCACATAGGATCACTAGATCCCATCTAGTTAAATACTCCTTTAATCGTTGACAATCTGAGAGAATTCTATGGCGGGACTTCTATCTCAGGAAAATCGGCTAATAGGAACCTTTTGAGAATAAATTTTCACTGAAAGCCTTGTTTGTCTTAGAGGATTCACACTTTGATTTACATCATACAAATGACATCTTGCGGAGAACTAAGATACCAAGGTGATTTTAAACCAAACTAATCTTGACATTTTGCGGTTGCAACAAAGCTTCAATAAGGAAGCCTCACAACTTCCACTCCTCACGACTCCCGACTTCTTCATCACTTCCATAACAAATCTTTGCTCAAATCATTTTGCGGCCCAAGTGTTTCTTCACTCCAGTCATATGCAGTTGTGAAAAACACACATGTTGAAGCCCACTTTCACTCTTGTAAATCCACCTCTTGTAAATCCACCCTTATTTCTGTTATGGAAACATGGTATACTTATTAGTGTTACCACAACCTCTACTTCTACCAAATGATTACCAATCCAAAATACCTCATTTCCTTTAAGGAAAGAGTCTCTGTGACCCAACATCATGTAGATAGGATGGAAGATGCATTCGATTACATGGAGATAGAAGAGAAACTGTGAAAGATGAAAATCTTACCCAAAGTTTAGGAGAGATGTAAAGAAATGGTTCAAAAATCACCTCTATGACATAAATGATCTTCTGCCTTACATCAAACATTCATCAACAAATAGAACTCAAAACCCTCTCCAAATATTGACGATACTTGACCTCAAGAAATCAGGAAGTGTTCATGACTGCTCCACTGAGTTCCAATAGCGTTTACAATGCTCTTCCACCTCACATGAAACCTCCTGAGGGCATGGCCTTGGTGAGGTATCTGAAGAGCCTTGATCTTTAGATGAATTATCGGTTAAGGGAGAGAGACTGTAACCTTGAAAGACATCTGAAAGGAGCTATGGGCGTATAAGAAAACATAATTGAAGAAAATAGGTTGAGAGTAGAGAGAGAAGGGTAACTTATAAAGATGACCTACTACCTTCAACCTCAACTTCGGCCACAAAAATTGACAACCTAGTGAAAGGTAATGGAGAGGATGCTTGAGAAGATCAATTTAAATGAGAGAGTGCCACAGAGAACCTCAAAATAACCAACTTCGAAGCTAGAAATCAGAATTATAGAAGATAAAAAATCAAGATAAGAAAAAGGAAAAGTATTAACAAATTGGGCACTCCTTCCAACGAACTATGTAAGAATCAATAGAGGAATATAGGGAGTTGGAAAGGTTGGAGAGAATCTCATGTAAACTTGATTGGACGGTGGGGATGATGTTTTCCTCAACGAGAGAAAAGACATGGTTTTCTTCTAAGATCACGGTGTTGGGGTTCCCATGCTTTGGCCCAGTTAGCAGGGCCAAAATATGAGACAACATCAAACCACTTTCAGACCTCAAGATCTAGCCCTCACAGGTCCCGAGAGGATATCTCTATATAAGCAAGGTTTTGTGTCTTGAAGCTCAAATTTTAAGAAGTTAGGCTAGTTACGAGGCACGAGTTTTGTTTGTTTGATTGTTTGTTTGGTTCTTTGGACTATCGGGAAAGAAGGGTTCAATGTAAGACAAGGATGAGCAAAGAGGGTTTAGAGAGCGGTGGAAATATCCCAGGAAGCATTCAAAACCATTGGGAAATGGAGTCAGGAAAGGATTTTCTTGCTAATCAATATGCAGGCTTTCAATTGGGCTAGTCATCTAAAACGTTGGATCTTAAAGATGATAGTATGGTTTGGAATGGTAGGAGAGGAGGAAACAACATAGATTAGAACACAAAGTTAAAGACCTGAGATCAAAGAGAGAATTTGAACTCTCAATGCTTCGGCCTCCAGCTTGAAGGATCTTAGAAAGGTTAGCTAGTTGTACAAGGATCCTAGTGGACAGGGCTTAACTCTAATCCCCGGTGTTCCCAAATCTTCCGGCTAAATCCTAACAAGAACATCTGGAAACGATTCATTTAATTCATACATCGGGAGAGCGACAATAACATCCACTACTAACTAGGATTCCAAATCAAGGAAACGAAAATCAATTCTTAGATAACACATTTAGTAGAAAACATCAAATACGGAAGGCAGAAACATAGGGTACCCAACAAGGGAATGGGAAATCCTATTCAATATTCGTGCGAAGACAATAGAAACGAAATGAAGTAGATTAAAACATAGAGATAGGAAAACATCACTTCTTTAGATGGGGATCCGAAGAAATGTGCTTGTCATATTAAATAGCAATACCGATCAGTACAACATTGCCAATAATTGAATGCTCGATCTGAAAACATGTTTCCCTCGGCCACATCTTTACAACTTTACACGAGAGACTTATCTCAAGAGAAACTGACTTACAATTCTGCGATAACTTATCAACAACCTTTCCTGATGAGTTTCCTCGATTTTATAGGCTGAAAGATGAATGGAGGAGGTAGGTGAAACACTAAATGAAACATTAAACAAAGAAAAGAGCCGAGCCCATTCAACTTTAAACTGTTTGTGCATTTATCTCTAGCATGCCTTGGATGAAAGAAGCGATCTTCTTCGAACTTCCATTGCCTGGAAGCGCTGAAAGCTCGTGCACTAGGTGAAGTATACGTAGTACTTTTGGTGAATAAACAAAAGGAAAATGAATGACGATCAAAGTGCGCCATGCTACATAACAAATTCTACGATAGATTATGACTTTGGTCGAAAATTTGAATGTTCTTCGAGGAACACGGTAAATAGAGAAACAAAATGGACGCTTTGTCCTTTCATAGAATGGGATATTCTGTGATGTAGTTGCCACGATGGCATAGTTTTAAATACTTGTTGGACCTTCGAGAGACCTTGATGTCTTCAATGCGGTACTTTTCCTCCAAATCCGTAGATTAGGCCTGAAATTTTCAACGATAGGCCTTGAACACTCAGTTTTCTTCATTACTCTTTGTCACTTCCATGCTTGCCTACGGTATGAAATCGAGCTTTAAGAGGCTATGGAGAAAGATTTTACGAGTTTAAACTCATTCATTTAATGTGTGCTCTATCTGCGTCTTCTTGAACCCTTCTCCGATTTGAGTCCCTAAAATGGTCCTTTCCCATGTTTTCTCAGCGCGTGAGAGACTATAAAGCATGGTGGCCATTGCTTGTGCACCCCGCAAAAATACACAACCTCGTTATGAAATCTATGCATAGGGAGGATGGCTGCGGAGGGTAGGGAGAACGATAGTGTGGTGGTGGTATGAACGGTGGTTTTAAATGGAACAATGGTGAAATATGCAGTGATATGTTGTAAACAATGATTAATATGATTTTGGTAGAAAAATGCTTGTGGGCCGTTCGATCATGATCTGGTGGTGGGATCGACGACAGAGATTAATCAGTGGAATGGTTTATGAAAATGGGTGGGATGCATAGAAATGAATGAAAATACAATGAAATGCGTGTGTGGTGGGACCCGGCGTGTGTGGAAGATGATTAGTTTCGGACCGTCGATCTTAGATCCAACAGACGGTTGAGATCAGGTCGGAGGATCGCAATCAGGGGGGGCATGGGTGACACATTACAAAGGTTCTGATTGCGATTGGGAGTGGGGACACGATTGAGCGCTAGCCCTTTGATCTTGGATCAAGATCAACGACGGGGGTTTAGTCGGTGGGGAGACAGGGAAAGAGGGGGATAAATCCGAAATCGTTGGATCTTAGAGGGATGAATGGCTCCAATCAAATCGGGGGAAGAGATGGGCAAAATCGACAGTCCGATGGAAGGTGGTGAGATTAGATCCTTACTGTTGGATCTGGACTAACGGACGGTCAAGATTTGATCGGGAATCGTGTCATAGACGAGAAGGATGCCCGACGGTAAGAGCCGGTGGCCCATTGTTGGATCCAACAGTTAATCGACGGCGAAGATTGAATCAGTGGTGAAAAGGATGGGGTGACGGGATGCGATTCGATAAGATCTGGGCCGTTGATTTTTGAATGGATGGATGGCTGTGGTTTAATCGGGGAAACACAATCGGGGGGAAACACGGGTGACACATTACAAAAGTTCTGATTGCGATTGGGTGGGGAGTGCGATTGGCGCTCGACCTTCAGATCAGAATAGCAGATCAACGGTGTAGATTACCTCGCGGGTATTCATAAAAAAACACAATCGCATCGGATTTTTCGCATTTAACAAAGGAATGCGCGTGCATAATTTTGTGATTGCAATTAGTGCCGGACTAGTTAGCGCTTGGTCTTGGGTGCCGGTTATGTGGGGAAGTGGTTAAGGGAGTGGCGGAAAAAGGGGGCTTAGGCCTTAATATAAAGTGCAGTGGGTTTTTAGGCCCTTTTTAATGAATTTTAAAATTGGGAAAGAGTAACGGTAAGGGGAAAAAAGGGGAATTTGGCCAAACAAAGGATAAGGGTAGAATTTAAAGGGGATTTTGGGGAGATTTAGGAGGAATAAGGGAGAAATTTTGGGATGGAGAGGGGACTTTGAAAAGAGGAAAAAAAGGGTAAAATGGGACGTGCAAGGGATACAAGGGTAAATAAAGGCCTTTTGGAGCTGGTGCACACTACCTTGTCCGGTGAGGCTTATTGACTCAAGAACAATGGAGGGAAAGGATTAAAGAGAAGGGAACATGGAAAGGCTTCAAGGATTATGTGTTTTCAAGGGAAATTCATTCCTTGAAGGCTCATAAAACTAATTAGCCCCTTGCTTGCTTGTCAAGGAATTTAAAGGGGGATAACACACAGTACAAACACCGATGAAGATTCTGATGACTATAGATTCGGGTTTGAAAATGAAATAATGGAGGTGTACCAACAATATGATCTTAGGAGCAAGGGGAACATAGATAATTCAAAGGAAAAAAACACTAATTCTGCTATCAAGAAAAACATAGAAACTCAGCCCAAAAGGACAGTAGAAAAAACCAATATTGTGACCAATAAGACAGACATAAACAAAGACAAAGGTGTCCAGCCAAATGTTGAACAGAGTACCCCTAGCACTTCAGCTAGTGGTCCTAATAAAAATGTCCCAATTACCAGTCCAAACAAGGTTTAGCAAATCAAAATTGCTGAAAAGAATTCAATTGAAAAGACAGATGTAAATACGAACAAATCAATTATTCCTTTCAGTGTTGATGGAGAGATTGCTAAGATAAAAATTACCATCCCCCTAGTTGAACTAGTAACCCAAGAGGTGTAAAAAAACCAAGTTTTGAAAGCTTTGAACTTAAGAAGTGATACTGACACCTTAAACTTGACAGATGACAACCTGAGTTGTTGTTTGGTCCAAAAGTTGAAGGAAAATATCAAGAAGGGGTTGTCCCTCCCTTCTATGTTAGCTTGAACATACACAAGAAAATTTTACACAATGCCATGTTAGATTCAGGAGCTTCACACAATCTAATGCCCAAGGTGGTAATGGAAAGCTTAGGCTTAGAGATTACTAAACCATACAAAGATTTGTATTCCTTTGACTCAAGCAGAGTCAAATGTTTGGGTTTAATCAAATATTTTTGTGTTAACTTATCCCAAATCCCTACTAAGAGTTTAGTCATGGATATAGTTGTAGCTAACATTCCCCCTAAGTATGGCATGCTCTTATCAAGATCTCGGGGAGCCAAAATTTAGGGAAGCCTTCAGATGGACATGTCTTATGCCACCATCCCTGTTTTTAACCAAAACATAAGAATATACAGGGAATCTCACATGAAGTACATGGTGAGCAATATAGACACACCAAACAACTCTCCAATATATTCTATTCAATCAAGTTTAGATTCCTTTATCTTATGTAATGAAGATGAAATCACTCAGAAAGATAAGGAAAACATAGACCCAATCAGTTCACCAGAACAATCAAGTCTTCCCTCCAATCAAATTCAAAACATTGACAATCAACAGCAACAAGAAAATGAAAATGAGCCAAATATACTTTGGACAATAAAATTTGATGGATCCTGTAATAAAACAAGTGTAGGGGCAGGTGTTTGGATTCAAAATATGAATCAATTTTTTTCATATAAATTAGATTTCCCATGCACTAACAATATTTTTGAGTACAAAGCATACCTCCTAGGCTTACAATTGCTTAAACGATTAGAAGCCCAGAGGATATCAATCTTAGGAGATTCTAAACTTATCATAGGACAAATCAAAGGAGAATACTCAGCTAGAAATACAAGGCTTAGGGAATATCAAAACGTTTCCCTTGATTTATTGAAAACCTTTGAAAAATATGAACGTATTTTCATTCCTAGAACACTGAATTATCTAGCAAATGAACTCGCCTTCAATGCCAGCAATTGCCAAATACCTGAGATAAATGAAAAACTTACCATAAAGGTAAAACACATGCGTGTTGTGCCTGATAACGAAGATCACTGGCAAGTGTTTGACTCTGACAAACACATAAATGATTTCTTAAAATCAGAAAATGATTTCGACATACCAATATCAGAAACCAGCCATAAAGAAAATTTTTTGTATATTGAACAAATCCCAGAAGTTGAAATGACATATACTAATGATATAAACTATTATGAAAATCCTTTTGAAACAGAGACAATTGACAACACAGATCAAGAAGACTTGGAAGTTTTACAATGCAAAAATGATAAAATTCCAAGAGGTCTAGCACCTTTAGAACACCTTTTTGATTTTAACGATGTAGCCAAAGAACCGAGAATGGAGCCTGTGGAAACAAATGTAGAAGAGCATAACATAGGCAGTCTAGCAGAACCCAAGATGATCAAACTGTCTAGCACTCTCCCAGCTCACATAAAATTTCAATATATAGAGTTTTTCAAAGAGTTTAAAGATGTTTTTGCTTGGGGATACAAAGACCTGAAATCCTATGATATCAACATCATTCAGCACAAAATCCCTCTCAAACAAAATCAAAAGCCTTTCAAACAAAAGATAAGGAGAATAAACCCTCTTTTACTCCCTTTAGTTAAGGTAGAAATTGAAAAGATGCATGCTGTTGGGATCATTGTACCAATTAGATATTCAAAGTAGGTATCAAACTTAGTCTCTGTTAGAAAGAAAACAGGGGAAATCAGGCTCTGTATTGACTTCAGAAATTTAAACAGAGCCTCTTTAAAAGACAACTACCCCTTACCCAAGATGGACTATATACTTCAAAGGGTAGTTGGGTCAAGAAGGATATCCCTCTTAGATGGGTTCTCGGGTTACAACCAGGTGTTAATGCTCCCAAGTGATCAAATCAAAACTGCTTTTACCACACCTTGGGGCACCTTTATGTATGTCAAAATTCCTTTTGGATTAATGAATGCAGGGGACACCTTCCAAAGGGCCATGGACATAGCCTTTTCTGAGCACATTGGCTATTTCATAATCATTTACCTTGATGACATAACCATTTTCTCAAAAACTGATGAGGAACATTTGATTCACCTGAGAAATTTTTTTGAGAAGTGTAGGAAATTTGGCTTATCATTGAATCCCAAGAAAACACTCTTTGGTATCCAAGAAGGTAAAATTCTTGGCCATATAATTTCAGAAGAGGGAATCAAAATAGACCCTACAAGGATAGATGGCATATTACAAATCAGTCATCCAAGAAGCCTCAAAGAGTTGCAATATTTCATTGGAAAGATCAATTTTCTGAGGAGGTTTATCCCTAATCTTAATGAGCTATTAAAAAACATCACAAACATGCTTAAGAAAGATGACAGTGTAAAATGGACTTTACCAGCTAAAAAATCATTCGAACTTGTCAAACAAGCTCTTACTCAAACACCAGTCCTGATTAGTCCAAATTTCACCAAAGACTTTTATATCTTTTATTTTGCATCTGAGCATATAATAGCTGCAGTTTTACTTCAAAAGAATGACTTGGGGCAAGAACAACCAATATCCTTCTTTATTAGAGCCTTAAGAGATGCTCCTCTCAAATATAACATCATGGAGAAGCAAGCCTTAGCATTAGTGAAAGCTTTAAAAGACTTTAGGGTCTACATTCTACACTCTCACATAATTGCTTTTGTTCCACATACTGTTGTCAAGGACATTCTAAGTCAAGACCCTGATGGTAAAAGGGGAAAATGGATTACAATTATTCTTGAGTATGACTTAGAAATCAGGCCCAACAAACTAGTTAAAGGGCAAGGATTATCAAAACTTATGGCTGAATCTAACTTCCAAGCACTAGACATGAATATGGTAGATGTGTTGGAAGAAATGGAAGAGTCTACTGCTCCTTTCATTGATGAAACATTTCTGATTTCTCCTTGGTATGCTGATATTATTTATGTGCTTTTATATTTGAATGCTCCTCCTTATTTGTCTAAAACTGAAGCTAGATTTTTGAAAAAAAAAGCTTCAGTTTTTGCATCTTAGATGGGGTATCATATTGGAAAAATGCTGTTGGAATTTTTACTAAATGTTTACTTGAAGATCATGCAGGAAAAATCATGCATGAGTTGCATGACAGAGAATGTGGAGGACACCTCTACTGAAAGGCCACAGCAAACAAAATTCTTAGATCTAGTTACTATTGGCCTACCCTTTTCCCATACACTCAGAAGCTAGTCATGTCTTGCCATAAATATCAATTTTTTAATGACAAGAGAAAACTCCTTCCATTACCTTTACATCCTATTAGAGTTGAGGCACCTTTTCAACAATGGGGTTTATACTTCATTGGAGAAATCCACCCATATTCCTCAGCCAAACATAAGTGGATCCTCACGGCCAATGAATTATTTACCAATTGGATAGAAGCTATACCTTCTAGAAATGCCAATGACTCTATCATTATCAATTTTCTTGAAACAAATATCCTATCAAGATTTGGTTGTCCCAGAAAAATCATAATAGACAATGTTGCTACTTTTAAATCTAAAAATATGGTTGATTTCTATTACAAATACCACATAACCTTGGGCCATTCCACTGCTTACTATCCCCAAGGAAATGGATTAGTTGAATCTTCCAACAAGAGCCTCATCAATATCATTAAAAAACTGTTGGAAGAAAATCAGAAATCATGGCATAGTAAACTGGTTCATGCCTTATGGGCTGATAGGTTAACTACAAAGAAATCAATAAATATGTCCCCCTATCAGCTAGTTTATGGCATGGATGCAGTCTTTCCCACCTCATTAGAAGTTCCAGTCATGAAGCTCCTTCAAGAAGTTCAAGTTGAAGACAATGATATGCAGAGGAGAATAAATCAAACCATCCATTTACAGTAGACTAGAGAAGAAGTTTATGAGAGAACACAGTTGGTCCAAGAAAATATGAAGAAGCTATTTGATAAGAGAACTAAGGTAGAAAATTTCCAATTTGGAAATTTTGTTCTTAAGTGGGATTCAAGGAGAGAAGAGAAGGGAAAACATGGCAAGTTTTAGAACTTGTGGAAAGGGCCATACATTATCCATGTTGAGAGAGGTCACAATGCATTTTTCTTGAAATAATTAAATGGAGAAGATCTATATGGAGGTCCTGTCAATGGCAGAATGCTAAAGCATTACTTCTGCCAGGAATCATGAGTTTCAAAGCATTTTATTCTTCATTGTAAATATCATAGTCTGAAACATTGCATTCAAAGTTATAAAAATTAAAATACAAAAACAGTAAAAGAGAGAATAGAGGGAAAATTGTAAAAACAAAGAAGGTATAGCCCCATACCAAAAAGAGAAACAAAAATCTAAAAGTGTGCAAGCTTAAATGCCACTCCGGAGGAGCACACTTCTAGTTAGTCAAACTGTTTAATCTTGACTAATTAGTTTTAAATTTTTTGCTGATAGGATAGTGAATTCAATTTTCCAAACTATTTAATCTTGGCTTATTAGTAGATAGTTTAGGATAGAAATAAAGGTTCAAACATGCTCAAAATCTGAACCTAAGTTTCCAAAGAAAATGACTCAAATCTGTTTCAAATTCTGAGTCAAAAAGATGTAAAAATCTGGTTCTAAGACTCAAAATCTGAACCAGTTAAGAAAAGGAAAGACAGCTCAAGCAAGAATCAAAACAGAGCTGTAAAAGAGATGAAGGAAGTGCTTTGAAATTTCAGATCCCAATCCTCCCATTTTGATTTAATTTTGTGCAGAATAAATTTCTATGTGCAGCTTGTTTTTATGCCATAGATCACAGCAAGTCAAACAACTTAATCTTGACTTAGCTATTTTTAAATTTCTGTTGTAGAATTTAGAGAATAAAAATTTGTTAGACTGTTTAATCCTAACAGATTAGTAGATTAGGTAGAGAAGCATATGAAGTCAACTATTTAATCTGAGTTCATAGTGAAAAAAGAATAGAAATAGATTAGTTTCTTGCTTTCAAAAGAATAAAATATTGTAAAAGATTTTGCCAATACAAGTGCACTCTAAAGAAGAAAAATGTTAGATCTGTAGGATTGGGTAGGTAGACAGCTTGTTGATGAAAGATCCATTGTTTTTATGGCTACTAATATATTTTCAGAGAAATATCATCCCAGCAAAATAAAGGTACCCCAGTGGATGAGGCAACTGATCAGTCTCCCAGAGAATGCAAGTCTGAAAGTTCTTAATGCCTTCAAGAAGGCACCATCCCCAAGGGGAGCAACTGTTAGCCACCTATAAAATTTGTTATACCAAAAGGTGGCTAAATCATTTTAGGAGCCTTCAAGGAACAAATTTTATTGCTAAAAAGTGTTATCTCTTGAAGACTCTTGAAGGCCTCATCCCTCTGTCCAAATCTTCCCTACTATGCCCATCTTACACTCTGAAATTCTGCTAATTTCATGAGAAAAGACTGCTGCAAATTCATCATTTTTCCCCTCTTTCCACTTCCAAAACTAACCTCATTTTCACATTTTTTCCTTCTTCCCCTCCATTGAAACCCCTATGATAAGGTTTAAGACCCTTTCTTTGCCTTATCGAAACCCTTAAAGTCCTTTGAAAAACATTGAAAATCCATGAAAATCCATGATTTATGTTTCAGGCTTTAGCCCCTTTCGGCTAAACCCCCTAACTACTTTCTCTCCATGTGCCCGCACCTTAGAACCAGGTTCTAGACCCACAAAGTGCCTATCGTATCGTAAAATCTGAGTGCATAAGTTCTTTTGCCATGTTAAAAGCCCCGATGCCGTTTAGCCCCGCGCGTTGTAACCCCCGGTCATAATACTTTCCATATAGCCCACGGCCCCGCAAACGGGCGCCGGGCCTTATTGTAAATAAATATTTCGCCCCCCGAAGTATAAACCTTCGTCTATATTAATTTGTCGATTTTTATTATACCATAACGTTTTCCGCCAGTGCAAAGTTCCATTTGCTCTCCACCGTCGATCTGATCTGCAGATCGATGGTGTACAATCTATCGCCCTGGTGGTCCCCGCTAGCCACTCACTATTTAAAAACCGGGTGGAATCCATCGCACTGCTTCTAAGCGGCAGGTGGTTTTTTCCGTTTGGCAGTGATGCCATTCACCAGCTGATACGCGGCCTTGAGAAAATTTTGAATACCGCCCTCATCACGCATTAAAATTTGGACATGGGCCCAATGTGATATTAGCATCCACCATCTGATCTGAGGCCAGCTTATCGAATGGTGATCGCGCCTTGGAGAAGCTCATGTGTTAGTCCAAGGTACGACGCATTTCATTGAACTTCTCCACCGTCGATCTGATTTGCAAATCGATGGCCCAAGCTCGATTGCTCTGTTGGGAAAGATACTGAGAGGGGGGGTGAATCAGTATCTTGATCTGTCAATCAACTTTTTACTTTTCTTTTCTCAAAATCCCATACACTACTTTATAGAAAAAAACTAGCATATATACGCGAATATCCTTAAGGAAACTCGTGTATGCTCAGATCTCTTATTATGTAGATAATTCTTATCTTAGATTATTGCATCATTCATTCATTAGATGTTTAGTAAGCAGTAGACATGTGAAGTAAGAATAGAATAAGTCAACACACACAAGCATCACATATGAACACCAGGATTTTAGGTGGAAACCCAATTCGGGAGAAAACCACCGCTGCCGTCGTCTCAGTCTTCAATATTTATTATAAAGAAAACATCTTACAAAAATGTACTGGTGCAGACTCATACCAGCATGCAGGCACCCACCTGCAGAAGGCTACAACCTTCTCTCGTTTACCAGCCTCTCCTGGAAGGGAGCTACAACCCCCTGCTCTCGTTTACCAGCCTCTCTTGGAAGGGAGCTACTACCCCCTGCTCTCATTTACCATCTATCACTAGAAGGGAGCTACTAACCCCTTACTGAAGGCTTCGACCCTCAGCACCACTGCAGACCACGTTTCATCAATTTTCAAACTGGATCAAACAGCTTCAACACAACCCTTCACATATCAACAAACATACTTTGCCTATTGCTTCCAACATAACAGTGAAACCACTGTAACCAGAATATCAGAGATAACCCAGACTTCAGGATAAATATGCAGAAACACTTTCAACCTTGAGAAACTACCAGTTCAGATACCATATGCACTTTTACTAAATCAGACCCACGTATACACTCGCTTTTCATGAAACGAACCCGCGTATACATCTGTGCATGTTACAGAAAAACCCTAACTTCCCATACGCGCTTTTATCTAATCATATCCGCGTATACACGTGATTTTCACGACACGAACCTGCGTATGGATCTATAAAAGATAAACTTTGCAGAACAAACCAGATCTATGAACTTACCTAGATTTCTTCAATTTCTTCAACAGATTTGCGTCAGATCTTCATCACTTCTTTTCAGATCATCCTAGAGATTCACCATTTTCAGATCTAGAGATTTTTAACCTTCATCATACTCATAGGTGCATCATAGATTCAGATCTATCAATTAAGAACAGAGTTCAACCATGCAGATATACTTCAGAGTGAAGTATTCATTAAAGCCCAGACACTTGCACACCCTTGCACAAAGATCATCTTCTCCTTATATAGATTTATCCTTTATCAATACCATGAGTTAAAACCACCCAACTACTAATGGTATTCCTGGACGGAATCAAATAGATAATCCAGTGCTCAATACAATGGGTCAATACCATGGTAATTTCCCCTGGTTTCCTAAGTTTAGAGCGCAAATGACCATACGCGACTTGGCACGTATTTTTCCGCGTGCATACGCTACTTCTCCTTAACAAACCCGCGTATGCCTTATGACATATCATATTTATCATTCTTCCTTTCTTTTGTTACTTCTGAGCTAATCTGTAGATCTGTTTAACACATAGATACATCAAGGACAACACTCTACATCATATAGCCAACAATCTCCCCCTTTGGACTTGATGGCAACCATGATGGTGTTTGATCACCATCATGAAAACACCATTATGAAAACATCATGATACTCTCCCCCTATTCAAACACCATGTTACTCTCCCCCTTTGACATCAAGAGAAAAGGGCAGATCAAAGCCAAAACAATGTTTTTCGTCTCTTGTATAATGAAGAGCTTTGTAGATCTGATGTGTACTGAAGTTACCATGCTCCCCCTGAGTTCATGCTGAATCTTCAAACATATTTTTCAATGAAGTACATGAATCTATGACCTTCCTATCACCAAGGACTCATAATTATATCAATGATCCAACCAAGTGGATTTACATATGTGACACCAGTACCCAACCAAGTGGGTTTACACATTTTGACTCAACTACCCAACCAAGTGGGTTTACAAATTTGAACAAGCCCTTTACACGACTAAATATTACAATTTACATCATAGGTCTTAGCCTTTTCATCAAATTACACATATGAATTTTTATAACCAATATCAAAAATACCTCATCATAATGCCAATAATGCCAACAATGCATTACATTCAGCAAGGCTAATGCTCCCCCTGAAACTGTGCATCCAATGCATCCTTTCCATATGACCAAAAATCCTCCTTAGCTTGTGCAACCTGAACAATTTCATCAGCCAATAATCAAGGCATATTTACCCAAAATCATAGAATGAAACAAAAATATAAGAGATTGAACATCATCAGAGATACCAAACAGCATCAGAGATTCCAAACAACATCAAAGATACCAAACAGCACTGCAGCTGTGCTGAAGAATGCTGACCCTATGTAAAATTTGTTAGAAACTAACCATACGTGGTTTCTTTCTATAAACTCGCGTATATACACGACTGTCATTCAGGAAACCCACGTATCCAATTTAATATTCTGAATTTAAGTAGTTCTGATTTTCTACATGGCAGAGACTACTCCCAGCTTTTTTCTGAGATATTCGAATGCTTCCCTGGGTAGAGGTTTGGTCAGTATATCAGCAAGTTGACCTTTGGAGGGAACATACTCCAACTTCACCTTTTTTTCAAGCACTTGTTCACGTAAAAAGTGATACTTGATGGGAATGTGCTTGGTCTTGGAATGCATAAAAGGATTCTTTGAGATACTGATGGCGCTTGTATTATCACACATAATGGAGATAGGAGGTGAACATTTGATTTGAAAGTTGTTGGGAAAAATACTGAGAGGGGGGGTGAATCAGTATTTACAGCATATTCAAAACTTTTTACTTTTCTTTACTTCAAAACCCATACGCTACTTTCCTAAAGCAGACTCGCGTATATACGCAGATACCCTTTATTAAACTCGCGTATACACAGAGAACTAATTATGTCATTAATTCTTCACTCAAACCATTCCATAATTTATTCATCAGATATTCATTAAACAGTAAATATGTGCAGTAAGAACAGAATAAACCATCACACAAAGCATCACACATGAACACCAGGATTTTTAGGTGGAAACCCAAGTCGGGAGAAAACCACCGCTGCAGTTGCTCAGCCTTCAATATTTTATTATAGAAAAAACATATTACAACATATGTGCTGGCGCAGACTTGACCAGCACGCAGGCACCCACCTGCGCTCGTTTACCAGCCTCTCCTGGAAGGGAGCTCCAACCCCCTGACTCGTTTACCGGCCTCTCCTGGAAGGGAGCTACGACCCCCCGATCTCGTTTACCAGCCTCACCTAGAAGGGAGCTACGACCCCCCGATCTCGTTTACCATCCTCACCTGGAAGGGAGCTACAACCCCCTGACTGAAGGCTACAACCCTCAGCACCACCTTGGACCACGTTTCATCAATTTTCACACTGGATCCAACAACTTCTATAGAACACAACTTGCAGGCCACGTTTCATCATATTTTCAGACTGGACCCTTTCCATACTTTTAAGCACAAACATATATCACCAACAGATACTTATCAACACAGATCAGATAGCAGAAACACAGTAGAACAGATCAGATATTTCATACCCCTTGCTTCAGCAAACCCTAGTTTGCATACGCGCTTTCCCTTTGCTGATGTCGCGTATATACGCGCTTCCGTCCACACAAACCAGCGTATACCTCTGTGTATATTTCATTGCACATACGCGCTTTATCTTCAGTGAAGCCGCGTATATACGCGCTTCCTTTGCGGCGAAGTAGCGTATAGATCTTCAATCATTATAGAGCAGCATACTTCTTTAGATCAGATGTTCAGTTCAGATTTACCCTTTCACTTCAGATAGATGTTCGCCTAGATGTTCGCCTCATCACAGATCTAGTCATTCCATAAGCAAATACAAGTATATTTTAGATCTAGATCCCCTTCTTCATCACTCCTTCATTGGTGCATCATAGATTCAGATTTATCTTCAAGTGTAACCCTTTCCATTCAGATCTACTTCAGAGAGAAGTATTCATTCAAGCTCAGACATCTTGCACCCACACTTGTGATATGCACAATGAATTTCTTCTCCTTATATAGGTTTATCCTTTTTCAATACCACGGGCCCCTTTTTCAATACCATGAGCCAAAACAATACCATGAGCCTTCAATACCACGAGCCTTCAATACCACGGGCCCCTGGTTTTGCACTTTTTGAGCGTTTTTACCCATACGCGACTTGGAACGTTCTTTTCCGCGTGCATACGCGACTTCCCTTAGACAGATCCGCGTATTCATAGAGACATATTCTTTTCATCATACATTGAGCACATTCTGAATTCCTTTCTTCATTGCCTTCTGTACACACTGTAGATACATCAGATTTACTTCATCAAGAACATATTATGGCTAACAAACATCATTTACCAAGTCCATCACGTCAAGAATAACTTCATCAGGTGGATTGCCATTAAGGACAACATATGTCAACAGTCGCATGTCTTCATCTTCATTCAGTGGGTTGCCATCAAGGACAACACTCTGCATCATATTGCCAACAATCTCCCCCTTTGGACTTGATGGCAACCACGATGGTGTTTGGTTACAACAGATAGATACATAAAGAATACAATGACACCATGTCACTCTCCCAAATATTTGACATTATTATCTTCATTCAAACACCATGTCACTCTCCCCCTTTGACATCAAGGGCAAAGGGCGGACCAACGCCAACATACTCTCCCCTTTTCTCCTCATGTAGAAGAAGCGTTCTGCAGATCTGATATATACTGAAGTGACCAAGCTCCCCCTGAGTTCATGCTGAATCTTCAAACATATTTTTCAATGAAGTACATGACTCTATGAACTTCCTATCACCAAAGACTCATACTTACATCAATTATCCAACCAAGTGGATTTATATATGAGACTCAACTACCCAACCAAGTGGGTTTACAAATTTGACTCAGCTACCCAACCAAGTGGGTTTACAAATTTGACAAGTCCTTACATGACTGAATATTACAAATTTACATCATGGGTCTCAACATGACCTTTTCATCAAATTACAAATATGACTTTAAGACCAACACCAGAAAGTCCTCAAGAAAGAGAACATATCATAATGCCAACAATGCATTATACTCAGCAAATCTAATGCTCCCCCTGAATCTATGCATCCATGCATCCTTTTCATATGACTAAGGCTCCCCCTTAGTTTGTGCATCCTGAAAACTTTCACCAACAAATCATCAAGGCATCTTCATCAAAACATTAGAAATAGAATTATGAGAACTGGAACACCACCAGAGATACCAAACAGTATCAGAGATACCAAACAGCTCTGCAGCTGTGCTGAAGAGAGCTGAACCAACCAAAAATTTCCAGCAACCAAACATACGTGGTTTTCTGTGCAGGAACTCGCGTATATACGCGACTGTGTTTCAAGAAACCCGCGTATCCAATGCCATTTCTAAATTTATGCAGATTTGTTCTTTTGACTGGCAGAGAACACTCCCAGCTTCTGTCTTAGATACTTGAACGCTTCCCTGGGCAGAGGTTTGGTAAAGATATCAGCAATTTGCTCTTTGGAGGGAACATACTCCAACTTCACGGTTTGCTCAAGCACTTGTTCACGTAAGAAGTGATACTTGATGGGAATGTGCTTGGTCTTTGAATGCATAACAGGATTCTTTGAAATACTGATGGCACTTGTATTGTCACACTTAATGGGGACAAGAGGAGTACATTTGATTTGAAAATCTTGTAAGGTTTGCATCATCCAAAGGAGTTGAGTGCAACAAGATGCGGCAGCCACATATTCTGCTTCTGCTGTAGATAAGGCAATAGAATTTTGCTTCTTGCTGAACCAAGATACTAACCAGGGTCCCATATAGAATGCACCACCACTAGTGCTTTTCCGATCATCAACACTTCCATCCCAATCTGCATCAGTGTAAGCATGAAGAGTAAGATCAACATTCCTTGGATACCATAGACCAAAGTCTTGAGTTCCTTGTAGATATTTGAATATCCTTTTGACAGCCTGAAGGTGAGACTCTTTTGGATTAGCTTGGAGTCGTCCAACAATCCCAACTGCATGCATAATGTCTGGTCTAGTCCCAGTGAGATAAAGCAGGCTTCCAATCATCGATCTGTATTTTGGTTGATTTACTGTGGGAGAATCATCATGAGAACTGAGATTACATCCGGTTATCATTGGTGTACTTACAGGTTTTCACTCTTCCATGCCATACTTCTTCAGAATTTGCTTAAGGTATTTTTCTTGTCATAAGAATATTCCATCTGTTGTTTGATGCACTTTCAAGCCAAGAAAGAATGTTAGTTCCCCAAGTAAAGAAATTTCAAATTCTTTCTGCATAGTAGAAGCAAATTTCTGACTCATATATTCTTCATTACTTCCAAAAATGATATCATCAACATATACAACCAAAATCAATAGTTTATCGTTTTCAGTTTTTGTGTATAAATTGCTATCAGCAGACCCCTTTGAAAATCCTTGTTGATGAAGATATTTGTCAAGACGATAATACCATGCCCTTGGAGCTTGTTTGAGACCATATAGAGCCTTTTTAAGTCTACAAACAAGTTTTTCATCATTTCCCAAAATGAATCCTTCTGGTTGTTCTATATAAACTTCTTCTTCTAGATCACCATTGAGAAAAGCACATTTAACATCCATTTGATAAACTTTGATTTGTTGAAAGCTTGAAAAAGCAAGAAACATTCTTATGGCCTCAAGTCTGGCTACAGGAGCAAAAGTTTCTTCAAAGTCTATACCTTCTTGTTGAGTATACCCTTTGGCAAACCGGTCTAGCTTTGTTTCTTACAATATCCCCATTCTCATTTAACTTGTTCTTGAAGATCCATTTAGTTCCAATGACATTTTTATCATGTGGTCTGGGTACCAAATCCCAAGTGTCATTCTTTTCAATTTGATCAATCTCTTCATTCATGGCTTGGTTCCGGCATTCATCTTGGCTAGCTTCATTGACATTGTGCGGTTCAATTGTGGATAGAAGTGCCGGATTACTAGAAAGATCCTCTATAAGAGTTCTCCTTGTTCGTACACTGATTCCTTGTCTCCCAAGATTTGAGATTCGAGGATGATTCTTTTGAACATATCTCGGATGGAGCTTTTTCGGATAGATCATTTTCGAGGTTCTTCATTGGATCCACGTTTGTCTATATCATTTTTCATCTGATGTAGAAGGCCATATGTCGCTATCATCTTCTTTTGTTGTTTGTTTTTCCTCTTTAGGAGGCTGCGGGAGACTCATCAGTAAACAACATCAATACATTCAACGATCTTTCGAAGCCTTTTATTGTAACATGTGAATGCGTTGCTTGAAGATGAGTAACCAAGAAATATCCCTTCATCGATCTAGGTTCAAACTTCCCCGAAGCTTTTTCATCATTATTTTTGATAAAGCATTTACTTCCAAAAACTTTAAAATGCTTCACAGTGGGAGAATTGCCATACCGAGTTCATATGGAGTTTTGTCACTATTTACCCGAACATGAGCCTTGTTGAGAATGTTACTGCTTTTGTATGTCTTTACTTCACTCGAACATGTCGAGAACATTTGAGAATCGGCAAGCATAGCTCTAGCCATTTGAACAATTGTTCTATTCATTCTTCTGCTACACCATTTTGTTGTGGAGTGCACACTACGAGAAGCTGTCTTTTAATGCCATGTTATTCACAAAATTCAAAGAATTCATTTGATGAATATTCTCCTCCTCGATCAAATCTAAGACACTTGATTTTTAGATCTAATTCATTTTACGCCAATGCTTTGAAGCTCGAAATTTTCAAGTGCTTGATCTTTGTGTTTAATGAACTTTGATCCAACACATTTCCTAGAGTAGTCATCAATAAATAAGATATAGTATTCATCCCCACGTAATGAATTTTTTTCCTCATAGGTCCACGGATATCGGTATGAATGAGTTCAAGAGGCTTACTTGATGATCCTTCTTTGGCATTAAATCGTACTTAGTCACACTTGCAAATTGACAAGATTTGCATATGGTACTGGAAAGGTCGACCTTGGGAAGATCACGAACGAGCTTGAAGGATGCCCTTGCTTTGTTGATTTGAGAGAAACTCGAGATGCCCCAACCTTACTATGCCATAGCCAATTTTTCGAAGACTTGCTCAAGTAACATTGATCTACGCTCAGTTTAGTACATACGGGTTGCTTGGATTTCTTTTTTCCTTTTATAATGATTTTACGTATCAAGATCACGAACCATACATTCTTTGGAGCATGAAGACCACTTCGCTCCTTGATCACACATTTGACTAACACTTAACAGTTTATGCCTTAATCCATCCACATACATGACATCTTTAGCCTTCACTTTTTTTCTTTTAGAAATACTGACCTTTTCCTTTAATTACGGTGAGAGTATCATTTCCAAATGTAACTTTCTTTTCCTTTTTCTAGAGAATTATAAGTATGAAGTTGCTTTTAGTCACTGTCATGTGTCTTGAGCACCCACTATCAATGTACCATTTATTTTCTTCACCCTCTGCAAATAATGCTATCCCATAATTTTCAGTCGGCGGTTCTTTCTTTTTCCACACTTTAGAGCTTGAGGGAACATGTTCTTTTGGTGGATCTTGTTCACCGCATTCGGAATCTTCATGGCCAAAGTTATTGCAATAAGTACATTCAAATTCACTTTGAAGAGGAGAAAAGTTGTTATAGGTATTCTTCTTTGGTTCGATATCCAACACTTTTCTTTCTTGCTTCTCTTGTCATGATGGTTTTATATGCAACACATTGAACAACTTTATGACCAAAATTGTGACATGTGAAACATTGCCCATTGAATTAGAAATTTACGCGATCATGGAATATTCTATTTGAATTTACCGTCTTTGAAAGTTATCCTGTTAGTGTTCCTTGAATTGAGATGGTCTGCTTTCCACGTAGAGATCCTTTATTCCCTTGTTGAGTTGTGAATGTAGTAAACCACATGTAGCTGCTTTTAGATAGTTTGGTCTTTGAAGCTTGAGATGATTCTCAGATATATCCAAGACTGTCTTTATAAGAGGAGAACGTTGTACCTTGATAATCTCATCTAAGGTTTCAGATCCTTTAGCAAATCTAAGATTCAAGGTCTTTGCTTTCTCAACTTCTTTTCTTTGACTTACCACTTCACATTCTAATTTTTCAATGTGTTTATTTTCTTCTTCGAGCTACTTTTCAATGGTCTCTCTGATTATCTTTTGTTCTTCTAAGAGGATTTTATAATCTTCTAAGCGTAGTTTGAGTTGATTGTTTTCTTCAAGAAAATCATTTTCCTCTAGAGCATCCATAAACGTATCCTTTTCTTCTTTTTGTTCAAATGCCATGAGAAGCCTAATATCTTCTTCACATTCTTCCTCACTATCGGATGACCCATCACTGTCTTCATTAGTATAGTAACTTTTTCTTAGAGAGAGATCGGTTCTTATTCCTTCTTAATACTTCTTTTCCTTTATAAGGACATTTTGCGGCTTATAATGACCAACTTTTCCTACACTCAAAACATTTGAAAGGAAGCTTACCTTTGAATCTTCCGAGTTCCTAGTTGGATTTTTCTCACGAAGTTCGCTTCTTCTTCATCGGATATGTAGTCGGATTGTTGATCGACTTCCTTTTCTTTTCCTCTTGCAGATACCTTAAAAGCAACTTCTACGATTTGAGAAGGACCTCCCTTGTCTCATTTCAAATACGATCATAATACCATGTAATTGAACGATAGTAAGAGTTTGCGGATCTCGCCTTTCTTCAATCGTTGAGACTTTAGAGTCAAATTTTGAAGTCAAGGATCTTAAGACTTTTCCACGAGTAGTATCGGTTATGGTTTCACCCAAATTTCTCATTCGATTTACAACATCATCTAGACGAAGAAAGAAATTGGCAACATTTTCATCACTATGCATCTTCAAATTTTCATATTCAATTCTAAGAGTTTGGAGTTTTGCATTTTTTACCTCTGTATCTCCTTCATAGCTCGAGAATGATTTTGTCCCATATTTCTTTTCTTTGAATGCGGATGCATCACTTTAGCAAATTCCCGATTCGAACATGTCTTCCTAACAAGACATTCTTGCTTTGGCATTGGTTTCATACTACTTCCTTCTCTTGCATCGGTAGGAATACTTGCGAGGGGTATTGATAACCTTCTTCCATCGATTGCCCATACATCTGCACCTAGACTTTGCGAGATATGCTTTTGTTCGTACCTTCGCGAATATCGGATTGCTTCCATTGAATAGAGGTGGCTTTATAGACATCACTCCTTCTTGACTTCCCATTGTCTGAATCTTCTTCGACGATCAGCTTAACGAAGGAACACGCTGCGATACCAATTGTTGGGAAAAAATCGAGGGGGGGTGAATCGGTATTCTACGGCTATATTCAAAAACTTTTTACTTTTCTTTACTTCAAAACCCATACGCTACTTTCTCGAAGTAGACTCGCGTATATACGCGGATACCCTTTTATTAAACTCGCGTATACACGGGAGGAAACTAATTATGTCATTAATTCTTCACTCAAACCATTCCATCATTTATTCATCGAGATATTCATTAAATAGTAAATATGTGCGGTAAGAACAGAATAAACCATCACACAAAGCATCACACATGAACACACGGATTTTTTAGGTGGAAACCCAAGTCGGGGAGAAAACCACCGCCGCGGTTTGCTCGGCCTTCAATATTTTCATTATAGAGAAAAACATCTTACAACATATGTCGTTTGGTGCGGACTCTGACAGACACGCGAGGCACCCACCACGCTCGTTTTCTCAGACTCTCTGGAAGGGAGCTCCAACCCCACGACTCGTTTACCGGCCTCTCTGGAAGGACGCTACGACCCCCACGATCTCGTTTACCGGCCCTCACGGAAGGGAGCTCGACCCCACGGCCGAAGGCTACTGACCCTCGGCACCTCTATGGACCACGTTTCATCAATTTTCACACTTTGGATCCAACAAATTTAATAGAACAACACTTACGGCCACATTTCATCATATTTTTCAACTGAACCCTTTCCATACTTTTAAGCACAAACATATATCACCAACGAGATACTTATCAACATAGATCGGATGAAAGCGAAACACAGTGAGAACGGATCGGATATTTCATACCCTTTCTTTAGCAAACCTAGTTTGCATACGCCTTTCCCTTTTATTGATGTCGCATATATACGTGCTTCAGTCCACACAAACCGAGTGTATACCTCTGCGTATATTTCATTAGCATACGCGCTTTATCTTCGATGACACGCGTATATACGTACGCTTCCTGCATGAAGTAGCGTATAGATCTTCGATCATTATAGAGCGACATACTTCTTTAGATCGGATGTTCGGTTCAGATTTACCCTTTCACTTCGGACGGATGTTCGCCTAGATGTTCGCCTCATCACGGATCTAGTCATTCCATAAGCAAATACAAGTATATTTGAGATCTAGATCCCCTTGTTCATCACTCCTTCATTGGTGCATCATAGATTCGATTTATCTTCAAGTGTAACCCTTTCCATTCAGATCTACTTGGGAAAGTATTCATTCAAGCTTAGACATCTTGCACCCACACTTGTGATATGCACAATGAATTTCTTCTCCTTATATAGGTTTATCCTTTTTCAATTACCACGGGCCCCTTTTTCAATACCATGAGCCAAAACAATACCATGAGCCTTCAATACCACGAGCCTTCAATACCACGGGCCCACGGGTTTTGCACTTTTGAGCATTTTTACCCATACGCGACTTGAAACGTTCTTTGCGCGTGCATACGTGGGACATTTCCCTTTAGACAGTCCCAGTCGTATTCATAGAGACATATTCTTTTCATCATACTTTGAGCACATTCGAATTCCTTTCTTCATTGCCTTATGCTGCACACTTTGTAGATACATGGGTTGACTTCATCAAGAACATATTATGGCTAACAAACATCATTTACCAAGTCCATCACGTCAAGCATAACTTCATCAGGTGGATTTCCATTAAGGACAACATATGTCAATAGTCGCATGTCTTCATCTTCATTCAGTGGGTTGCCATCAAGGACAACACTCTGCATCATATTGCCAACAAAAGTCTTGTAAAGTTTGCATCATCCAAAGAAGTTGAGTGCAACATGATGCGGCAGCTACATATTCTACTTCTGTTGTAGATAAGGCAATAGAGTTTTTCTTCTTGCTGAACCAAGAAACTACTTGGGAGCCCCATATAGAATGCACCACCACTAGTGCTTTTCCGATCATCAACATTTCCGGCCCAATGCGATCGGTGTAAGCATGAAGAGTAAGATCATCATTCTTTGGATACCATAGTCCAAAGTCTTCGATTTCCTTGTATATATTTGAATATTCTTTTGGACGCACATTTGAAGGTGAGACTCTTTTGGATTAGCTAGGAATCTTCCAACAATCCCAACGAGTATGCATAATGTCTGGTCTAGTCCCAGAGTGAGATAAAGTAGACTTCCTATCATAGATCTGCATTACGGTTGATTCACGGTGGGGGGAATCATCATGAGAACTAATATTACATCACGGTTATCATTGGTGTACTTATAGGTTTGCATTCTTCCATGCCATACTTCTTCGAGAAATTTTGCTTAGGTATTTTGCTTGTGATAAGAATATACCATCGTAGCTTTGATGCACTTGCAAACTAGAAGAATGTTAGTTCCCCAAGTAAATACATTTCAAATTCTTGTTTGCATAATGCACAAATTTCGAAAACTCATAGATTCTTCATTACTTCCAAAAATGATATCATCAACATATGCAACCGCAATCGAAAAGTTTATCATTTTTCAATTTTTGTGTATAAGTTGCTATCAATGGGACCCCTTTGAAAAACCTTGTTGATGAAGATATTTGTGCAAGACAATAATGCCATGCCCTTGGAGCTTGTTTGAGACCATATAGAGCCTTTTTAAGTTTACAAACAAGATTTTCATCATTTCCCCAAAATGAATCATACGGTTGTTCTATATAAAATTCTTCTAGATCACCATTGAGAAATGCGAGTTTTAACATCCATTTGATAAACTTTGATTTGTTGAGAGCTTGAAAAGGCAAGAAACATTCTTATGGCTTCAAGTCTAGCTACAGGAGCAAAAGTCTCTTCAAAGTCTATACCTTCTTGTTGAGTATACCCCTTGCAAACAAGTCTAGATTTTTTTCTTACAACATCCCCATTCTCATTTAACTTATTTTTGAATATCCATTTAGTTCCAATGACATTTTTGTTATGAGGTCTTGGTACTAATTCCCAAGTGTGATTCTTTTCAATTTGATCAAGTTCTTCATTCATGGCTTGAACCTAACATTCATCTTTGCTATCTTGATTGACATTGTGAGGTTCAATAGTAGATAGAAATGCCGAGATGGCTAGAAGATCCCACGAGAGTCCTTCTTGTTTGTACACCTGATCCCTTATCTCCCAAAATTTGAGATTCTAGATGATTCTTTTGAACATATCTGGATGGAGCCTTTGCGGATAAATCATCTTCGGAGTTCTTCATTGGGTTCCTCTTTGTCTATATCATTGCTATTTGAAGTAGAAGGACATAAGTCACCATTGTCTCCATTTGTTGTTTGTTTTTCTTCCTTTGGAGCTGCAGGAGACTCACCAATAACAACATCAATACATTAAACAATCTTCTAAAGTCTTTTATTGTAACATTTATATGCTCTACTTGTAGAGGAGTAACCAGGAAGTATTCCTTCATCTGCTCTAGGTTCAAACTTGCCAATTTTTTCATCATTATTTTAGATAAAGCATTTACTTCCAAAAACTATAAAATGCTTCACAGATGGAGAATTACCATACTAGAGTTCATATGGAGTTTTGTCACTATTTACACGAACATGTGCCTTGTTGAGAATGTTTACCACTGTATGTGATGCTTCTCCCCAAAATGTGTCAGGTGTTTTAGAATCATCAAGCATAGCTCTCAGCCATTTTGTTGAATTGTTCATTCATTCTTTCCGCTACACCATTTTGTTGTGGAGTTCCAGCTACAAAAAATTGTCTTTTTATGCCATGTTGTTCACAGAAAATTCAAGGAATTCATTTGAAGTATATTCTCCTCCTCGATCGGATCTAAGACATTTGAGTTTTATATCTACTTCATTTTCAACCAGAGCCTTGAAGATCGAAATTTCTCAAATGCTTCATCTTTGTGCTATAGCAACCCAATCCAATACATTCTAGAGAAATCATCGATAAATAAGATATAGTATTGTTCACCACGAGGTGAATTTTTCCTCATAGGTCCACATATGTCGGGTATGAATGAGTTCAAGAGGCCTACTTGATGATCCTTCCTTGGCATTAAATTGCAGCCTAGTCTTGCTTCCCCAGAATTGGCAAGATTTGCATATGATACTTTCGGACTAGAGTAATAATGGGAAGACCACGAACAACATTAAGTACTGCTTGATTTGTTGATTTGAGAGAAGCTTAGATGCCCCAAAAACGTACCCCTATGCCATAGCCAATTTTTACGAAGATTGACTCAAGTAACATTGTTATTTGCAGGTTCTTCAATACATACGGAGTTGCTTGGAGTTATTTTTCCTTTTATAATTGTTTTACCATGTCAAGATCACAAACCACACATTATTTTGAACTAAAGACAAATTCAGTTCCTTGATCACACATTTGAATTACATAACGGAGTTATAGCCTTAAGCCATCCACATACATGACATCACTAGCCTTCACCTTTTCTTTTAGAAATACGGACCTTTTCCTTTAATTACGGTAGGATTATCATTTCCAAATGTAACTATATCTTTTCATTTTCTAGAGCATTATATGCAAGAAGTTTGTTTTTGTCATTTTGTCATGTGCCTTGAGCATCCACTATCAATGTACCATTGATTTTCTTCACCTATACTACGAATAACACTATGCCACAATTTTTCAACCTTTGTAACTCCTTCTTTTTCCATACTTTGGATCTTGAAGGAAAATGCTCTTTTTAGCTAAACTTTGCTCTCTGCATTCGATTATTCATGTCCAAAGTGATTGCAATAAGTACATTCAACTTCATTTATAAGAGGAGAAAATTTGTTATAGGTATTCTTCTCAAATTCAATCCTTTTCTTTCTTGCTTCTCTAGTCATGATAATTTTATATGCAACATATTGAACGACTTTTATGACCAAAATTGTGACATGAGAAACATTGTCCATTGAAGAAGAAATTTACTGCGATCATGAAATCTTCTACTTGGATTTACTGTTGATTGGTGTTTCTTTAGGAGATATTCATGTTAGTGTTCTTTGAATTGAGATGATCATGCTTTACTGTAATGATTCTTTATTCCCTTCTTTCAGTGGTAGAATTTTTGTAAACCCTGTTGTAGTCGCTTTTAGATAATTTGGTCTTTGAAGCTTGAGGATTCTTCGGTATATCCAAGACTCTGTTTTTTATAAGGAGAATGTTGTACTTTAATAATTTCATCTAAGGTTTCATATCCTTTAGCAAATCTAAGATTCGAGAATCTTTACTTTCTCATAATCTTTTCTTAGACTTACCACTTCACATTCTAATTTCTCGATGTGTTTCTTTGATTCTTCAACTTGCTTTTCCGGAAGTCTCTATGGTTATTTTCCTTTCTTCTAAAAGTATTTTACTTTATTTTAAGCGCATTTTTGAGTTGATTGTTTTCTTCAAGAAAAGTCATTGTCCTCTAGATCATCCTCAAAAGTATCATTTTCTTCTCTAGATTCAAATGCCATGAGAAGTCTAAGATCTAGTTCACATTCTTCCTCACTATCGAGATAACCCATCATCATCTTCTTTGTAGTATAGTAACTTTTTCTAGTGTTAAACCGATTATTATTCATTCTTGCTACTTCCTTCCCTTTTGTAGGTGTTTCTTTATGAGGACACTTAGCGACATAATGACCAATTCAGTCCACACCTCAAAAACATTTGAAAGGAATCATTTACCTGCGAATCGTGTTGTTCCCTGAGTTGGAGTTTTCTTTACAAAATTTGCCTCATCTTCTTCGAGATATATCACGATCCTTTGCAAAGCTTGTACTTCTTTCCCTCTTCTAGAAGCTTCGAAGACAACCTCTTTGACTTTAGATGGTCCTCCTCTTCTCATTTCATATGTGGTTAGTATCCCATGAAGTTGTACCACGATAAGATTTTGAAGATCTTGTTTTTTCTTCAAGAGCAGAAACTTTTGACTCAAATTTTGTTGTTAGCGATGTTAAATTTTTCTCAACCAAAGTAGATTTGGTTATTGTTTCTCCCAGACTTCTCATATGATTTACAACATCATCAACATGTAAAAAGAAATTGGCAATACTCTCATCACTATGCATCTTCAAAATTTCATATTCAATTCTGAGAGTTTGGAGTTTTGCACTTTTTACCTTTGCATTACCTTCATAACTTAGAATGATTTTGTAGAAATTAGCTGAATAAATCACTTATTCAATGAAGATTAACCCGATCATACATCAATTTCGAATTGCATGCATAACACATAACCTTCTTCCACAATTAATTGTCACATGCGGAAATAATATAGAAGCAATCACACATCAAATCAATCACACATTAACTCAGAGTATGTATGGGGGAAAAGCCTATAGCTGAAAACCACGAAATTATTGTGTATATTATAATGGAGAAATCATGTAACAATCATAGTACATAAAACTCTTCACAAGCTCTCATGCACTACCTCCCATGCTACACACTATCAAGCTAGATCTAGCAAATCACTTGCTCCCAATCCTTAGCCCATTTGATAGCCAACCCTTGATTGCGTATTTCAAAGCTATGGGATGGCCTCTTTATATAGATAAACCACCGGCCCTAAACTTTGCAATACTCATAGCTTACTCCACCTATCTATGTGTTGCAAATAACAGCGGTATAGTTAGCCGATAGCTAACTCTACCCTTTCATCTATCTCTTTCATCGGTCTTCCACTGAGCTGATCATGCACTGTAGTGAACTGAAGTGTTCTTGAGTTGACTAATGAGTTAATATTTAGTAAATTAAATATTATTTAATTTACTCCACTCATATCTAGTTGATTAGTTAGTTTAACTAATCCCAACTAGTTCAACTGAAATAAATAGAACACAACTCACTTATTTGTCCGTTAACTCCTCCACTGCCACTGAAGTCTAGCGAAGTAAACCATGCAAGATGCCATCAAACCCTAGGAACCACGTGATTCCTTGTGTGGAGTTGCATGAGCCACCTCCATGACTCAAAGCGTGAAGTGCGCCAGAGAGTGAAAGCTACCTTTGTTTATAGTCAAAATATTATTAAGGGTAAATAATATTTGACTTCCATATTTTTAGGAGATCGGTCTTAAAAATAATCCAGGGTCCTAAAAAATAGGGTCTCATCTATTTTACCGACATGTCGCATCCATCAAGAATCTCCAGAGTAGAATTCCCAAATTATGCTCAAAGTATGTCTAAAAATAGACATAGTCTAAAAAATAGACTTTGCGCCGGAGTGCACTGTGAGCCCACTTAGTGAAGGCGACTTCATTTCACTAAGCTCCATCATCTTGTTGCATTCTCAACACTCCCTCTCGGCAAGATATGGATTATCTGCCAATCCCTATCCTGCCTCTGTGGAATTCGAACTTGCTCTGGTGAGCGCCTTCGTCGGGATGTCGGCATCTCGATCCTCAGGTGGGAACATATGAAAGCATCATGATCCTCACGTCTAACACAATCTCAGTGTGATGGTACACGATGTCGATATGTTTGGACCTATCATGAAAAAGCTTGGATTAGTCGAGAGCTTGATGCGGCCTACGGTTATCCACGGTGAGATCCTATGTAGGCTCCAAATGCCAGCCGAACAAACTGCGAGGATCTTCCTCATCCAAATAGCCTCACATGCGACCAAGCTAGGCGCCATGTACTCGGCCTCTGCTGAGCGAGTGCCACGGATCTACGCCTCTGCTTGTGCCGGGGAAAGCTGCTGTCGATCCAATGCTTTGAAAACCTCCTCCCGAGAAGTGCTCTTCGGTACCGTTGGACTCCACCTGTCTGCATCGATGAAACCGAAAGGTTTCACTCCATCCTCTCGTACGTGCCACAGACCATATCTGATGTGCCTGCGATATAGCGCAATACGTGCCCGCCTTCCAAAGAGCTTGGTAGGGCTTAACCATAGCTGCGAAAGGCTGGTTAACTACATAACATATATCGGGTCGAGTATTGACCCGGAGATACATCAACGACCCCTGGCCCATGTAGATGGGACGGTGGCATCCACTACCTCCTCAGAAGTAGCATCTCCCTTCCTCCATCCTCCGGGAAGAGGGGTATCAACGAGCTTGCAGCCTTGCATGTTGAACCTCTCTAGAATCTCAGGGCATACTTGCCACAGAAACAACACGATCCTCCACTGCTGCTGCCAAATCTCCAATCCCGGGAAATAATGAAGGATAGCCCTGGGTCCTTCATCTCAAACTCTCGTGCAAGATCATCCTTGCATGAAAGTATACTTGCTCGTCGCCGGTCAAAATCGAGATCATCTACATACGGTACGATGATCGACGGCTCCCCTCCACCACAATGCAGTGCAGGGTTTGGATCCGCCTCACTCTTGGAGAATCCGAGCCCGGTGAAAGTAGTGTCTGTCCAGAGTGTACCAAGCACGAGTGCTTGCTCCGGCCCATACGGTGCTCTCTTGAGTCGGCACACATGCGACTCAGCTAGCAAAGATCTCAAAACCTTCGAGTGCTACTCATGTACCCTTCTTCCTCAATAACTCCATTGAGAGAACGCGAGTCTTCACATCCATCGATGAATGTGCCACCCCATCTGTATTTGAGAGAGCAGGATCGTCGAGTATGGAAGAGTACCTTGCGGCATGTGCAAAAGTCTCCTCATAGTCAATCCCCTCGATCGGGCGAAGCCACGGGCGACAAATCTCGCCTTGTACTTCTCCACACTCCCCGTCGACCTACATGCTACCTTGTAGATCCATCGCGACCTGCAAGCCCAGTTTCCCAACCGGTCTTGGGACAATCTCCCACTGCCTCATTGACGATGATCGAATCATGCTGTCGATCAGTGGCGTCGACCCATGCGGGTTCCTCCCACGAGCTTCCTCAAAAGAGGATGGCTGCGTCACAACACATTGACTCATAAGAGCCATGTATCCGAGTGTCTCGTCCGTGTGGGCTCTCTCTGTCTCCATGTCTGGGCTTTGTAGGTGGTCCCTACAACCTTCTGCGCATCCCGAGCCGGTCGCTCGGCTCTAGCGAGGTGCGCATGCGCCCTCGCGATAGTTGGCGGCTGCACCGGGTGGTTTCTTCCACCTCCACAGACCTCCTCTTGGGCCGGCGATCCACATCGGGAAGCTCCTCCTTAGGGAACTAACGGCTCCTCATCCGCATACGAAGTGTAGCTCCCTCTCGGGCGAACACGCATGGCTTTCTCCTCACTGAATTTTATATCCCGTCGCACAGACGGTCTTGCGACCATCCGCGCATATACACTCGATAGTTATGAGGTGTATCGGTAGTGCCCCACAAATATTCCAACTTCGACGGTTGGATCTGACTTTCCCTTCTTGTATCCTTCGTCACATGCATGTAGAAACGGGGAGATCGAAAATCCGCAAATGGGAAATATCGAGGCCTCTTGCCGAATAAGCCTCCTACGGTGTACTCCATGCCAAGAACCTTGTGAGGACAACGGTTACAGCACATACAACTGTCATATTGCATGCCTCAGCCCACAAGTGAAGGGGTAGGGCCCCGATCATGCAACATCGCGGTGCGGCACTGCACGATCGTTGTTCTTCCGCTCGGCCACCCTGGTCTGCTTTGTGGGTTATGGGGGTGCGATGAGCTCTCTCCGAATCCCATACCTTGTTTGCGAACTCCTTGAATCTACACCGAGATGAATTCACCACCGATTATCACTCCTTAGAGCAATCACCTTCTTCTTCCTCGACTCCTTCTCGACCCGGTGCTTTAAACTCACGAACTTCGCAAATGTATCGCTCTTCTTACGCCAGAAGAAGATCCGGCCACTTTCGAGAGAAATCATCAACAAAAATCACATAATACTGTGTTTCTTTGACGAAGCAAGCGAGAAAGGACCACACACGTACGTGTGAACTCTCTCAGAGGGATCGTCGTGGCGCGACTATCCTTCTCGTGAAAAGGTGGCTTTCACATACTTCCCTTAAAGTACACCCCTTGCTTGATCCGAAATGCAAGAGTGCCCTTAGGAAGTCCGGTGAAATCTGCACTGAGAATCTTCAAAGCTCCATGGTGAAGATGGCCCAATCTCTGTGCCATAGTTCCGCCCTCATCATCTCGAGCTCACCACATCTCCGGCCTTGCATGCCATAGGCTGCGCGGTCATCTACACGCAGCGATAAAGGTTACGAGTTCGAACCCCTATCTTCGGGTCTCTCCAGTGGTCTTCTTGCGCGGAAAGCTTTTCCTTGGCGAAGACCACATCATAACCCTTATCCTCCAACATCGCTACGAAATCGGGTTTCTTCTTCAATCCGGGTACATGCATGACATCCTTTAAGACAAAGGGTTTACCCGAGACTCCTACGAAAGGATACGGTGACTGATACCGGTCGCTGCTTTGTATCTACGCGTCATCGCCCATCTCGATGTGCATACCCAAATCCTTGTCCTCCGGATACGAGAACAACTCCCGATCTCCCGTCATATGAAATGACGCACCGCACGTCCAATAACCGCACGATCCCGAGCATACTTGAAACTAAGCATGCAATCGATGAAACTTTGGCGACTACCCCCCACACTTCCCTGACTCATCTGCGAGACGAGTGAACTTCGTGAGGTATTTAGCGATCTTTGTCGCCCTTCTCCATCTTGATGTTCTGAGCTTATCTTTGAGCACCAGCTTCCTTTGGTCACTCTTCTTCTGGAATAGATCCAGTCGAAGCTTTCCATTAAATATGGAGTAGCCTTACCATGAAAGTGGATACAATATGATCCTTGACGCCCTCCAACGAGGATCCTTCGACATTTCGCGATCTTCTTTTGCCATGCATCGACCAAAGGCTCGCATCGGTGGGCTTTGGGACATCCGCATCCACGAACTCCTTGAGACCATTATCTTCTAACACTTGCTTCCATTCGATCCTTCCATGCAACATAGTTGATGCGCTTTCAAGAGGCATATTCGAGTCGCGAAACCATTGAAAGAAGACATCTTTCAACACGGCACCAGAAGAACAACCTTCTGCAAAATTCGAATTCCAAACTCCAAGCTCTATCGCTTAGATCTATACTTGAAAAACAAATTATTTCCAAATCGAGATTGTATCATGCAAAGGGCATTCACCCAGAGATCTTTCACCTTGCAAAGAAGGATGAATATTCGGAGGCTACGCCCGCATGCGAACTTGTCGCGAGAAATAAGTTTGCAATGCAAGTAATAGACTTCGACGATTAATCTTGCTCGATACCATGTAGAAATTAGGTTTGAATAAATCACTTATTCAATGAAGATTAACGATCATACATCAATTTCGAATTGCATGCATAACACATAACCTTCTTCCACAATTAATTGTCACATGCGGAAATAATATAGAAGCAATCGCACATCAAATCAATCACACATTAACTCGGTATGTATGTGGGAAAGCCTATAGCTGAAAACCCATGACTATTGTGTATATTATAATGGAGAAATCATGTAACAATCATAGTACAAAAACTCTTCACAAGCTCTCATGCACTACCTCCCATGCTACACACTATCAAGCTAGATCCCAGCAAATCACTCTGCTCCAATCCCTAGCCACTTGATAGCCAACCTTGATTGCGTATTTCAAAGCGCTATGGGATGGCCTCTTTATATAGATAAACCACCAGCCCTAAACTTTGTAATACTTCATAGCTTACTCCACCTATCTATGTGTTGCCAAATAACAACGATATGGTCATAGTCGATAGCTAACTCTACCCTTTCATCATCTCTTTCTTTGGTCTTCACTAGACCTGATCATGCCTCTGTAGTGAGCTGAAGTGTTCTTGAGTTGACTAATGAGTTAATATTTAGTAAATTAAATATTATTTAATTTACTCCACTCATATCTAGTTGATTAGTTAGTTTAACTAATCCCAACTAGTTCAGCATCGAAAATAAATAGAACACAACTCCACTATTTGTCCCGTTAACTCCCTCCAAAACTTACCTGCTGAAGTCTAACCCAAAGTAAACCATGCGAGATGCCATCAAACCCTAGGAACCACGTGATTCCTTGTGTCGGTTGCATGAGCCACCTCCATGACTCAAACTCGAAGTGCGCCGAGTAAAGCTGGGCATTTGCTAGGTCAAAATATTATTAAGGGTAAATAATATTTGACTTCCATATTTTTAGGAGATCGGTCTAAAAATAGATTTCGGGTCCTAAAAAAATAGGGTCTCATCTATTTTTTACCGACATGTCGCATCCATCGAAATCTCCAAGTAGAATTCCCAAATTATGCTCGTATGTCTAAAAATAGAACATAGTCTAAAAATAGACTTTTGCGCCGAGATTTACTGCGCCCACTTAGTGAAGGCGACTTCATTTCACTAAGCTCCATCATCTTGTTGCATTCTCAACAGATTTTGTCCCACATTTCCTTTGCTTTATTTAGCTGCATGACTTTGAAAACTTCAGATTCAGTCATACTTCCCGTTATAGCATTGACTGATTTTGCATTTGATTCATAATTCTTCTTTTCAGTCGGATCTGTTGGTATTGTAGCTGGATATTTATATCCTTGTTCAACAATGGCCCATACATCTGTTCTCATAGAGTGAAAGATAGGATCTCATCCTTGTTTTCCGAGAAGATTAAATTACTTCCATTAAGAGCGGAGGCTTGATAGATGCGATTCCATCTTGATTGCTCATCTTGCTTGATCTTCCTTTTAGCGGCTAAGATTTTTATGGAAAGGACTGCTACGATACCAATTGTTGGGAAATATCTTGAGAGGGGGGTGAATCAGTATCTTGATCTGTCAATCAAATTTTTACTTTTCTTTTCTCAAAAACCCATACGCTACTTTACAGAACAAAACTAGCATATATACGTGGATATCCTTAAGGAAACTCGTGTATGCTCAGATCTCTTATTATGCAGATAATTCCTATCTTAGATTATTGCATCATTCATTCATTATATGTTTAGTAAGCAGTAGACATGTGCAGTAAGAACAGAATAAGTCAACACACACAAGCATCACATATGAACACGTGATTTTTAGGTGGAAACCCAATTCGGGGAGAAAACCACCTCATCAGTCGTCTTAGTCTTCAATATTTATTATAAAGAAAAAAATCTTACAATGTATCGGGTGCGGACTCATACGACACGTAGGCATCCCTGCGACGAAGGCTACAACCTTCTCTCATTTACCGGCCCTCTCACGGAAGGGAGCTCCCACAACCCCCACTTTCTCGTTTACGGGCTCCTCCGGGAAGGGAGCTACTGCCCCTGCTCTCGTTTTACCGGCTATCATCGGAAGGGAGCTACTACCCCCTTCTTGAAGGCTTCGAGCCCTCGCATGCTATCGGACCACGTTTTCATCAATTTTCAAGACTAGGATCAAATAGCCTATGCACAACCCTTCACATATCAAAAAACATACTTTGCCTATTGCTTCCAACAGAATAGTGAAACCACTGTAACCAGAATATAAGAGATAACCCAGACTTCAGGATAAATATGCAGAAACACTTTCAACCTTGAGCAACTACTAGTTCAGATACCATATGCGCTTTTACTAAATCAGACCCGCGTATACACACGCTTTTCATGAAACGAACCCGCTTATACATCTGTGCATTTTACAGAAAAACCATAACTTCCCATACGCGCTTTTATCTGATCAGATCCACGTATACACGCACTTTTCATGACACGAACCTTTGTATGGATCTATAAAAGATAAGCATTTACTGAACGGACAGATCTATGAACTTACCCAGATTTCTTCAATTTCTTCAACAGATTTGCGCCAAATCTTCATCACTTCTTTTCAGGTCATCTTAGAGATTCACCATTTTCAGATCTAGAGATTTTGAACCTTCATCATACTCATAGGTGCATCATTGATTCAGATCTATCAGTTAAGAACATATTTCAACCATGCAGATATACTTCAGAGTGAATTATTCATTAAAGCCCATACACTTGCACACCCTTGCACAATGATCTTCTTCTGCTTATATAGATTTAGCCTTTATCAATACCATGAGTTAAAACCACCCAACTACTAATGGTATTCCTGGATGGAATCAAATAGATAATCCAGCGCTTAATAAAATGGGTCAATACCATGGTAATGTCCCACAGTTTCCTAAGTTTAGGCGCAAATGACCATACGCGACTGGCACGTACTTTTAAAAGCGTGCATACGCTACTTCTCCTTAAAAAACCCGCGTATGCCTTGTGACATATCATATTTATAATTTTTTCCTTTCTTCTATTACTTCTGAGCTAATCTGTAGATCTATTTAACACATAGATACATCAAGGAAAACTTCATCAGGCAAAGTAGGTTGCCATCAAGGACAACACTTTGCATCATATAGCCAACACGCTCTTTTTCCTCGCCTCGTCAAACGAGTTACGGACACGGGGAGCTTTACTACTGAGCATAATTTTATTAACCTTTTTGAAGTCCCAACATGTTTTATAAGGTTTGTCAGTACCCGATCTCAGCCATTGATCTTGTGGGCCGGTCTCATCTGACAGCCCATGATCATCCCGGACCCCAAATGCCATTTTTAACCATTTTTTGTCAAAACAAAGGCTTTTAGCCCATTTTCTGCGATCATGAAATCTTCTACTTGGATTTACCTATTGATTGGTGTTTCTTTGAGAGATATTCCTGTTAGTTTTCTTTGAATTGATATGATCATGCTTTACCTGTAATGATTCTTTATTCCCTTGCTGAGTGGTAGAATTTTGTAAACCCGGTTTGTCCATTTGCTTTTAGATAATTTTGGTCTTTGAAGCTTGAGAGGATTCTTGAGTATATCCAAGACTGTTTTTTATAAGAGGAGAATGTTGTACTTTTAATAATTTCATGCTAGGTTTCGGATCCTTTAGAAAATCTAAGATTCGGGAATCTTTACTTTCTCATAATCTTTTCTTAGACTTACCACTTCACATTCTAATTTCTCAATGTGTTTCTTTGATTCTTCAACTTGCTTTTCCACGAGTCTCTATGGTTATTTTCCTTTCTTCTAAAAGTATTTTACTTATATTTTAAGCGCATTTTGAGTTGATTGTTTTCTTGAGAAAGTCATTGTCCTCTAGAGCATCCTCAAAAGTATCATTTTCTTCTCTAGATTTAAATGCCATGAAAGTCTAAGATCTAGTTCACATTCTTCCTCATCTATCGAGATAACCCATCACTTGTCTTCATGAGTATAGTAACTTTTTTCTAGTGTTAAACCGATTATTATTCATTCTTGCCACTTCCTTCCCCTTTGTAGGTGTTTCTTTATGAGGACACTTAGCAGACATAATGACCAATTCGTCCACACTCAAACGTTTGAAAGGAATCTTACCTCTGAATCGTGTTATTCCGAGTTGGAGTTTCTTTACAAAAATTTGCCTCATCTTCTTCGAGATATATCTTGATCCTTCGCTTCTTGTACTTCTTTCCCTCTTCTAGAAGCTGCGAAGACAACCTCTTTGACTTTAGATGGTCCTCCTCTTCTCATTTCATATGTGGTTAGTATCCCATGAAGTTGTACCACGGTAAGATTTTGAAGATCTTGTTTTTTCTTCAAGAGCAGAAACTTTTGACTCAAATTTTGTTGTTAGCGATGTTAAAATTTTCTCAACCAAAGTAGATTTGGTTATTGTTTCTCCCAGACTTCTCATACGATTTACAACATCATCAACACGTAAAAAGAAATTGGCAATACTCTCATCACTATGCATCTTCAAATTTTCATATTCAATTCTGAGAGTTTGGAGTTTTGCACTTTTTACCTTTGCATTACCTTCATAACTTAGAATAGATTTTGTCCCACATTTCCTTTGCTTTTATTTAATCATGCATGAGATTTGAAAAAAATTTAGATTCGATCAGAACTTTCCCGATTTATAGCATTGATGATTTTGCATTTGATTCATAATTCTTCTTTTCGGTCGGATCTCGTTGGTATTGTAGGCTGGATATTTATATCCTTGTTCAACAATGGCCCATACATACGTTCCCCATGGGCGAAGATAGGGATCTCATCCTTGTTTTTCCCGGAAGATTAAATTGCTTCCATTAAAGAGCGGAGGCTTGATAGATGCGGTTCCATCTTGATTGCTCATCTTGCTTGATCTTCCTCTTTTAGCGGCTAAGATTTTTTCAGAAGGACTATTTACATATCTCGATTGTTGGGAAATATCTTTCGAGAGGGGGGTGAATCGGTATCTTGATCTGTCAATCAAATTTTTACTTTTCTTTTCTCAAAAAACCCATACGCTACTTTCTGAGAACAAAACTAGCATATATACGTGGATATCCTTAAGGAAACTTGTGTATGCTCGGATCTCTTATTATGGCTATGAGATAATTCCTATCTTAGATTATTGCATCATTCATTCATTATATGTTTAGTAAAGCGATGAACATGTGTAGTAGAACGGAATAAGTCAACACACACAAGCATCACATATGAACAGGGATTTTGAGGTGGAAACCCAATTCGGGAAAACACGCTATCGTCGTCTTTAGTCTTCAATATTTATTATAAAGAAAACATCTTACAATGTACTAGTGCGGACTCATACCGGCACGTAGGCACCCACTGCTGAAGGCTACAACCTCTCTCTCATTTACCGACCTCTCTGGAAGGAGAGCTACAACCCCCGCTGCTCTCGTTTACCGGCTTCTCCCGGAAGAGCTACTACCCCCGCTCTCGTTCTACCGGTATCACTTTGAAGGGAGCTACTACCCCCCTGCAAAGGGCTTCGACCCTCGGCACCCTTCAGAGACCACGTTTCATCAATTTTTCAAACTGGATCAAAACTGACTTCAACACAACCCTTCACATATCAAAAAAAACATACTTTGCCTATTGCTTCCAACGAACGGTGAAACCCGTTTGTAACCGGAATATAAGAGATAACCCGGACTCGGGATAAATATGCGAAACACTTTCAACCTTGAGCAACTACTAGTTCGAGATACCATATGCGCTTTTACTACAACCGGGACACGACGTATACACCCACGCTTTTTCATGAAACGAACCCGCTTATGCATACGTGCATTTTACAGAAAAACCATAACTTCCCATACGCACTTTTATCTGATCAGATCCACGTATACACGCACTTTTCATGACACGAACCTTTGTATGGATCTATAAAAGATAAACTTTGCAGAACAGACCAGATCTATGAACTTACCCAGATTTCTTCAATTTCTTCAACAGATTTGCGCCAAATCTTCATCACTTCTTTTCAGGTCATCTTAGAGATTCACCATTTTCGGATCTAGAGATTTTGAACCTTCATCATACTCATAGGTGCATCATTGATTAGATCTGATCGATTTCAAGACGATTTCAACCATGCGAGATACTACTTGAGTGAATTATTCATTAAAGCCCATACACTTGCACACCTTGCACAATGATCTTCTTCTATATATAGATTTAGCCTTTATCGATACCATGAGTTAAAGAAACCACCCAACTACTAATGGTATTCCTGGATGGAATCAAATAGATAATCCAGCGCTTAATAAAATGGGTCAATACCATGGTAATGTCCCCTGGTTTCCTAAGTTTAGAGCGCAAATGACCATACGCGACTTGGCACGTACTTTTCCGCGTGCATACGCTACTTCTCCTTAAAAAACCCGCGTATGCCTTGTGACATATAATATTTATAATTTTTCCTTTCTTCTATTACTTCTGAGCTAATCTGTAGATCTATTTAACACATAGATACATCAAGGAAAACTTCATCAGGCAAAGTAGGTTGCCATCAAGGACAACACTTTGCATCATATAGCCAACACGCTCTTTTTCCTCGCCCAGTCAGCAGTTACGGACCTGGGGGGCTTTATACAGCATAATTTTATTAACCTTTTTGAAGTCCCGACACGTTTTATAAGGTTTGTCAGTACCCGATCTCAGCCGTTGATCTTGTGGGCCGGTCTCATCTGACAGCCCATGATCATCCCGGACCCCAAATGCCATTTTTAACCATTTTTTGTCAAAACAAAGGCTTTTAGCCCATTTTCTCTGATTTTCCAAATAAAGCAACTCTTTCACTTTGACTATTCACCCTCGCTCCTGACCGTCGCTCTCTGCGCGATCGACAACTCCGATTTAATTCCTCCTCTGCTTTCCTTTTTGACCTCTCCGACTAAATCCCGACCATTGGATGATGCCATCCAATGGCCACGCTCTCCCCACATGTCCTTCCAAAGCAGTTAGCCTATATATGCAGGATTTCATAATGTTTTTGTGTTTTGCAGGGTTTAAATGATTTTTTTCCGCTATGCTGAAGGAAAATTCAAAGGCTGAGGGTGACGATCCTACCGCCTTCGGTTCATCAAAGGGAATCATCCTTAGGATTAAAATACATGTTTCATCAATAATTAATAAGGCATTTATTCCATTCGATCCCTGTGCAACCCTTCCCACCAACAAACACAATGAATCGAGCACAGTCAAAGAATATCAGTGTCGAAGACAGAATGCAGTAGAATAGGAGATTGAAGACCGATTTGTAGGGATTATGGCTAAGAATGATTATCAAAAGCATAATCCCCAAATTAAAAACACATTTTAAAGAAAAAAATACGTGTTTTATCAGACAGAAGGCCTCCACCGCCACATCTAAGGAAAATTGATTCCTCCCAGCTACCACAGTGCCACCTGTGCCTCAAAGCATTCAAACAGAGGCCGAAGTTATTAATCAAGATCAGATATTTACCTCAAGCACATCCGAATAGTTATTTATGCCAAGGAGCTTAATGTAAAAAATATCAACAGCGTAACTATTACACAATACAGAGCCTCAAAAGTCAAAGGAACTCCCACCAAGCTTAAAACTTGATGTCAATTATTTAATACAGGGGACACCTATGTAAGCTTCTTTATTGAGCCCCCAAAAGGCAAAGAAGCCATTAAGACTGTATTAATTATCTTTGGAGATCTTTTTATCAGATCTCACCTCCTCATTCTTCTATAAATACTACTAGAGAAGATGAGAAAGTGTTGGTTGGTTGGTTGATCACTAGTTGTAATATTGAAAATCTCTGAAATAATACATATTCTGTTGAAGTTGAAGAACAAATTGAAGTCTTGGAAGCCTTGATGATGTTGTTGCATGCTTGTTCCTGAGAAGGCTCTATCATTGGATCCATGAGCTTGGTTGTTGGTGAAGTATTCTAAACTGTTTAATGTTTTTCCCCTGTTTTCATTATGTTCCAGAATTTCTTACTACAGTAGGATGAAAGTTTTAGGCTAAGAAATGACTCCTGGAAGCACCTTAGACCTATTCATCCTTCATTGTTTCATGTTTTCTTCTGCTGAGGTATTTTAGAGTCTTTAATCTCTCTCTTTAGTCCTCATGCTTGTTTATTTCCTTAATAGTTCGAATAGTTGGTTTCAGCATGATTTATGGTTCTCCCTGCTTGTTTTCTGCCACTTAAAAGTTGTTATTGAAGTCTCCTTTTGAAGTATTTCTGCTTAGAGTAAGCCAAGGAGGTCTATTCTGATCTTGCCCTTTGTCCTTGCTTAAACAGTTGTCTTAAAGGTATTTTATAGTTGTAATCATAGATGTGTTAGGTGTTCCCTCTTCTATGACTGCAATTATTAGTGAATCTTTTATGTTTTCTAAGTCATTTAAAATAAAATCTTTGAGGAAATAGGGTGTCCCCCGAATCTTAAATTTCATTTTGAAATTTGTCTTAAAGTCGTTATTTTCTTAAAGAATTTTTGTAGAATTTATGGTTAGCCCTGTCTATCAAATATTTCTTTATTGTTCAAGTTATGTTTTCAAGTTCCCTTCGTTGAGAATCAGATTTCTCTTTCCAAATCATTGATGTCCATCTCATTCCAAAACCAAAGGATCCTGCGGCCAAGTTAGATTTACCCTCTGATATCCCATATCCATTGAAGAGTATGTTATGACCTCCTCTTGACTCCATTTGCCCAATGAACCAGATGTTTCTCCATTCTATATATCTTTCCTAGACCTTTCATATTATGTTGTACCAATTCAACCAAACAAATAATCAAACACCTGCACTTAATAACTAGTCTAAAACCAATACTCCAAGCACACAAGATAAACCTCTGCAAACAAACATTTGAGAGATCCCTCTCTGAGAACAGGAGGACTAGATCCTATAACTCTAAAGATTGGTTTTGATGTTGCCTTGTCTTTTGATTTTCCAAACTATCAAAACACGGGACACCAACACCCAACTGCATATTTTTTGTCGCAGGTTACGAAAATGAACGATTCGCTAGCCATAGATAATTAGTTTCCAAATGAACATTTTTTCCTGTAGAAGTCAAGGCACCATGGTATGCAGATGTAGAAAACTATTTGGAGGTAGGAAAACTACCAAAGCATCTGACAGCTAAAGACAGGAAGTTGGTTGTCCAACACAACACCCAACTTTCTTGGATTGGTGGATACCTTTTCCACAGAGGGCCTAATATGTAAATACATAGGTGGATCTGTGAAGACGATATTTAAGACATCCTGAAGGCTTTCCATGATGAGCCTTGTGGTAGACACTTCGCAATTTGCAGGACCGAACATAGAATACTATAGATGGTCTATTACTGCCCACTATCTTTAAAGACGCCAAGAAGTATGTCCAGATTTGTGATAGCTGCCAAAGGATGAGCCACCCTGGTCAGTCCAATGAAATGTCGTTATAGCCACAATTGGTAATGGAACCTTTCAAAAAATGGTCGTTGGATTTTTTGGCCCATTAAATCCACCATCAAACCAAAATGCATACATATTGGTTTCTACAGACTATGTAACAAAGCGAGTAGAAACAACAGCCATGAAAAGAGCTACTGAATAAAGTGTAATTAATTTATTTTTTGAGATATTTGTGTGGTATGGTTTACCCAAGGAATTGATAATAGATGATGGGCCACAAGTTGTAGGACATAAGATTTCAACCCCTCTATGGAACCACCATATCACACATAAAGTCACCTATCCATATCACCCACAGGAAAACAGGGAGGTTGAGATCACCAACAAGGTCATTGAGGTGATTTTGACGAAAACTATTTCAACACATCGACAGGACTGGGCTACTAAACTTCTAGAGGCCTTGTTAGCCTATCGCACAACTTAGCGAAGTACTATTGGTTATTTCCCTTCCAAACTCGTATTTGGCAAAGAACCTATTTTTCCTATCAAATTGGAAATAAAGACTCGTATAACAACCCATGAAGTGGGACTAGACCTGAAGGAAGCCCAAGATAAATGACTTCAATAAATAAATGAATTGGATGAAGCGTGGTTACTTGCTCTACAACGCACAAAAATTATTCAGCAACAATGGGCTAAGTTGCATGACAATCTTATAAAAAAGAAGACGTTTCAGGAAGGAGACTGGGCACTCCTCTATGATTTGAGATTTTAAGAAATTCCTGGTAAATTACAGACAAGATGGCTTGGCTCGTATGAAATTCAAGAAGTGCACAGGAATGGCACTGTAAATAGGACTACCATCGATGGTCTTGGCTCTTCTTTCCGGGTGAATGGACACCGTGTACGTATTTATCGCAAGCCACTCACCAAAGATTATTATTGGCAACAAGTACATAATGATCCCACTATGAAAATTTTAGTTGCAAGGAGTGATGACCCGACATTTTTAATTTCATGAAAACAATTTCTTTCCTGTTGTAAATAATGTATATATTTTATTTATATAGCTAGTTTATAATTTCTCTTTTCTGTGTTTTTTTAGAATAAGAATTGCTACATAAATGAGTGGATTTTTTTTTTGATTTGAAACAATTGCTTATAATCGAAACAATCACCATTCCTTTATCGATGTTTCACGTTGTTTTTTTTTCGCAGTTGTTGTTCAGTTCTTAGGACAACTACTATTCCCTTCCAATTGAACAACTGTCATTTCTTTCCTTTTTTTCGCTTGATTATTTCACTGTTGTTGTTCCTCTTCTAAAAAATGAACAGTTTTTATTCAATAGAGTGAACAAATATTGTTTAGTAAAATGAACAGTTGATGTTCCATTAAATGAACAACAGATGTTCTGTTAAGTCCCTATATTAATAGTGTAGCCCCTTAGTATGTTAGTGTAGCCCCCCTTATTGTTATTATTGTACCCTTGTAACCCCCATTTTGTTATTATTGTGCCCTTAAATTATTATTGTTAGGTCGGCTAGGATTACATTGTGGCCCACTAGGATTACATTATGGCCCCATGGACTCCTATATATAGAAAGTAGGTTTTGTAAATTGTATCATCCAAGAATTGTTCATTTATGTAATTTATTGGAGGTTGCCCCCTCGAAGTGGCTTATTTCTAAGGTGTTCATATCTCTTTTCTTCTATTTCTGGAGCTGGTTACACAACATGTTCAGTAAAAATGAGCAGTTATTGTTTAATAGAGTGAACATATGATGTTCAATAAAATAAATAGTTGTTGTTTAGTTAAACAAATAGTTGATGTTCAGTAAAATGAATAGTTGCGGTTTATTTTTTCTGATTTGTGTTCAATACATACTGTTCCTTTTTTACGACTTTCACATACCATTTTTGTTCAATAGAGTGAACAGTTGTTGTTCAGTAAAATGAACAAATCTTGTTCAGTTAAACGAACAACTGTTGTTTTGAAATCCGCACTATTGCTGTTCAATTCTAAATCGAACAACCATCTTTTCTCTCACATGATTTGCTATGTAAATCATCTTTTTGGTTGGAAAATTTCACCGAATTTAAAGAAAAATTAGTTATATTAACAACATTATGACTTCTAAACCTTTGATGGCTATATTTATTTTGAAATTGACATGGTTCACCCATTTAATGACTTGCTGGATATCTCCTCTTTGGATATATCATAAAATGATTCACTATCTCAATACGATGATGGTTTATCCTTCACACTTTCAATTGATAATTACCTTTGGTATGATGATATAGGAATACAAGCATAAATTTTATTGGCGTTATTTTACTTCTGACACCATCCCTAACTCTTAAGGAGATAATGAGCCTCCCTCCACTTATAATATGATATTGAAAAATATAATATAAGATTTCTTAAAGGGGATAAGAGCTCTCATCACGAGGCAGCCTACCATGATCATAAGTAACTTAACAAGTGAGATTCCCATAATGGCCACCACACTAGGGTAATGGCCTTCCAGACAGACAAGAGGTCTCATCAGAAGCCAGTCTGATCATTTTTTCATACCCTGGTGAATGGCATTGTGATTATCTAGTTACCATGCCAGCAAAGTGATCCCTTTTAGAAATGGAAAAACCATATATATCCTAAATGGAGGATCCTGGGTCATTTTTGGGGTTAAAAAGAAACCTTGTCGAGGCTATAGATGCCTCCCGACAGTAGTGGCCATGTTTGTGGTATTGAAGTTCTATTTTACATTGTCAATTATTCTATATCCTAATATTTCCTATTGACTCATTTCCAATGATGAATTGACCATTTGAACAACGTTTATATTTGTATTAACTGATATGCATGGTAAAATATACTTTTATGTGAACTATATTAATATTGTCCAATCAATTGATGCCAGTGGTCATTATTATTAATCACCTTATCAGCTTTCGTCGTACCTTTTCACCAAAGGAAAAATATTTCTCATAATGATTATTTCTCTGCTTTATTCCATTTTCGGTCATTTTCTAAACCATTTCTATGATTTATAGTTAGCACTGACTATTTCCTGTCATATTTCTACTTCTTTGACTATTTTCTTGCAACATTTATGAAGCTGCCTCATCCTTTTCTCTTTTCCCATTCTCTATGGATGTGGAAGTTGTTTTATAACTAGATGGGGGGAGGTATACATTATGGGGCATCATGAAAAATAATTTTCGAACTCTACAAAAATTTGCTGATGCAAAAAATAGTATTATTTCCTTTATATAAAAATAACATTTCCTAATTGAAAATCTTTGTATGCAGTACTTTTTGTTCTTCCAAACTATCTAAAATGTGACAAAGTGCATGAAAAGTTGTGAAATAGGCTGCGATAATAGAGATGGCTCGTGAAATTATTGAGTGCATCAATTGGCTTCAATACCTCATTAAATTACAGGGTTTCCATAGAGAAATAGTGCTTTAATTTCTACAAAATCTGCAGAATGGATGCACAACCGTAAAAGGCATAAGTATAGTAGTTTCTAAAGCAATCATAGCCGAAGTCTATGGACTTCCAGCAGAAGGCATAAAATGGACCAACAAACATGTTCTATTGCATTTTAAGGACCTAAGGGAATAACTGATATGCAAAGGCAAAGGAATTCATCCCACATCTTTAAGGGAGCCATGGTGAGAACTAGCGACCACAGTTCAGAGATACATCACTTGTGATGGTCTTCAAGATGTGGTAAAGCCTCAACAACTTAAAATGTTAACAATACTTAGATAGAAAATCATAGTTAACCTGTCATTATTTTCAAATTATTTATTACATGATGTTTCTAGCCGAGTTAGAAAAGCCAAAAATCCACATTATACCATGAACCATCATGGCTTGATTAAGCTAATTATTATTCATGAACTAGCCCGGCAGCAATTAGCTTGGGAAAATTTTGTAAATCCTACATTAACCCTATTAGAAGAAAACCCAGATGCACAGGCAAGGGTAGATGATAGGAATATTGATGACTCAAATACATAACAACAGACTGTAGAGGCAGAAATCCAAAAGAGGGTAGGAAAAAGGAGGACTGCTTCCTTAGCCTCTATCCCAACAAAACATAGACGTTCTTCAAGGCTAAGCTCACGATAGTATATCATGAATCCAGTAGATGAAGCAAGGTCGTCTCATACACCCCCTACAAGCCCTCAAAACACCTTTTCCTTAGATGATGAGGAGGAGGTGGCTCGAGTATTATAAAAATTGGTAACACTCTTTGAGGAGGGAGGCCAATTTCACCACTCCCAAGGTCAAGAAGGTATTTATAGAGACATAGAAATTTTTCCATATATTGAATAAATGGAAGATTTGCAGGAACAAGGGGAACCAATTGCTTTTATAGATGAATATCTTGAGAGATAAACTCATGCAAAAAATATTATGAATCAGAAAATAAATCAGGAGATATTGTTCCATTGGAGCATGACCCTAACATTGGAAAAAACTCTCTTTTACCCAACATAGACATAGTTGTTCCTTCTCCAATAAAAACCCCATAAATAAGGAGAAGAAGACAAACAACGACATGCTGAAAACATTGAGTAAAAAGGAAAGAAAGTTGAAGAAAATGATTAAACAATTAAGAAAATGGTTAAAGGAGGCAGATAAGGCCCGAAAGTAGAAAGTGGAATTAGAAACCATTGGAACCCAAATAGATAAATGTTCCACTAAGGATATTGGAACTCAAAATGAAAATCTTTTTGTTTGTTCAATAGAGACTCAAACAGAATTTTCTGTGAATTTTATGAATGTTGTTGTTCAAACAAATTTTGTAGAAAATGTTCATATAAATTATTGTATTCCTCAAGAGATAGCCGATACTGTGGAAATCATTGTTCAAACTTATTTTGTGACAACTTATGACAATGTAGCTCAGGCAGAAGAAACATCTCATTATGTTTCTCTGGTAAGGGAAGCTGTTATCCTGAAATTGCAAAATGAATTAACAAGGACCCGGCATGTGTTGGATCAACACCAAAGAGAAGTGGTACCTTTACAAACACACCAGGAAATATTAAAGAAACTTGATATACTTACTGCAACAGAGGACGAGACTTTTTCTAGTCTCAAAAATGAGCAGGATAAAGTGAAGAAAGTGTAGAACCAGCTTCAAAAATCCATGGAGCAAACTGAAACCATTTGTTCTATTTGTTCTGATGTTTTGTCTTGTCGATCACCAGCCACCAATTATGAATTAATTTTACTAGAGAGATACTTATTACTAAATATTAAAGCTGTCATGGCTGGTGAGACAATTGAATTCAAGACTACTTCAGACTTTATTCAATGTTGCAATGAACACGATGAGGAGCTAAAATGCCTTCTCTGTGAGTTATAACTACATATATTTTTTTTGGAATATGAAAGGGATGCTAATCCTAGCCCCTTCATTGGGGATGTTCAATTTCAAGCCTTCCTTTATTTTGATTCTAACTAGCTTGAATGGGCCAAGGCCTATAATACTTTCCAAAAAAGGGAGCATGGTCTAGATTTATGGGTTAGAAGAGAACCTAATAAACTTTACACCTTTTCTTTCAACACAATAGGTTCATGGAACAACAAGGAGTTGTGGCCACATTGGGACCTCTCCATAAATATTTTGTACAGGTTGGAAGAGAATATTTCTAAGATATTAAGGAATAGGCCCTGTTGGTAGCGAAACTGAGGTGGAAGGCTTCTACTAACAATGTTAAAAAATGGGAGCCGTTCGGTTACAAACATTTCAAAGTTGTTGTTTCTCATCTAGATTTTTAGACCAATATCATCCTATGCATCGGCCCTACCTAGATAGGATATCGTTATAGGTCTCCCATTATTTGGTATCCCACTTAAGGATATTATTTTTATTATGACTTGCCAAAATGTTATGAGAGCCATGCTTTTGCAAAAGAATAGTTTCAGGATATATCAGGAAGAATTTTATCCTACCTACTCGCTAACACGATTACACCTTAAATATCTTATTGCTTGAGGAAATGCAAAAAAGTAAGCAGGGGAGTATGTTTAGTCACAGAAAAGGTATGTTTTTATCCTAATATTAGCTTGATTAATCTTTTACTTTTATGGATTTATCTTATTTTTTGGGAGAATCTAGAAGAAAAGATTGTGAAAGTTGAATAAAATCAATTGTCAACAAATTGTATGATTTCAGAATAAAAACTAAATTTTTCTTGCCTTTATGTGTAGAAATCAGAATTGGACAATTGTTGCTCAATCAATGGAACATCAGCGGCCAAAGAAAGAAACAAGACCACTTCTTGATCACATGGGCTAGCAAAAGAAAAGGACTATTAAGCTAATTATATTATGGAAATCCAATTATTAGTTGCAAAATCCTAAGGATCTCCTGATCCTAAGGATTCACTCTCATCTATTAGTTTCTCATTAGGTTATATAAGGCTGATAGGTGAATTTTTTATTTTTTTTTAATTTCAGAGCTTTAAATTTCGTTTGGAAATTATTATATTTATATAGAAAGCATATTATTTTCACTAAAATGATGTTGTATCTTTACTACTGTGATTAGTGAGAAAAATAGTTCTTTCTTCGTAATTTTGTTCTAAGTATTTTCAGTAGTAACTTCTGGAGCCTTTGGTCCCAGTCATTGGGAGATTTGCTGCTTCTTTTGTGCCATATTTTTTTTCTTCAATTATTAATTAATGTATCTTTCAGAATTGAGATATTTCGATTTTTATGTGATGTTAGAATCCATTTCCATAATTTACCTTTACCTTTTGGGATAAATCTTAGATGATGCTACTTTTATAATTGCATGTTGTTCTTGAATGAATTGTTCAGATTATTCCAAGCATTACATTTAATTGCCGTTATTTACGAGTGATGCCATCATAGATATTGAGTGATTAAATACTGTCATTCTTACTTAAAGGCTTGAATAGTTGATTGTTGTCATTTACCGTAGTTTCTCTTTTCATTAGATAAGTTGTTAATATTAGATAGTAGTTCTTTAAGTGTGATTCCCTCAATTCATGCGTTTGGATTTAGTTTCTTTATAAATCATTTGAGATTAGATCAAGATTTATGGTTTGGAAATGCTTTAATATTTTCTTTTGAATTATTCTAGATTGAACTTCGAGAATTAGAGATTGGTTATTGCAACAATTTAGAATCATTTTATTATGAAATAGCCTTTGATCTCACTTGCATAGATAGTGCAAAAACTCTTTAAATAAATAGACGTATCCTTGGTTGATAATTAATGTAGGTATTAATATTGATTTTCATAGTCATCTTAGTGCACCAAAAATTACCATGCCAAATAGACGAATTTAAAAAAAAAAATGGGGTCAAACTGGGTCAAAGGTCAAAATTCGGGTTTTTTCATCGGCCAATGGCATGCTGACAAGCATCAAATTATGAATGGCCAAATGCTTTTGTATGTTAGCAATTTGTGGTTGCTTTGTGGAGGACCAATAGGATTCTGTCACGTGGCTAGCCCGGAGGCCACCACATGCCCCTCCCAAAGGCCAAATTTTTGGGTTATTCTTAAAGTTCAAATTTCAAATTTGAATTTTGAAAGGTAAGAGTTAAATTTCATGTGAAAAAAATTTTGGGCGGTGGTCGGGGTCGAACCTGCAATCTCCCCCACACAAGCGCACATCGTTACCACCATACCATAACCTTGGGTCTTATCCCATATGGCAATGATTTTTTATTTGTGGTTTATCAAAGGTATGGGCGGAGGCAGGAAGGGGCCAGCCCATAGTTTAATGGGACCACTCCCTAGGACTGTGGTGGAGGGATTACTCCCTAATGGCAGAGGTTAACCATAATGTGCAGTTAATTAACCCCTAATCACATACATTAGTGTTGAGATAATTTTTAATGCAAATTTTTGTTAAATGTCCTTAGAGCGCTAATATCCCAGTTAAATGCACTTAAAATTTAATTAAAATCACAATTAATTTGCAAGATAAGTTGGCGGGTCCTATATTTTCGGTGCCACTGCCAATTTTGGCTGACTTAACTGGAGATGTTCCAGATTTGGAGGATTTTTCCAAGGGAAAATTGAATGAGCCATAAATTTGGCATATTCAGACGAATTTTGGTTCAAGAAGAGTCATTCCTAAATTAGTTTGATGCTCTGAGCATGATGGTGTAGGTTGCATGGGCGTTGGAGCACTTCTGTAAGTGATTTTTCCACTTTGAATATTAAAGAAGACGATGGCCAAGAGGAGAGGAGGTCATGCCTAGATCAGTTGAAGACCATGTTGAGAGCTTAAAGAGTCTATTTTGAGGTTTTTGGGTCTTATCAATCCAATGGAGCAGGTTGAAAATCCAAAGAGGGCCTAGCCAGTTGAAGCAGGTCCATGGAGATGTAGCACAAGAGGGGTGAAATATATTATCATATATTGTGTAATGTGTTTGCTGTGTGTTATTTCCATGCAGTTTATTTGTTTTGCATGTGTTTTAAACAACTATTTTACTTAATAAATTTCTCATAAAAGACATTAAAGTTGACACATAAACCCTCACATAACTAGCTAATTTGAGTCGATACTAAACACATTTATTTCACCTTGATGAGGGAGCTAGCACAAAAAAAATATTTTTCCCATAATCAGATCAGATAATAAATGAAAAAAATATCATGAAATTATTGAAAAATTATGGAGCTCCAACGATTGAGAAAATATAGGAATGTGTTCTTTGTCATTTAATATAAATTCCTAGTTTTGGGAACCAAATCCACTATTTGAGGGATTTTGGAGGGGAAAGCTTCATATCTTCAAGGAGAATTACTACCCAAAACTTTTTATAAGTATTAGTTCAAATTTTCCTCTAGGGGCATGTATTTATTAGTCTTCTTATGGAGAATTTTTTTTTTTTTTGCAGGTCCACTTTCATTCCTAGCAGGGACGTACTTGGATTGATTCAAATAATGAATTTTGGTACCATTCGTATCTTATAAATATTAGTATCCTTCCTAGGAATCTGAGTATCCTTGGGCATTGCCATCCCAAGAGCCTCAAATCCATTTTTTACAATTTCATTTTCTTCTTTTCACTTCTTATTCACATGCATCTCTTATTCTTGTTTTTTTTTCTTATTTTTGCATTTCGTATTGATGCTTCTTTTGCTGTAGGATTGGGTTAAACAATTGAAGTAAGTTATCTTTTAGGCTATTTATAGAGTCAGAAGAATAATTTATCCTTATAAAATATTTGAAAAATCATCTTCATCATTGAGCTGCTTGGATTGTTCTACTAATTCACAAATCTAGAATTTTTGGAAATGCTATGTAGCGAAATAGTAGTAATTTTATGCTATTTTTTTAGAATAGATTGATAATATTAATTTTATTTTATTCCACTTGTGTTTGTACATAAAATAATCTAACTTAATAAAAAAAATTACCCCATTGAATTTTCACTTGATTAGGTTAGGCATTTGATAGGTTAACTAGCTCACTAGTTCTTGAATTTCCATTTTTTATAGTAATTTTCTGCTACTTTTTAGAACGTGTTAATAGGGATATTTTGGAGTGATTCCACTTGGAATGGAGACCTAAGGAATCCTACATAATTAAAAAAAAATCCCCATACCATTTTCATTTGGTTTAATTTTTCATTTGGTGATTTATCTCCTCCTATAGCAAAACATGACCTCATGTTGCAATTATGTTTCACCTCTAGCAACCTCTTGTAGCACGTGTAAAATTGACCATATTTGCTCCAAAAGATTGGTTTTTGTCTCATAGGATTGAATCATGACCCCTAGGATATAAATATATGATTGAATAAGAATAAATACCACTTAGGACATGCATTTTGTCAAAGTAGATTAGGCTTATTTATTTGAATTCATGCTCTTAGGATTTCAATTGCAAATTGTTGTTCTTGCCTAGGATTAATTTCTTTTCAATGTAACATTTTCATTTCCGCAATCAGTTTAGGATTTGATATCATGAACTTCACTCCATTACATCATATTAATATGAAATAAGGATACATTGTAGGTTGCACATATAGTGTTGACACCTCTTAAGTTTGTACGAACCCTAGGTTAATAGTTTAAGTTGGTAGCCTTGGGAATTGCAACATTCTTGTTGTTGGAATTATGATGTAATATGTTGTCCTTGATGGCAACCTACTCAATGAATTTGTTCTTAATGGAAACCTACTTGATGAGTTGACTTTTGATAGAAACCTATTTGTTAAATATGAAAAAATGATGTATCTATAGGTCAGTTCAGATGTAACAGAAAAAATAATTCTAGTCAGTGACACAGAAATGATAAAGGTAATATTTCAAAATGTATACATAGGTTTTATGAAGGAAAATCGAGTGTGCCCACAAATTTTATGAAGGAAACCCGCGTATACATTCATAATTAGTGTATACTTAGTTGTTTTGAAGAGAAGCTGTGTATACACATGGGTACGAAGAAGCCAAGTCGTGTATGTACTTACGCACTCACTTTATGATACCAGGGGTCCTTACCATGGTTTTAGCCCACAGTATTGAGCGTTGTGTCATATATCTAATTCTGTCCAATAATACCATTAGCACTGGTGTAGTTTTGGCTCATGGTATTGCGAAAGGCTCAAACTATATAAGCAGAAGAAGATCATAGTGCAAGTGTGGAGGTGAATGTGTACTGAATGAATACTTCACTCTGAAGTATACTGCATGGAATGGGTTACATTTTATAGATAGATCTAAAATAATGATGCACCTATGAATACGATGATGGATCAGGATCTTTAGACCTAAAATAACCATATATTTTCTTGATCTATTTGTGAGATGTTTGGATCTATGATCTAGCGCATGTTTGCTAAAGTGAAGGGTATGATCTGATCAAATCTGTTGATCTGAAAATTTATGAAGTCCTCAATATTTATAGATCTATATGTTGGTTTGTCACGGTGAAAGTGTGTATACACGCAGGTTTGGTTCAGCAAAAGCGCGTACGGAAGTTAGGGTTTTGTGAAGCTTGATGAAGAGGTTATCTAATTATTTCTGCTATATTTCTGTTGCTTGTAAATGAAGTATTCATGTAGATCTGGGTTGTTTGAATATTGTATATGATGCTAGTTGATTATGTACAAAAATGATCAATGATTGAGTGATTGAATATGATGGATGTTGTTGACTGAATAAAGGTTCTATAAATATGACAAATTATGAATGAATGGCTTAGATCTGTTATGAGTCTGATCATATTATTAAAATTCAATATACATATATCTATATGCAATTTGGTGTGTAGGAAAGAACATATACACGCAGGTTACTGTAAAGTGAAGTAGCGTATGCATTTTTTGTTATGAATGATCAAGGTTGAAATTGATTCGACATGCTAGTTCAGAAGTTTGGGCTTATTACTATGGTCTGGTGATAGTGATATCACTGTTCTATTTAAATTTTGGGATTATGACTATTGGTGTTGATTTACAAATTGATTTGTGTTGAAGCTATTGGATCCAGTGTGAAAATTTATGAAACATGGTATGTAGTGGGTCTGAGGGTTGAAGCCTTTAGTGTGGAAGTAGACACTGCCTGCGAGTAGAAGCTATTGTTCTTTTCAGGGGGTTGTATACCCTTCTAGTAGTGACTGGTAAACGAGATCGGGGGGTTTGAGCTCCCTTCCAGAAGAATCTAGAGAATGAGAGAATGTTGCAGCCTTCTGCAGGTCGATTCCTGCATACTAATATGATTTTGCATTAGTACAACATTGTATGAAATTTTCTATATAATAAATATTGAAGGCAGAGATGAAAACAATGGTGGTTTTCTCCCAACTTGGGTTTCCACCTTAAATATTGGTGTTCATGTGTGATGCTCTTTTGTGATGATTTATTTTGTTATTACTGCACATTTTTACTGCTTAACTATCTGATGCATAATTGATGATCCGGGGTAAGTAATGTCTATGAATATTTATCTGAACAGTAAGGTTATTTTGGTATATGAAATTTTCTTTTAGGATAGTCACGAACATACACTTGTTGGGCTAATCAAAGTCACGTATGGAAATTAGTAAAAGAAAATTAAAATATTGTGATTCTTGAAAATATTGATTTAGCCCCCCCCCCCCCCTATCAGTATTTTTTCCAACACTTGTTTCAATACTGGGGATCATCAATGACCTCCTATAATATCCACTGTGCAATTAGAATCGGTTTCAAAAACCCACTTAGATGGAAATATAAACACCTGCCAACAAACTCTTCCACTTCCTTCCTCAGATTCAGTGAATACTAGAATTTCTTCACCGTTGTCAATGTCTTATGATACCCCAGATGACCTGAATACAACATAACATGAAATTACCACAAGATAAGCTTCTTAAGCTCATTGTTGTATGACACATAGATCATGTCCCTAAACTTGACCAAACCATATGTCGCAAGATGATACTCCATATCCCATCCACCTGTACTCTGCTATTGTAACCTGTGCTCAAGCTTCTATTACCTATCATCATGTTGTCATGCCTGTAATAACTGTTGAGCCTCAAGAGTGTCTCAATTTTCACATCCATTTCAATACATTTTTCTTCCTTTTTTTCAAAATTCATAAGCTCAAACAATATTGATTTGCACACTTTCAGCCTGGTAAGGTACCTTAATGATCTCTTTTTCATATTTTAAATGTTTCTTATTATTTGAATAAAAATTGTATTTAGCTACAAAATTTATGCAATTCTATAGCTAATCTTCATTTCTACAGCTATCACCATGGCTTAATAGGTTTTTAAGAATGAATGAAGGAGAGAAGTACATGGGTAGTTGGGAAATGATCCATTCATGGATTATATCCTATCTACCTGTCCAGTATCGAAAAGGATAGCTCCTAGGATTTCAGTCAAAGGTTCATTCAAAGGAAAGAACTGAGTCAAGTGAGCGATAATATTAAGCTAATGATCCAGGTAGATATCAGTGGCCACCCACCTATTCCATTTGGACCAGCGCCATCAATTCTTGCAGCTTTTCACATTCAGCACAACTTACTATTTTTAGCAGGTTTTCGGGTCCTCCACTCCCGGAGCCGTTTTGGGGCCTTAATGATCCAGGTGGATATTGGTGGCCACAAAACTATTCCATTTGAACTCCCACTATCAGTTCTTTCACTTTTCAAGTTGCAACAAAACTTACTGTTTTTAGCATTTTTTCGGGTCTTGAACTTCCGGAGCCATTTTGAGGCCCTAAATGACGTTTTTTGGAAAAACGGAGAGAAACATGGGTCCATAGACCAATTTTTATTGTTCAAAAGTTGTACTCCTTGGAAATATATTTCTAACTAGCTATTGAGTGCGTCAAATGGAGATCGGATGCCAAAGTTACGTCCCCGAGAAGTTGAACCACCAATTTACCGAAACAGGGCCCATAGTTTTGGCGCTTCATCTCCTAGGGTTAGGTTTTTGGAAGTTTAGAGTTCTCCATTGTTTCTCAATAAAAAATAGGCCCTTGAGCCTAATTTTGACATAGTTCATAGGTTTGTAGCCATCACATCTCTTCTCATAGATTCGCTACCAGCACCCTAGCTATTTTATTTCCATTATGCCTATAAGCATATTTATGTTATTTGATATTAATGAAATGAATAATTATTTCCACTGCATCTCTATGTTCATGGTTATTTCTGTATTCTGTTGCATTCCTGCATAAATCCGGATCAGTGGTATCAGAGCAGATCTGCTCTTTCTTTGTTTTTCTTTGCATGTCCCCAACGCGGTCAGGGTATAAGGAATTAGGGTTGGATCTGGCTGAACCCTTGCAAGATCAGTTCGCAAACCTTGATGACCTCCCATGGTGGAAGAAAAGAAAGATGAGGTAGAAGGATATCCTATCAAAATACTACTCGAGGAGGCCCTCGATAAACAAAGGAACGCGATGATGGATGACTTTGCTCAAATCCTTCAACGATTGCCCACATATGGCGCATCTGCATCCAACAGCCACTCTGGAGGCGCCACTCCCTTCAAGATATAGGTAAACTTTGAAATTCCTATATTTGAAGTAAAAATAGATGCAAATGCCATAGACAGATGGTTAAATTTGCTGGAAGGGTATTTCTCGGTTCATGACTTCTCTGACCAAGAAAAGATTATTTTTTCACTCCTCAAAGCCACCCCCCACGTCAAATACTGGTGGGAAACCTATCCTGAGAAAGAGGGCGAAGGGGAACCCTCTCTGTTCTTGGCCACACCCACTTGGAATTCATTCTGAGACGGCATCAAGGAACAATATTACCCCATGGGGAGCTATGAGGACAAATACATCCAATGGGCCATGCTGCGGCAACAAAAGGATCAAGATGTGCATGAACTGACAAATCTGTTCCATACCCTGCGCAAAATGTTGGGTATTAAAGATTCAGAGAGAAATTTGGTGCTCAAGTGTTGCAGCTATTTGCACAAACATATTTAGGAGGAAATGGATTTCCTCGACATTACATCGCTTGGCATGACATATCGCTATGCCGCCAAGATCGAGCAGAAATTTAAGCAGAAGAAGCGAGACTTTGGATCTGTGAATCCGAAAGGTGCCCCCAAAACGAAGAACAAGGGGCAAGGCCAAATAAATGTGACTCAGAAAAACACCACAAATCCAAAGAAGGGCACAGGAAAGTGATGTGAATTTCATAGCAACCCCACTCACAGCACAAACAAGTGTCGGGCTAAAAAATCTTTGGTGGCCGAACTAAAGGCACCCAAATCAGATGCATTTTCTGATCCCGCGTTAGAACTAGACAAAGGAAATGACAAAGGGAAGAAGATCATTAATGCAGATCCTAGTGCCATTGTTTCCACCACCAAGATCCAGAGGGAGGGTCCAGAGGATCTAGAGGAGTGGGAGCACCTCTTCCAGTCGCAGATGTGGGTGAAGGGTTCTCCACTGCAATTTCTTGTCAATAGTGGAAGCCAAAAGAACCTCATTTCATCATAGGTCATGAAGTATCTTAGCCTACTGACCATAGCACACCCGCAGCCATATACCATCGGGTGGCTCCACCCAGGGAGAGATCTCTGCATCTGCGAGCAGTGCCGCCTTCCGTACAGTATCAAGCCATTCATGGATGAGGTATTGTGTGATGTTGCTCCTCTTGATGTAGCTGATGTATTATTGGGCCAACCATACTTGTGGAGGTGACATGTTGTGTATGATTCTAGGCCTCATGTTGTTATTATTACTTTGGGAAATAACTTGTACAGGATACTGGAGGTAGTACCGCCTCTTGTCATCTCTTTGACTACTGCAAAACAATGCAGTAAGATTGTTTCCCAAACCAGGAAATTTATTTTCCTTAAAACTCACTCACAAGGAAAGAAGAATATTGTGGCCACAACCTCGAAACAGGGCTCCCTTGCATGACTGCCACAGATGGACAAAGTCATGGAGGAATATGAGGAAATTTTCTCCTCACTCATAGAGGTTCCTCTACACTGTCAGGACAAACACTCCATTGATCTGACTCCCAACGCACCACTGCCTGATGTTTCCATACATCCTGAAAATACACATATAGAATCCAAACATGTACTATCTGAGGCTAATAAAGAAACCAAATTTACTAAACGCATCCAGCATGTCCACCCGCAGGTCCATGACATCTTCAACACATCTAATACTCAGTTCAACAGAATTTTCCTCATCTCATGGAGGATATCAACGTAATGGGGACCATTACTTCCTAAGGAGGGAGGAATGATCCAGGTGGATATCAGAGGCCACCCACCTATTCCATTTGGACCAGTGCCATCAATTCTTGCAGCTTTTCACATTCAGCACAACTTACTATTTTTAGCAGGTTTTCGGGTCTTCCACTCCCGGAGCCGTTTTGGGGCCTTAATGATCCAGGTGGATATTGGTGGCCACCCACATATTCCATTTGAACCTCCACCATCAGTTCTTTAAGTTTTCAAGATGCAACAAAACTTACTATTTTTAGCAGCTTTTCAGGTCCTGAACTTTTGGAGTCGTTTTGAGGCCCTAAACAATGTTTTTTGGGAAAACGGAGAGAAACATGGGTCCATGGACTAATTTTTCTCATTAAAAATTTGTACTCCTCGGACAGATATTTCTAACGAGCTATTTAGCGCGTAAAACGGAGATCGGATGCCAAAGTTATGTCCCCGGGAAGTTGAACCACCAATTTACCCAAACGGGGCCCATAGTTTTGGCGCTTCATCACCTAGGGTTAGGTTTTTGGAGTTTAGAGTTCTCCATTGTTTCTCAATAATAAATAGGCCCTCGAGCCTCATTGTAACATAGTTTAGAGGTCTGTAGCCATCACATATCTTCTCAGAAATGATGCATTATTTCTACTGCATCTCTATGTTCATGGTTATTTCTGTATTATGTTGCGTTCCTACATAAATCCAGATCAGCTACAATATTTTATCTCCACGTAGAAAATCATGAAAGCAATGAAGATCACATTTCTATTTATATTTTTATGCCTAGTTTGATTAGTCTTTAAAGGCGTGATCACCTCAAACATTTAATTCGACTCTATTATAAATATTGGGCTGTGTAAACTGGAAACAAGCTCAATTTTGTTGTAAAATTGTCATACATTGAAGCTCGCTTTTTATCAATCAAAGGAGAAGGATTTTCTGGATTCATCAATGTGAAGTTGGTTGTAAATAAATTCAGAACCATTCTGTTGTGGAGGGCCCCTGCATAGAACAATTTTAGTAGTTTAGTTTTATGTTATTTCTTAGTTCAATTCCTTATGCTTTTTGCTATGTTTTCCACATAGTTATATGCTTTTTTTACTTTGTTTTCCTTATCGTAATTCGTAGCATAAGTATTTTTGTATTTCCATTTCTTAGATTAGACATTTATTTCATTCTTTTGTGTAGTAGACATCTGCTTTGTTTTCATTTCATAGATTAAACATGTATTTCAATTTTGCACAATAGACATATACGTTATTTTCTTCCTCATTGCAAATAGTTTATGAATTTCCTTAGTATAGATGCTTGGAGTTGAGACTGTTTGTTTGTTATTCCCATTTGCAAAATTTCATTATGATTAAAATAGATGCTTTTGTTTCAGAGTTGAATAGGCTTAGATTTAATTCAGATATGTACTTTTCTTTATAAAAATCATTTAGATAGATTTTTTTCTTTGTAATTGAATAGATTTGGAAATAGTTTAGATATATGCTTTGCTAGATTTAGAAACAATTTGGATTAATGTTTTGTTTATAGTTGAATAGATTTAGAAGTAATTTAGATAGATGTTTTTGAGATAATATATCATAGTTGTCGGCATAGGTTGATTTGATATAGCTTCAGATTTATCATTTAGATTAATTTATTTTTATCCAATATAATTTTATCATAGATCGATTTCTTTTATTAGATAAGCATTTCCATTTTTCCTTCTTGCAAGTTTTATTTTTCAGTGATTAGAATACTTTCTTTAAACATTTCCTTTTCTTCCTTCTTAGTTTTATTTTTCAAACATTAAAATATTTATTTAGGTGTGATTACTTTGTACTGATTTCTTTATTTTAATTTCATTTACATAAAAACTCCAAAACATAAAAAAAGATTGAAGTTTCTTCTTGTTTCTAGTTTCCTTGAAATTAATTGTTCATTTTTAGATAAGCTGAAGTAGAATTATAATCAAATATTTCATAGTTAAATTTAGATTTCATTTAAAAAATCATTTCTTAGTCTCTCAATTTCATTTATACATTCTAGATAGACACAAAATCCTAAAAAAACATATAAAACCAAGACAACGAATTAAAAAGGAAAAGACTTCTAGCATATATAGTGCACTTGCACTTCATAAGATTACTAACTCCAGTCGATAATTTATAATAGCAATTTAAGACATTAAATTGACTAAACATTTTGGCGCCATTGTCATGGAAGTGTAATTAGGAACCTTATCTCTAAATATAAAAAAAAAACCAAAACAAAACAACAAAAACATTAAAAAAAATGGCATGCGTAGAGAAAGAAATTCTAGGGGTAGATTTGTAGCTAGAGTTAGAAGTTTGATCCTAACAACACCACTCACTCCAATATTTCGTAGTGCCACACCATCCAACCAAACTTGTATTCCATTCTTAGCAGTAAGACATAGAATTCCTGAAGTCTTAAGATCAGAAATTTAGCCTAGAGACTCTCCAACTTCATCAACTGAAGTAGTTCTAAAAGAAGAAGACCCTACATCCCCAATAGAAGGAATAGTATTTTTAACCTCTACTAGAGAAAAAATCATAGCCCAAGAGCTAGAAATATGTAGTGGAGAAGACGAAGACATGTTCTTTAATATACCATTGATAGAGGAACCAGAAGAATCATAAGAGGAACAAATAATTCCAAATCTAGAAACCTATATTGGTTATGAAGACTATAGATTGGTTGGAGAAGGAGAAGTACACAATCTGAATGATGAAAAATTAAGACTGGTAGGATATGGACCTATGATTGGAGGTGGAGGAAGAGGTGGAGGACGAGGTAGAGGAAGAGGAAGGGAAGAAGAAAAAGAACAAAGAAGAGAAGGAGGAGGAAATAGAGAAAAAGAATATCATGTTGTATCTCCTATATTAGATGAGGATACAACTGCCATAATGAAGAATATCTCACCCTCCATCCTCCCCAGTTTTCATGGTTTAAGGAGTGAATATCCTAAAATATTTCTCTTTGAATTTGAAGTTTTATGTAGATCATATGACTACTTACTCGATTCTCAAAAGTTGAAATCGTTTCCCGCAACACTTAAGGATGCAGCATTAAAAGGGTTCATAGGCTTAGTAACACATTCTATTAGGACATGGGAAGAAATGAATAATGCATTCTTACAAAAATACAATGATTATTGCACACCTTATAATCGGAAAGATGAAGTTTTTAAGATGATGCAAAGAGAAGATGAAAACTTAGAGGACACAATTGAAAGATTCAGTTAAAATCTAAAAAGGGTTAGGATGGAAAATTTAGATGAAGATACTTTAAAAGCTCTCTTGTTGAAAGCCATTAGAGATGAATGAATATATATTATTAATATGATGGGAAAGGGAGACATCTCTCAAATATGATTACCTTTAAATTATGCATACGTATTTCAAGAGGAAAGTCAAGAATTGAGAGAAATCCAAGAGATCCTATTCTCTCTAGAGTGAATAAATCTACAACCGGAACAGTAAGTAGGGCTGAAATAGGAAATTTTCTTGATGAATTCAAAACATATATTTTATGGAGTCTCAGTGAACAAATAGACACCCTAAAATTACAAAACAAGAAAAGAGCTAAAAGTGATGCCTTATCTATCTTTTGTCCTAATTGCAGAAAGAAACATGCCTTAAGAGAATGTCCTCTTAGTTTAAAAATAATAGAGACTCATGTCATATTTACAGAAAATTATGAAACAAAGAGATGTCCTTATATTCTAGTTCTTAAGGCTGTTTTCCAAGAGGAAATAGCCCCACACCAAGTAGATCCTCTTTTTTTTCTTTTCTAGAAGACCATGGAAAGGGCCACAAACTCAAGGTTTTAACAGTCATATTTATACCCATCCCCCACAAAATAACTGGAATTCATCAATGCCATGTCAGCAATCCTGGTCTCAACCTCAGCCTTGGACACAAGGAATCCAAAATCATTATGGTAGATATTATCAATATCACCAATAACCACAATCTTATCCGAACTATCCACCACAACATTTTCCTCAAACCAGTCAACAAACTCAATTTCCAAATCATAATCCACAACCTTCATTACCATTTCCACAAAGGTAAAACCAACTACTCGCTTAGCCACTTCCAAACCCAAAAAATAAAAATGAAAAACCTATTTTTAACATGGAGGGACGAAAATTTCAGACTCATATGATAAATCCACTACATATTAGCAATTTTAAACTTAGATCTAGTAGGATATTAGAAAAGAAAAACCCTTTGGTTGTTATTCAGGAAAAATCTTATCACTCTAATGAGGAGATTTCTCTTCATCAAGATAAATATTTTCAAAATAAAAATAATCATTCTGGAGAAAGACATATCTTCATCAAAATCAAAATTTTCAAAATAAAACACAAGAAAATCCAATAAACTCAACTCCTATCATAGAGTAACCTTCGGTATCGATACCAAAACCTCCTTTCCCTGAAATATTACAAATTGGAAAAGGGGTAGAAAAACAAATCATGTTGCCCAACTATGATATATTGGATGAATTGAAGAATGTTTATATCAAAATCCCTTTGTTACAAGCCATTAAATAAATTCCAATCCTTGAAAAAACAATAAGAGAGTTGAGTATAAAGAAATGTGGAAGAAAATCAAAGGAAGTAAAAAGAATACAGTTAGTGGGAAAAATTGCAGATATCATGATGGGAAGAATAACCATATTGAAATATTTGTATCCAGGAAGTCCCACTGTGAAAACACACAAAAATGGTATTGAGATCCCAAATACATTGATCGACTTAGGAGCAGCCATAAACATAATGAGTAAACAAACTATGGAACAACTAAAACTTCAAAATATTCAATATACACTAACATTACTACAACTAGGAGATAGATCCGTAATAAAACCAGATGTTGTATTAGAATACATTTATGTATCCTTTGACTCTTGGGAATATCCAGTTGAATCTATGATCTTAATTCCCAATAATAACTTAGGAGGACATCCATTGGTATTAGGAAGGCCTTGGTTATCTACAGCTGATGCTTTCATCAATTATAGATTTGGTGATATGTTTATCTCTAATGGATGTTGAACAAAGAAATTTAATTTATATCCTCTAGCAAAAGCAATGATAGAAATAGAAAATGAAGAATGGATGGATGATGACAATGACATAAAACATATTTTTACTATCTCACGCATTAGTGAAGAAAATCAAATTCTAAACTCAATTAAAAACCATGAATCATCTTCACAATGTGAGAATAGTCAAAATTTTCAGGAACAATGTAATATTGAATAATTATCATCCAGAAAAATGCCTTTATATTCTACGGAGGAATTTGGTAATTCTTCAATCGAAATCTTTCCAGGTAAAACTTTAAATATAAACAAAAACCTAGAATAATTTCAAAAAGAGGAGTTAATAAAAACATTGAAAAAACATTCTTCTGCATATGCATGGGAGTACACTAACATGAAGGGAATCAACCTTGAAACTTGATCAAGTGATCATGTCCAAGAGGAAAAAAATGCTCAAAATTGGAATTGCTTAGAATTGGTTTCAACTTGAACAACCGGATAGGTCTTATCGCTACAATTTTGGCGCCATGAACGGGACTCAAATCCGATGTCGTATGAGAAATATATTGAAGTTTTAAAATGCCCAATGACCTTAAAAATAGGAATTTTGAACACAAAAAAAATTTGTCATTTCTCAAAAAAATTTGTGGCAAAATTCATTTCTTTTATTAAGATTTTGGAAGCCTATCAGAGGGTGCCAGGTGGCCTTCCCGTAGGCTACCACGTGGCCCCAGGCCTATGGTTCAAGTTTTGTTCAAAAAATATTTTGGAGGGCAGACCTGACCCAACCTGAACGGAGTCGAGTCACCTTGAATGCATTCAGATCAGCAGTCGGGCATGACCTAACCTAAAATTATATGGGTTAGAAAATAGCGGCCTCATGCCTTGGGTCAGCAAATCTAGTGAAAATATTTGGGTCAGTCGGGTGGAGGACGACCCGACCTGAATGCAAAATGGTCAGCTTATAACGACGTCGGTTGAATGATTGAACGAGTGGTTAAAAAAGAACTTAGCTCTCAGGGCTTAAGGAAAAAATACCATGTGACTTTGTGCTAGGACCAAGGGCTAAGCCCATTTTACCAGCAGTAAATTTTGTGTTAAACCGCGGGTGTTGGTCCCCTAGCCATGTGACCTGAGGGAAGTGACCATGGGCGGGGGGCTAATCTATTAATCGCCAGCGTAAACTGCTCGGCATTTCCTCCTGTGAAAAGTTAGTTCAACTAACAGTGAAATTAAATGCCTCCACCAAATTAGTAGCTTGGTTCTGCCTGTTTGACAATTCCGCCAATTCTAGTGGCTTTAACTGGAGTTCATCCAGATTTGGTGGAGTTTCCAAGGGACATTGAGCAGAAAATTGTGGAGGTCATAACTTCTCCAATATTGAACCAATTTGGACAAAATTTTGGTCAATTTTGGGTATTATGAGAATTCTAGAGTTATTGGGATAGGTTTCGAAGCTAACAAAGGTGTTCTTCAGCCATTTTTCTTCAGGTAAGCTTAGAGAGCCATCAGGTCCATGAGGGAAATGGAGCTGCATTGGGCTACACTTCACTGTTTGAGGTGAAATAAAAGCCATTATTAGCTTATTTCTGTCTTCTAAATTCAATTTCAGAGTTTTTTCACCCTATTTAGTCTTATTTCTCATTGTAAAACAAATTTGAGCAACTTAATAGAGAAAGGACAGGCTCATTAGGAGCCTTAGACCCGACAGATGTAGCCCAGGAGGGGTGAATTTCCTCATCATGTTATGGTGAAGTTATGATGCTGTGTATTTCTGATTTAAAATGTTAAACAATAATTTTAATTAAAATTCCCTCACAAATAAACTCAAAAAACAGTTACCAAAAACACTTTGTTTAATTTGCAAGACATGATAAACACTTTGCACACTTAATTAAATGGAAATGTATACTTTGAAAAATAGATACAAATAGTTTCATTTTAAGATTAGATGATATCAGAGCTAAGGATTTGAGCCTTAGGAGCTAGATTTTTACTCATCATTTGTTTTGTGAAAAGATATAGTTGATTGTTTGCAAGTTTTTATGCTTACTAGGCTTAAACTCAAGAGAGGTGAAGGACAATTGTTAGTGCACAAAGTAATTCTCAACCAAGAAGGACCAGAGAGACACCTCCAAGAGCCATAGAAGCAGTTTCAAGCATGTCTTCAAGAGAGGGGGAAGGTCCTGAAGATATGGATCCGAAAGAAGAGGAACAGGTGTTTCGAAATGTTTTCTTGGACATGACGGAGATGGTGAGGATACTCTACCAAGAAAGGAATGATAGGCTTGTTGGGGAAGGGTATAAAAACTAGAAAGAAGGAGAGGGTTCTTCAGGAGGAACGAAAAGTGATGACAATTCAAAGAAAGTACATGGATGAAATGGTGATCCACCATCCCCATATTCATCCTCTTCCTCTACATCATCATGCTCAACTTCGATGAATCAATCTCACAAGTCTAAAACCACTGGTAAAAGTCCATTTTTAAATATTGACGTTAAATTTGAGTTGCCTATGTTTAACAGTGAAGTCACTGTAGAGAAACTTGATAATTGGATAAGGCAGTTGGAAGTTTACTTGAGGATATAGAACCTTCATGATGACGACACCAAGATACAGTTGGCCTCTTTGAGAATGGATGGAGCAGCATTGGTATGGTGGGAAGCCAAGACCAAGGATGAAATTAAAAAACATGGTAATATCACTTTATCATGGATTGAATTTATTACTGTAAGTAAAAGGAAATTTTATCCATTAGCTCATTTATAAAAGGCTATCATGAACTGGCAAAACTTCAAACAGCTCAAGGGACAAAATGTAGAAGAATATACCCAAGAGTTTAGGAGAAGAGCACTCTTATTAGGGGTAGAATTACAAATTCAAGATACTTTGCTGAAATATGTAGGTGGTTTTCACAACTACCTTAGACATACTATCCTTATGTTCAATCCTACTAGTCTAGATGAAGTTTGTGTACAAGCTACGCATTTAGAGGCTAGAGGGAAAAATACTTTTGATGAGGGTAGAAACAAGCCTTTTAAGGGGAAAAACAAATATAAAAACTTTAAGGGAAAAGAAAAAAAGAATGCATCTGTCAAAAAATTGAGTGAGAAAGTGATACGTAAACATTGTTCAAGAGAAGGCCATGAAGAGAAAAACTATTGGAAATTACATCCTGAAAAAAGAACTCAGTTTAACAAAAACAAAGGAAAGAAGAAAATTGCTGCTACTACAACTACACCACAAGACTTAAGTGATGATTTAGGTGATGAAAAAAAAATTGCAGCCATGGGTTTAAAGAGTATGAAGGGAAAGGAAATTGAAACTAAGCCAAGCACTAGTACTTCCAACTGTCATGTACAAACTCCAAATGAGGAAGAAAGAATTGAATTGTTCCATGTGAGGGTAGTCTCAAAACATACAAAAATTGACACACTATTTGACAGTGGGTCACAAGAAAATATCGTATCAGAATACTTGGTCAAACAGCTTAAACTTGAGACCATTCCACATCCAAAGCCTTATCCACTTGGGTGGATATGCAAGGATGCAAACTTACAAGTCTCATGAAAGTGCATTTTGCGTTTTGCGATTAATGCACACTTTATTGACACAATTGAACTTGATGTAGTACCGCTTGATATATCAGGAATTGTTTTGGGAAGTCCTTACTTATTTGAAAGGAAAGCGATCTTCCATCTTGTAATATTGCAAATTTTTCCTTCAATAAATTAGAATATTAATTTTGTCTATTTTCACTCAGGAGATGAATAATTGGGTGAAGAGGCCCATTCATAATAAAAACATGGATAAAATCCCTCTAGTATGAAAATGGATCAGCCTTGGAACTAGATTTCACACCCTTATGTGTGAAAGGGGACATTTTGCGAAGAGGCTTGGTTAAGTTTGACCAAGTCAAATAGCATTGGGTATGAGGTGGAAAGCACTACATGGGATAATGCAGAGATAGAGGAGGGAATATTCCTTGAAGGAGGAAACCCTAATAGAGTGGGGCCCATGGAGACATAGCTCTCATGTGTTTAAAAGGAGGGCAAGGTAGCCATTGTTATTCATGCTTATGGTTATTCATTTCATTGTCTATTCAGACAATTGTGCATTCTCTGTTATTTAGCAAGAATTGCTATGGAATTCCTGTTAGGATTCCTTCTCCTTTATTGAGAAGCCTCTTGAAGGAGTTGTATTGATTTGTCTCACATCTAGGCTTGAGGCAAAGAATCCTCATCCAGGACAGTGTTGTTGCTGCAGCAGCATAATTCTTTGATGCAGAGTGTTGCAGTGAGAAGTTACAACACCTCTTCCATTGCTTGGTTTTCAGAGGGAGACTCTTCGTTTCCTTTGGAGGATTAGTTTGGAAGCTTTGGAGCTTATTTTCAGATCTTAGCACCTGACCACTTCATTTCATTCCAGCTATAATGCAGTTACCCTCTTAGACTGCGTTATTTTCATAGAGCACTTGTAGTGAGGGCTTACAATGTTGTTTGGAGGGTGAGATCTTAAGTGTAAGGATCAACCTTCCACTTTGGAGATCCATTGGAGAAGTTATACTTCAGATTTCTCATCATCTTCAGCCTTCTCTATTGAGTTCCATATTTGAGTTGCTTCAGCTACCCAACAAATCTAGAATTTTTTCCATTTTGCATATTTCAGCCAATCCCTTGGAGGATTGATGTATTATTGCTTCTAAGTGTTAGAGCTTTACTCCCCTAATGTATTTGAGCAATATATTGTCATATATTTTAGTTATCATGTAATATGGAGTAGTACCTTTGTGTAGAAATAGAAATGTTCTTCTATTTTCATGTACATGTCTTGTTGAGTCTCGCATTGCCTTTATTGAGTGAATGTTTCCTCAAGAACTTGTACTCTCTTTGCTGCTATAACATTATTTGTTGGCTATTCATATCTTCTTATCTCACAGCTCATAAAATAACGTTGTCTTTCCATGGTATGCTCATGTATTGTTGCAGCCCCATTCCTTGGGCAATTTCGAAAGGGAACTAGGTGTGGGAGGCTTGTCTCACTATCCTAGGAGGATTTTTTTGGTCCCAGCTCTTGGATTTCCGTCTTAGACACATTGGTCTAAGGGATCTAGGTCTTGGTATCAAATACTGCTGCCTTCATTTCTAGAAAATGCATTTTCCATCCATGGATTGCTAGCAATTCATAAAAGGGATATTACAGTGGTATCAAAGCAACTCTCTTGGCTCAGCCTGTGAGTCTAAGCCCAAGAAGATCACAATGTTGAAAAAGATGAGATTTATCTCATCATTATTTAGATCCAGAGAGAACCTCTCCGAGGAGTTCAAGAATATTAAAGAAGAAGAAGAGGAAGGACCATGCACTTCCTATTCTCATCAAGAAGAATACATTGAGCGCGGAAGACACTTGGATTGTCAGATTCTAAGTGATTACCTTTTTGAGGATAGATCTCAACCTAGAACCTCCAAGGAGACTCTATATTTTCCTCATTTCATCCAGTTGAAGGAAGAGAAGAGACCCTACAGCAAAAGAGAAGTCAAAGGAAATAGATTTTTGTTTTCTACCTTTGATGGGTCATCTACTACAAGAACTTGGGTGAGAGAGTTGGAGGCATTTTTCCTACTACATCCTGTAGAAGGGAAAGAAGCTCTTGAAATATTAGCACTGCACTTGGAGGGTGAAGCCTATGATTGGTGGAGCAACCACTTGAGCCATGCAAGGGTGAAAAATTTTGTAGATTTCATACAAGGGTTGATCAAAACCTTTGATGGTGAGAGGGCAAAGGAAGGGAAGATCACACCACCACTTGAGGAGACTTGTGATAACGCTGTCACACTCATAGAGGAGTATCCAAATGCATCAAAAGTTGGAGCATCCAACACTTTGGAGGAGGGAACCCTTGCAGCCCTACAAGAAGTTCCAAATGCACATCAAGGTATGAAAATATTTCCATAATCTATTGTTGCAGCAAATTCTTTTGATCAATGTGGAAATTTTCTTTTGAATGACCAAGGGTCAGATCACACTACTACCATAAAGTAGCTTGGTTGCACTACACTATGCAACATGGAAATATTCAAGGGAGAAAACCATCATTCTCATGAGCCATTTTTGGATTGTACATCACATTTAGGGTTGGGGTTTGAAGACTTGATGAAGGATGGTAGACATCTTTGAGTGAGAAACCCTTTCTCCTTTCAAGATGACACTTTCTCAATGAGCTCCTCTTAGCTCAAAGAGGAACTTCTACTTTCATATTCAAGACCTCATTGGTTTTGGAAGAATATTGTTGAGAGGGAGGTCTCATGGAGATATCTCATTAGAGGTGCACTTCAACACACCATGGAGTGCAAATATTTCATTCCTTTCTCATTGGAGCGGATAGAAGATGGAGGACATCTTAGGATGGATAACATCTCTCATGCTTGCATTGGACATTCCTTGAGCCATACACATCATGATGGGAGTTTTTTTCCTACCACCTATTTGGGTCCTTGTAGGGTTTCATTGATCCTTGAGAATATTTCATTTCAAAATCCCATGAAGTGCAAAGACAGAGATCTGATTTGGGATGGTGGTAGCCCTCATGGGATGAGTACCAAGATGAAAAGGAGGAGAAGGCATCCACGGGTGATTTATTGGATGTGGTTTATGAGTAAGGAGCTGGGAGGTTACTTGCAAATTTATGACACCGAGCAGCAAGAGGCTTGGCTACACTAATTACTCTTGAAAGAGTTTGGCCATCATTTGGCATACACTCTTCTTAATAGTAGGAGGAAGGAGGAGAGATGGCAGGATACTTGCATCATTGAGAAGCATAGATTATGGATGCATGGTGTTGATGTGATACTGATATCATTCATTGTGTCTTCATCACATGAGTTGTATGATGGAAGTATAGGGAGGAAGAAAAATATTTTGTTTCTTTTCTTGTCCTTGGGAGAGCAAGAACATATTTTCTCTCACACTTTGCATGATGTTGTAGGAGGTGGAAATGGCATTATATCCTTGATATTTGATGATGATTTGGAAGCACTCCCATCTTAGGAAGTATTCCATATTTGTTGCAGCATTACTAGAGGAGTCTTTGACAAGGAGCATGTCAAAGAGCAAAGCTTTGTATTGATAGGAGCTTATTTGCATGAGCTCACAGCGTTGTCACTTTGGAGCAGAGATTTATGGATGGAGTGTCCCTAGCATCACTTCACATTGTATGCACTTGGTGAACAAGGAGAGGATGATGATGATAGAGTGGTGGATATAGGCATCTATCACTATGACATATTTTTCTTGACTTGGGCTTCCAAGCATGAGGAGGATTATCTTCTTGCAGCACATGGTTCATACTACTTCATAGCATGCCACAACACTATGGAGGAATAACTCATGAATCCATGTACCATATTACTTCTATCATATGGTAAGAAGTTTGTTTATACATTCATTGATTTGCACACTCTTACCCTTATTATGCAGTGCATTGTTTCACAAGAGGGCAAGCTTTTCATATTGCTCCATGTTCATAGTTGGGCCAATCCACATGATGGAGGCAGCCATATTTTATGTGGCCTTGGGAAAATGTTTTCTCATTACATGTATGTTCAGTTTTTATGTCCAAATATTTTCTAAATGATGACATCCATGCTTAACTATGTATCAAGAAGCATCTTGCCTTGTAATTTTTAGAAGCAACAGTTTGGGAAACTGCGCTGTCACTATTGGGAAAGCTGTTGGTACCCTCTTGCACCACATGAAACCTTCAAAATTTTCTTCATTTTTTTGCTGATCATGACTCCATTTTCTGATATGGATCAGTTTTTTATGAGAAGCATGATTATGAGAAAGAAACATGAGTTGGATGTGTCCTTGAGTGGGGAGAATTCCCACATTTTCTGCACTACATGTTCTAATGGGAGCATGGGAGGAGATATTGCCACCATAGTCACATGCTTGTTCTCTTTTGAGGTGGGCCATGAGATTGATATACATCCATTTTATATCCATGGAGAAGTACTTGATCATGTATTTTTGTTACATTCAGCCATTTACTATCCATTAGTAGATGTGATGGATCTTGTACATTGCTTGTCATGTAACTTTCTGAAGTTGTAGTGGATGAAACTGCATTGTGTCCTATTGAGATATTGTTTGTATCATGCACTATCATGTAAAAATTTCAGAAAAATTCTCATTGGGATACTCTATGATGACCATGTCCTATTCATCATGGATGGATTGTTTTGGGCAAGCTTGTTCTTCACTGTTGGAGAAGAACTCTTTGGAGGAATGTTCTTCACTTTTCCATTTGAGGGCAATAATTTTGCAGCCCAAGATCAACACATACTCTACACTTATCATAAGTGGAGAGAAGGATAGCTTGGGGTAGACTATGATGCTTACCATGTTCAGATGTTCAGCCCACCTTCATTTTCAGAGCTTGAGGTGGAAGGAGATTTTCAGGAGTTGCCTTGTTGGGAGGTGACTCATTTTTCTTAGATTATTGCTTGGGGATGGAGAATCCACATGAGGAAGATGTTCCTCATCATATTTATAACTCCATGCCTTGAGTGGAGACTTTCCAGTTTTATCCTTACAGTTGCTTGATGACAAGCAACATTTGGGAGGGAAAGACTGTAATATTCCAAATGTTTCCTTCAATAAATTGGAATATTAATTTTGTCTATTTTCACTTAGGAGATGAATAATTGGGTGAAGAGGCCCATTCATAATGAAAACATGGATAAAATCCCTCTAGTATGAAAAGGGATCAGCCTTGGAACTAGATTTCACACCCTCATGTGTGAAAGGGGACATTTTGCAAAGAGGCTTGGTTAAGTTTGACCAAGTCAAACAGCGTTGGGTATGAGGTGGAAAGCACTACATGGGACAGCACAAAGATAGAGGAGGGAGTATTCCTTGAAGGAGGAAACCCTAATAGAGTGGGGCCCATGGAGAGAGAGCTCTCATGTGTTTAAAATGAGGGCAAGGTAGCCATTGTTATTCATGCTTATGATTATTCATTTCATTGTCTATTCATACAATTGTGCATTCTCTGTTGTTTAGCAAGAATTGCCAGGGAATTCCTGTTTAGGATTCCTTCTCCTTTCTTGAGAAGCCTCTTGAAGGAGATGTACTAATTTGTCTCACATCTAGGCTTGAGGCCAAGCATCCTCCTCCAGGACAACGTTATTGTTGCAGCAGCATAATTCTGTGTTGCAGGTGTTGCAGTGAGAAGTTACAACACCTCTTCCATTGCTTGTTTTTCAAAGGGAGACTCTTCCTTTCCTTTGGAGGATTAGTTTGGAAGCTTTGGAGCTTATTTTTAGATCTTGGAACTTGGAGACTTCATTTCATTCCACCTACAGTGCATTTACCCTCTTAGAATGTGTTATTTTCATATAGCACTTGCAGCGAGGGCTTGCAATGTTGTTTGGAGGGTGAGATCTCAAGTGTAAGGATCAGCCTTACACTTTGGAGATCCATTGGAGAAGGTCTAATTCATATTTCTCATCATCTTCAGCCTTCTCTATTTAGTTCCAAATTTGATTTGCTGTAGCTACCGAACAACTCTGGCATTTTTTCCATTTTGCAGATTTCAGCCAATTCCTTGGAGGATTGATGTATTATTTATTCTAAGGGTTATAGCTTTGCTCCCCTAATGTATTTAAGCCATATATTGTCATATATTTCAGTTATCATGTAATATGGAGCAGTACCTTCTATAAACTACGTCCTCTTAGCCCGGGTTTATGTAGAAATAGCAGTTTTCTTCTATTTTCATGTACATGTCTTGTTGAGGCTTGCATTGCCTTTCTTGAGTGGATGTTTTCTCAAGAACTTGTACTCTCTTTGCTTATATAACATTATTTTTTGGCTACTCATATCTTCTTGTCTCACAGCTCATAAAATAATGATGTCTTTCCATTGTATGCTCATGTATTGTTGTAGCCCCATTCCTTGGGCAATTTCTGAAGGGAACTAGGTGTGGGAGGCTTGTCTCACTACCATAGGAGGAATTACTTGGTCCCAGCTCTTGGATTTCGGTCTTAGACACATTTTTCTAAGGGATCCAGGTCTTGGTATCAAATCCTGTTTCGTCCATTTCTGGAAAATGTGCTTTCCAGCCATGGATTGGTAGCAATTCCTAAAAAGGGATATTACACATCTCCATGAAAATAAGTATCATCTCTTTAAAGATGGAAAGGAGTTCATTGTTAGAGCACATCAAAAGAAGAAAAATATAGCGATGGTAAATGCGGGATAGGTAAAAATGTAGTGAATTCTAGTAAGAGTTTTGTACTTCTTATGGTTAAGCCCAAGGTTGTTGTGAATCATAAGTCATTTGAAAATTGTGATTCCAAGCTTAAATCAGATTTATATGATGTAGTTGATGCACATCATGAGATGTTTTAGGAACCAACATGTTTACCTCCTAAAAGGGAGATTCTACATGAAATCCAGTTACATCAAGATTGTCCTCTTCCTAACATAGGTATGTACGACATGTCTATCATGGAGAATGCTAAAATAAAGAGGAAAATTAAAGACTTGTTGGACAAAGGATTCATAAGACCAAGCACTTTTCCATGTGGGTCACCAATAGTGTTGATTCCAAAGAAAGATGGAACTTGGCGCATGTGTGTGGACTTCAGGGCATTGAACAAGATAACGGTAAAGAATCGTTACCCACTCCCAAGGATAGATGAGCTGTTATATTAGCTAAAAGATGCTAAATATTTCACTAAGTTAGACTTACGTAGTGGTTATCATCAAGTTAGAATTGCAGAAAGTGACATTTAAAACCAAATAGAGACTCTTTGAGTGGCTTCTTATGTCGTTTGGTTTATGCAATGCACCTGAAACATTCATGTGAGTAATTATTGATGTCTTACATCCTTTTCTTGATGATTTCGTTATTGTATACTTAGATTACATCTTAATTTTCAGCAAGATTAGAGAAGAGCATGGCATGCATGTTAAGAAAGTACTTGATATTTTGAAGAAAAATCACTTATTTCTTAAAATGTCAAAGTGTGAAGTTGGAAAGACTTCTTTGGTTTATTTGGGACACATAGTAGGAGGAGGTGATTTGAGAATTGATCCTTCTAAGGTAGAAGCCATTGTGAATTTTCCTACTCCAAAATCCATTACAGAGGTAAGAAGTTTTTTGGGTGCAGCTCAATATTGGAGGAAGTTTATTTCTAACTTCTCTACCATGGCAGCTCATATGCATGCAGTGACAAGTGTGAAGCGTGATTTCTAATGGGGAGGCAAGAAACAGAAAGATTTTGAGTCTTTGAAAGAGAAGATAAGTTCACATCCAATACTTGCATTACCAGACTTGAGGCAACCATTCAAGATTCAGACCGATGATAGTGATTATGCCCTGGATGCAGTTCTCTTACAGCATGGTAAGCCTATCGCATTTCATTCTAAGACATTGAATGGTGTTGTTGTGAATTATCCTACATATAATAAGGAATTGTATGCATTGGTAAAAAGCGTCAAAAAGTGGAAACACTATTTTATGGGAAAAGAAAAAGTTGTTCATACCGATCATTAGCCTTTACAGTACTTGCAGTCACAAAGTAAATTACAACAGTCACGACATTTCAGATGGGGTTTCCTACAACAATTTCACTTGGTAATAAGGTACAAGAAATATATTTTCAATAAAGTTGTTGATATGCTTTCAAGGCCTATTATTAGTGCTACTACTTTACTTAAGAATGATTCTATTGTACATGAGAGCTACATAGACCAGTATGCATCAGATGTTGATTTTAAGGATTTGTATGCTAACTTGAGTGAAGGGAATCATGTTGAGGAGAATGATTATCATTTGCATAATAATTTTCTGCTTCATATGGGCAAGTTATGTATACCACAGGGGGAGAGACTAAGAATCATGAGAGAAGCTCATTCTTCTCTTATTGCTGGACATTTCAGGGTAAGCAAAACATTGGGACATTTACAGAGGTATTGTTATTGGCCTTGCATGGTAGATAGTGTTTCAAATTTCATTAGAGGTTGTTCATTATGTGCTTCAAGAAATCCTAGAAATAGGAATCTTGGTTTATATACGCCATTTCCGGTACCTTCTAGACCATGGGAAAGTGTTTCTATGGATTTTGTTGGAGGTCTACCATTATCTAGAAAGCATCATGATTATCTTTATGTAGTAGTTGATAGATTCAGAAAGATGTGTATTCTTATGCCATGTAACAAATCTATAACTATTGAACAAACTATTGATTTATATTTTCAACATGTATGGGTTCATTATGGCTTTCCTACTTCTATTGTTAGTGACAGGGATTCCATATTTGTTTGGAATTTTTGGTCCAATCTATGGAAGATGATGGACACCAAGTGGAAGAAGAGTATTGTTTTCCATCCACAAAGAGATAGCCAAACAGAGGTAGTGAACATAAAAATTGTACATATTTTGAGAGGTTATTGTAGCAAGCATCCCAAGCTTTGGGATGAGCACTTGCATTACATTCAACATGCTTACAATCGGGCCAAGAACTCTTCTACAAATACTTCACCTTTTAAAGCTTGTTTTGTGTATTTTCCTAAGTCACCTTTAGATTTCATTCTTGATAAGGATGTTTTCAGTGATGGGCATAGTGACATTGACAAAGCTCACATGTTCATTGAAAGAATTCAGCTCATACATCAGCAGGTTCAAGAACAACTTGAAAAAAATCAAGGCAATTACAAGGAGAGGCATGACAAACACAAAGTTGATCACAAGTTTCAAGAATGAGATGAGGTATGGCTGCATATTAGTAAGGAAAGAATGCAAGGAGAAGGTAAAAAGCTAAAGCCTATTCGTTATGGTCCATTCAAGATTCTTAAACAAGTTGGAAATAATGCTTTTCAACTAGATTTTCCTTCATATATGCAAATGTATTTTGTTGTGAATGTGGAAAATTTAAGTTTGTATGAACCTCCTTTAATTGTTGATTATGAAAGGGACATTCAACTACCATCCATAGAGGATTTCTCTTCAAAATTTTTGGATGAGCTTAAAGAGGATATTATCCTTGACAGAAGGACACGCACTTCGAGGAGGGGAAATGTTGATTATGTTCGAGTTGGTCTTAAAGGTAGAGAACCGAGTAATGTAAAATGGATGGAGGTTGAAAAGGTGCGGGATCTATACCCTCATTTTCTTAACAGGTAATTGAAGGCTTTTGGGGTCCAAAAGCTTCCCAATGGGGAGGTGTGATTAGGTGATCATGTCTAAGAGGAAAAAAATGCTCAAAATTGGAACTGCTCAGAATTTGTTTCAACCTGAACGACCGGATAGGCCTCATTGCTGCGATTCGGGCACCATGAATGGGACTCAAATCCGATGTCGTATGAGAAATATATTGAAGTTTTAAAACGCCCAATGACCTTAAAAACAGGACTTTTGAACACAAAAAAAATTGTCATTTTTCAAAAAACATTGTGGCAAAATTAATTTTTTTATTAAGGTTTTGGAAGCCTATCAGAGGGTGCCACATGGACTGCCTGGAGGCTGCCACATGGCCCCAGGCCCATGGCTCGAGTTTGGTTCAAAAAATATTTTGGAGGGCAGACCCAACCTGACCTGAACGAAGTCGGGTCACCCTGAACGCATTCGAGTCAGCAGTCGGGCACGACCCGACCCAAACGTGTATGGGTCAGAAAATAGCGGCCTCCTGCCTCAGGTCAGAAAATATGGTGAACGTGTTTGGCTCAATTGGGTGGAGGACGACCCGACCTGAACACAAAAGGGTGAGCTTATAGTGGTGTCAGTTGAACGATTGAACGGGAAGTTAAAACAGAACTTAGCCCTCGGGGCTTAAGGACGAAAGAGCATGTGACTTTGTGCCAGGACCAACGGCTAAGCCCATTTCACTGGTGGGAAATTTTTTTTTAAGTTGCGGGTGCTAACCCCCTAGCCACGTGACCTAAGGGTCGTGACCATGGGTGGAGGGCTAATCTATTAACCGCCAGCGTAAACTGCCCGACATTTCTACATGTGAACAGTTAGTTCAACTAACAATGAAATTAAATGCCTCTGCAAAACTAACAGCGTGGTTCTACCTTTTTTATAATTCCACCGATTCTGGTGGCTTTAACTAGAGTTCATCCAGATTTGGTGGAGTTTGCAAGGGACATTGAGTAGAAAATTGTGTAGGTCATAACTTCTCCAATATTGAACCAATTTGGATGAAATTTTGGTCAATTTTGGGTATTTTGATCATTATGGAGTCATTGGGACATGTTACAGAGCTAAAAAAGGTGTTCTTCAACCATTTTTTGCTTCAGGGAAGCTTGGAGAGACATCAGGGCCATGAGGGAAATGGAGCAGCATTGGGCTACACTTCACTGTTTAAGGTGAAATAAAAGCCATTATTAGATCATTTCTATCTTTTGAATTCAATTTCACAGTTTTTTCAGCCTTTTTAGGCTTATTTCTCATTGTAAAACCAATTTAAGAAACTTAATAGAGCAAGGACATGCCCATTGGGAGCCTTGGACCCGACAGATGTAGCCCAGGAGGACTGAACTCCCTCATCATCTTGTTGTGTCGTTATGGTGAAGTTATGCTGCCGTGTATTTATAATTTAGGATGTTAAAAATTATTTTTAATTAACATTCCCTCACACATAAACTTAAAAAACAGTTACCAAAAACACTTTGTTTAATTTGCAAGACATGATAAACACTTTGCACACTTAAATAAATGGAAATGGAAACTTTGAAAAATAGATACAAATAGTTTCATTTTCAGATCAAAACTTTCATACATCATATATTTATTGAGGAAAATTATCGACCAATCAAATAGCCTCAAAGGATAATGAATCCAAATCTTAGGGAAATTGTAAAGGATGAACTACAAAAATTGTTGAATGTAAACTTTATTTATCCAATATCAAAAAGTCAGTGGGTTTCACCTTTAGTAATTGTCCCTACAAAGAATGGAAAATGGACGGTGTGTATTGATTATAGGGAGTTGAATAAAGCTACTTTAAAATATCACTTTCCGTTACCTTTCATAGATCAAGTTTTAGATACACTAGCAGGGAAGAAGTATTTAAAATTCTTGGATGGTTTTAGTGGGTATAATCAAATTCAGGTAGCACCTAAAGGTCAAGACAAAACCACATTTATCTGTCCATGGGAAACTTATTATTAGCACGTACTTCCTTTTGGATTATGAAATGCACCTGCAACATTCCAAAGAGCAGTATTAGGTATTTTCTCTGATTTAATTCATGACTTTGTGGAAGTGTGTATGGATGATTTTACAGTATATGGAAATTATTTTGAGGAAGCCCTTGAAAAGTTGGAAAAATTTCTCATAAGATGTAAGGAATTAAATATCTCATTAAGTCATGAAAAATGTTTTATGATGTTTACTGAAGGAATTGTTTTAGGACACCATATTTTAGGAAATGGAATTAAGGTGGACTCATCAAAAGTTGAAGTTATTTCCAAATTAGCAATCCCAAATAATCAAAAATGTGTTAGGACTTTTCTTGGTTTTACAGGATACTAAAGAGGATTTATAGAAAACTTCAACAAAATTGTATCTCCACTCTTAAAATTTCTCACAAAGGATTGTGAATTTAGCTAAAGCCCTAAGTGCCAAAATGCATTTGCAAATTTGAAAGCAAAGATATCTAAAGCACCTATATTAAGAGGAAAAAATTGGGAATTACCTTTTCATATCTTAATTGATGCTTCAGATACAACTATTGGAGCCGTATTAGGACAAAAATACTTGGCCCCTTATGCCACCTACTACACAAGTAATAATTTAACTTCGACTGAGTTAAATTATATTGTTACTGAAAAAGAGTTTCTAGTTGTTGTCCATGCTATTAACAAGTTCAAACATTACATCACTGGCTATGAAACTTGCATTCACACATATCATTTTGAAATTAGATATTTAATGAATAAATCTATCAATAATGGCAGAATCACAATATGGTTACTATTATTGCAGGAATTTAATATCACCATTTTAGATCGACCTGGAAAACAAAACATAGTTGTTTACTTTTTGTCTCAAATTCAAAATGATAATAATGTTACACTAGTAGAAGATAGTTTTCCTGATGAATATATTTTTTCAATATCTACTAAATCTCCATGGTTTGCAGACATTGCCAATTATTTAGCCACAGGAAAACTACCATCATATTTTTTTCCTAGTGAAAAGAGAAAGATAATTCAAATGAGTTCATATTATTCATGGGTAAATGAGGAATTATACAAGATAGGTCTATATCTCATCATTAGAAGATGTGTACGAGACAATGAAATACCTGAGATACTAAAAGCATGCCATGACGAGCCATGTGGAGGAAAATTTGCTGATAAGAGGACTGCCTACAAAATCATTCTTTTAGGATATTATTTTCCTTCCCTTTTCAAGGATGACAAGGAATATGTTAAAATATATGAGAATTCTCATAGAATGGGGAAACCTATTCCTTCAGATGAAATGCCCTTTGTTAGCCACCTATAAAAAATTTTATATCAAAAGGTGGCTAAATAATTTTTGGAGCCTTCAAGAAACAGGGTTTATTGCTAAAAATGTTATCTCTTGAAGACTCATAAAGACATCATGCCCTTTGTTCAAATATTCACTGCTATTTCCATTTTAAACTCTGAAATTCTGCTAATTTCATATAGGAAAGACTACTGCAAAATCCATTTTTCCCCTCCCCCCACTTCAAAACTAACCTTCATTTTTACCCTTTTATTTACCCATGAAATTCCTCCATTTTCCATGCATTTCCATTTTCCCTTCATAAAATCCACTTTACAAATTTTAAAACTCCTTTTTGAACTTTGTCGAAACCCCCAAATCCATCAAAAACCTTTAAAAAAATTCATAAAAAATAAGTTTGATTACTATGGACTTAAGCTCCTTTGGGCTAAGTCCTAACCACTTCCCCTCCATATGCCTTGGTGCTGGAACCAAGCGCTTGGCCATTTTGGTGCTCATCACATCGGAAATAATCAAGATGCGCAAAGTCTTTTTGTTAAGTTGAGACCTCCGATGTGATTGGCCCTTTGATTATAAACTCATGATCATATTATTGTCTTATATAACCCTTGGGACCACCTCTGGTGCTTAAAAAATTGTAAATAAACCATCTCTGACACATTTTTCCCCTTGTAAAGTCAAAAACCCACTTTTTCCTAAGTTTTGGTCTAAACCCACCAAAACGATGTTTTTTAATGAAAATGGGTAGATTGAAAGACGAGAACCGAAGTTCCGATGCGAATAGCCCTTGTACCTATCAAGCCTTGGTCCCATTCATTTCCATACACCCAAGGCCCCGCAAACGAGCACCAAAGTATTTCCTATATATAAACCCACCCGAGCCACCTAAACCTTTATATTTATTAAATTTTGGGTTTTTCATAAGTATTAAAGGGTTTCCACCGGTGCATATTTTGGAACCACATCCGCCATTGATATTAAGCTGATAAAACGGCCCGCACAAAATTGCATCACAAGTTTTATCAGGCGCATCTTATTCCTCTCCCCGATTGGCGGTCTCCCGATCAATCGTGAGTCGTTGATCTCCTCCCCGCCTACCCAAATCCAACAGCTCTCATTTGCTCCAATCAAAAACATTCCTCCACCTTTTTTAACCCCTCTGATTCACTCTCCACCATCGATTTGATCTGCAGATCGACAGCTAGCGCTAAATCGCATCAGCGCTATTCAAGTTCTTCCCCCATCGATCTCATGCCTCCAATTGCATATGGACCATCCACGTGTCCAGATCGAATGGTCCTGAATGCGTTTCCTGACTTTGGTTTAAATCATGTGTCCCGCTTCATAATGTTTTTGGGCCAATCCACAGCCATTGATATTTTTAGATCAATGACCCTTATTAACCCTTTCTCTTCCTTTGTATTAATTCGTTTATACCCCAGATCGAATCCTGGCTGTTGATATTGTACATCCAACGGCTCATATTAGCCCCGACAAGCCTGCCTCCCTCCAGATCTAATCTAGCCTTACACTATTACCCTCCACCCTCGCCAAAGGATTTCAATGAGTGATCTCCAATGTTGATCGCCCGGGCTGATCTCATCCGACGGCCCAGGTTATATCCGAAACCCCGAATTCCATTTTCAATACATTACCTCCGTCCAAGGGATTTTTTCCCTTTTCCTTTGTTTTTTTCACATTTTCCGCCATAACATATTATATGTGACCCCTTCACATTATTATGGCCCTGATTTATCTTGATCATCGATCAAATCAGATCAATGGCCTGGATTTAATCCTACACTCCTTTCTTCCAACCACCTTCTATTTGACCTTCTCACACAGATCTCCACTGTTGTATGCTGCCATCCAATGGCCATGCTCCTCCCCACAACCTCTGGAGCAGTTTTACCCAATAAACGTAGGATTTTATAACATTTGTGTGTATTTTGCAGGTTTCAATGGTTTTTCCATTATATCAAAAGAAAAACAAAGGTTGGGGATGATAATCCTTCATGCCTTTGTGCATACAGAAAGATCATTCCACGGGGTTCAAACTTCACGTTTCATCACTGCTTCATGGGAATTGATGCCATATGGACCCTTTGCAGAACCTTCACATCAACAAGACACACAAAATGGAAATTAACAAAGAGTATCAGTGTTGAAGACTTAAACACAACAGAAACAGAGGATTGAAGACCATTTTCACAATTTTGGAGGATTATGGCTAAGATCGAAAATCAAAAGCCTAATGCTCTGAATTAAAACATAATTAAAGACAAATCAAACATTTATCAGTGAGAAAGAGCCTCCACCACCACATCAGAGGCTAATTGATTCTTTTCAGCTACCTAGTGCCACCTGCAGCCTCAAAGCATTCAACAGAAGCTGAATTATGATCAGAAAAGAATATATTTGCCTCAGTGCAGCCGAATAGTTAATTCTGCCAAAGAAACTTAATGCAGAAAATATCGGCAGAGTTATTACAACATGGAACAGAGCCTTAAAGTCAACAAAAGCTCCCACCGAGTTTAAAATCTTAAACAGAAAACAATTAATACAGACAAACATCTGTAAACTTCTCCATCGAGCCCATCAAAGGCCGAGAAGTATTAAATTCTATATTAATTGACCCAGGATATCTTTTATCAGATCCCACCTCCTCATTTCTTCTATAAAAACTTCTGTAGAAGATGAGAAAATGTTGGTTGCAGAATTTTGAAATATACTTGATCTTGAAACTTCTACTTGTAAATAGTGTTCGCAGGCTCTTGAAGCTCTTCTTGTGATTAAATAAGTTAGGCTGAGAAGTGAAGATGATTGTTGAACTGAAACATTGGACTTAAAGCTGTAACTGGTTTGAAGCATCAATACAAGCTGATTTATGGGATCCTGGTCTATGTCGACGGTGATGTTATTTCTTATTGTAAATTGTTATTTTATTTCTGTTTTCACTTTTTCCATCTTATCTAATAAATAACAAAAAGCATAGAGTTAGGATTTACTATATATCAGTACCCTTCTCTGACTGATAAGCTTTATCTAAATGTTTTCTTCCAAATTGTGTTGTTTAAGAATGATTTAATTCAATTTAAGCAGGTAGGAATGCTGGCCTTCCCTCATCCTACTTTCTAGGCTAAATATTGTTCTTGAATGTTATTTTCAGTTTATGTTAAGTGGATATGAACTAAAAAAGTTATGGTAAGCCCTGTAATTTAGTTTTATCCCAAAAAAATATCTAAATGTTTCCCTAAGAATGTGTTGAAACCTGGCTAGTTTCAAAGTACTTACCAGATCTTAGATTAATTTTATGTCTTTCTTAAGTGTATGTCAAAAGTTGGCTAGTTTCAAAGTACTTACCAGATCTTAGGCTTCTCTTTGCTCTTCATTTGTTTAAATTCCCCTTCTTGTTGTATCATTTCATTCCATAAAATCAAATTTAAAGAGATCCTTAGACATATATGACTTGCCCCATGGACCACTCTTTCTCCTTTTTGTTTCAATTAAATCCTATTATAACCTCATAGCCCAATGGACTAAAACCAACGTTATATCTATCTTTTAGCCAAAGCTTGTTCTGATTGCTTGCAACTTCACACCTTTGAAACTCTTTCCATTTAGAACTTTCTAGTCAAATAATAATCATGCTCAACCATCCAAAACAAAAAAAAACCCTTGGAATTCATAACTAGCCTAATATCCTTACCCAAAAACCTTAAAGATAAATCCATATTAACATTTATTGGAGAGATCCCTCTCCGGATTCAGGAGAGCTAGATCCTAGAATCCCAAAGTGGTTGAAATAGTGTTTCTCCCTGCAGTTGGACTTTGCCAATATTTCTAATTACAGGGAGCTAACACCCTTACAACCACACGTACTCATCGAACCCTTTAAAAAATGGGCTCTATATTTGTTGGACCAATCAATCCACCATCAAGTCAAAAGATGTATATTATTGTATGCAATGATTATGTCACTAAATAGGTATAAGCTACAATAATTTCCTTCACTAATGAATCATGTAGTTTCATTTATTTTTTAGGATATTTTTACTCATTTTGGTTTCCCAAGGGAAATTGTGACAGATCAAGGAACTCAGTTTACATCCAGAATAGTGAAAAATATCGTGGAAGAGTAAAAATTCAAGAATAGGAAGTCAACTCCATAACATCCACAGGAAAATGGAAAATGGGAGTCCATTAATAAATTTATTGAAGCAATCCTCACAAATAATGTACATTTGCATAGGAGGGATTGGGCAGAAAATCTTCGTGAAGCTTTATGGGCCTACTATACTAAATGGAGAAACACGACATGACATACTCCCTATGAAATTTTTTATGGGAAGAAAGTCTTGTTTCCAATATATTTCCAAATCAAAACCTTCAAAACATCAGTGAAATTGGGACTTGACTTGTCATAAGCACAAAAGAATAGAATGGAACAACTCAATGAGCTTGATGAAATAATACAAGATGCAGTTTGTTAGTCATCAATAATTTTTAATATCTGTAGATGACTAAATATTGGTTCTATATTTCTAAAAACAAAATTCCTTTCATATTGTGAGTTTTAGAAATCCCATTGCCTTCATTATCCTTATAGAAAAATTTTCACTATTCTACCATTTTGCCATTCTATGGTCACCCTGCCACTCCTAAAAGACTCCTTATGGGCTTTTGCCACTCATCTCCATCCTTTTTTCCTACCTATGACCTCATTACTCTATTTTTCCCTTGCCCATAACTCTACTTTACATCTAGGGTTACCTATAGCCTAACTCATTCCCATGGTCCCTAAATTCCTCCAGCATTGATGGTCTCAAAACTATCTCTGTAGGCTCTTTAGATAAATCAAGTACATTGGATTTTGGATCTTCCATACACCACTTTGACAAATAATCTGCTTTCACTTGAAGCTTCCAAAGCCAATTTTCAATCAAGGTCAGGTCAAATAACCCCCACTAGGTCAATTAGGTTTCATATGTTCCAAGGTCATCATTTCCAAAGAAGACTACCATTCAGTTTCAAAGTTTGCACGTGAGGTAATGGACTAGCTTAACACTTTTGCAGAAGTGTTGACATTTCCATCAGCAGAAGGTTGTGATAAGGTAGGAAGTTTGCTCTGGAATAAAGACAACTTGCAGCAAGGAGTACAAGAAATACTTGGCCTTAACAAGAACTAGGGTTTTTGAGATTGATAGTCCAATAGTGTGCCAAGCAAGGATCAAATGCATAAATAACCATGGATGAAGTACATCAAATACCAAACATGAAGAAGAGTCTATCGGAGATTTTTGATGAGATATGATAGAAAGGTGAGGTAAACTAAACATAAGTAAATTAACTTGAAATATATATATATATATAACTTATAAGAAAACACTGATAATTGTCTTAAAGCAGTCTAGACACCTAGCATTTCGGGAAAGTGGTCATAGAAGGTAAAGGGTATGAGTTCAACTCCACACTGCAAACTCAAAAAGCTTTGAATATGCTACTATGTACAATCCTCCCAAAGTTTCCAAGGTGAATGTGTCATGCTTCAAAAGCAAAAGAAAGGTCAAAGTCAGTGTTTTCAGGCTCATGCAATTAAGGTGAGAACAAAAGGAGTTTTGGAGATACTGATACTTTCTAAGCCTCCCAAAGTTTTCCAAAGTGAATTTATTATGCTTCAAGGAGTTAAAGAAAGGTCAAACTCATCCTCTCAGTCACCTGCATGTAAATAGTGAAAAAGGATTAGTGAGAAAGGGTGAAAGGTTGTTTTGAACTTCATGCTGGAGACTAGACAAGAAATCAAAGATGTTGTTGTATGTATGAAAATCTCCTAAAAGTGGCAAAAAAAACATATCAAATGTCAAAGACCAAAAGAAAAGATAAATTAGTGACCTCAGCAAACTACAAGCAAGTAAAGGTGAAAGGTTGAGTTGAATTTCACAATAAAAACCACAAAGGATTTTGAAGCTGCTATTTTTTGTAATCATCATAGAACCATCAAAACGAATTGGTCAAATCTCAAGGGAGTAAAATCGAATCCAAGACAGTGTTTTTAGTCACCTACAAGGAAAAAGTAAAAAATGTTAGAGAAGAGGGAAAAGAAGGTTTAACATAGTAGGAAATGGGTTTCAAATACTAAGTTAAACTTATATCTACCCATCAAGCCCGTCTAACACTTCAAGACATTTATTTTTGCCTTGCAGAGAACTATAAATTTCAAAGGGAGAAGAAATTGTGAATTTTTAAGCCGAAATTAGGCAAAGTGTTTTGCGTTGCGCCCCTAGAAACCAGTGTTGCACGTTTAGCAAGTTTTCCATGTGTATTTTACATAAGTGTTACATGCCTAACAGGGCGTTGTGCCCTTGCCTAACTCGCCCACAAAAATTGCCTCTAACATTGAGCCCTTGGCCTAGGCACTGCATGTTTGGCTAGGGGAGCCCTCCAAGCAAATTAACCATTCAAATCACCTCAAGGCTGCTTGAAAACATCACCAAGGCTTCTACAAGCACTAGCAAAGGTAAGTGCAGGTCATCAACTCCACTCCAAGTGTTTTGTCATCATTTGATTAATTGAATGAACCCCTAAGGAGCATCCCTCAGGCTTGAAACTTGAAATATTTGTTTAAACATTTCTTTATCTACTTGCAAAGAGAATTAGTAATAGACGGAAGGATTACATTATGTGTTGTGAAACGACCTCCAAAAATAGAAGAAAAGAGATATCAACGCCTTAGAAATAAGCCACTTCGAGGGGGCAACCTCCAATACATTACATGAATGAAAAATTCCTGGATGATACAAATGACCAAAACCTCCTTCTATATATAGGAGTCCATGGGGCCACAATATAATCCTAGTGGGGCCACAATTTAATCCTAGCCAACCTAACAATAATAATGTAAGGGCATAATAATAACAATATGGGGGTTACAGGGGTACAACAATAGAAATAAGGGGGGCTAAACTAAAATAATAAGGGACTACACTATTAATATAGGGACTTAACATGCCCCTCTCCTTCAAACAAGTGTTGTCCTCAACGCTTGATTATTTCTTGATGCTTCTGTATAAAATTCTCATCCTCCCATGTGTAATCTTCTACAAGAAAGTTCTTCCACTCGCTGAGATACTCTGAAATTGATCGTACTTGTCGATTTCTTGTTTCTGTGACTGCTTCAAAACTTCTTTCAATGTGATGTTGATCTTCCTATTGTTTCATTAGATTCTGCACCAAAGTCAGGTTATCCTTTGAGAATTGAAGAACTTGTTGTTGATGCTCGATGTGATCTTCCACTAATTTATCATCCATATTAGCTATTATTTGATCCTTCAAGCCATCCAACTTAGCCTCCATTTCTTCTTTTAAACCATCTCGTAAGATCAAAATTTGTTGCACTTGGTACCGTAATTTTGATATATCATATTGCAATGCTTCCTCTTCATGCATCATAGTATCACTTTTTGAGGGCTTAAGGGGTATTGAATTATTTTTTTGAGGCATTATAGAACTCAATACTGATAAAAATTCTAAAATATGCTCTTTGAATCACTTCAAACTTCTTTTTTAAACAAATGTTATGGAATTTTAAAAATCAAATACACACCTTTTTCTTTCTTTTCAGGAGCTTGATATTGAAATTGACTTATCTCTATACTTGCAAATCCTCAATATCTGAAATTAGGCCCTGTAGTAGTCCACTGAATCTTCTTTCAAATGCCATAGGTCTGACTTGATTTGGATTCTTTAAGGAAAATTTATGTCCAATATATCACAATGACCTAATTATGGACTGGTTCAGTAGAGCGAACATGTACGACTTGCCATGTGTCATTGTTTCCTCCTTTGGCTCTCAAAATTGATAGATAGGAAACTATAGTCAGTTTTCTTGTGGCCACTTTTTACGGCATTCCAATCCAATCCTTAGAGGGAGAGTTATGAATATTTTCTCATGATAACCTTTTTGAGATGAAATTCAAGACCCTGAGAAATACCTAACTTCCACTGATCATATCTCTGAAAATATTGCACACAAAGCTCTAAAACTTGGCGATTATGTTCCTTAGGATTTGAACTTCGTTCTCTAAAAATTTCAGCTTCTTAATCTTCGTAGAAAAATAGCTATAGCACAAATTCCACGATGACCTGTTTAGGTTAAATTTAGGAGCCTGCAAAAAGCCCTAGCTTCCATAGATCGTATCTCTGAAAATATTATGAAACAAACTCTAAAATTTTGCGAAGAGGTTCTGTTAGCCCCTTATGAACCCCTTGACAAGCAAGCAAGGGGCTAGATTGTTTTATGAGCCTTCAAGAAATGAGTTTCCCTTGAAAACACATCATCCTTGAAGCCTTATTATGTTCCCTACCTTTGACTATTTCCCTCTGCTGATTGGTATCAATGAACCTTGTTGAATGACTAAATTTTGCTCAAAAAGGCCTTATTTCGCCCTTTGTATCTCTGCAGATTTCCCCCATTCTATCCTTTTTTCCTTTTCCTCAAGTCCCCTTCGTTCTCCCTAAATACCCTCTTACTCTTCTAAAATCCCCCAAAATCCCCCTTGAATCCTACCTTTGCCCTTTTTTTGGCTAAATTTCCCATTTTCTTCCCTATCGTTACCCATCCCAACTTTAAAATTTCATTAAAAATGGGTTAAAAACCCACTTTTTAAACATTATTAAGGACCCAGCCCCTTTTTCGCCAGCCCCAAACACTTCCCCACACATGCCCTTGCCCTAGGACCAAGCGCTTAAGTCCTAAGCGCTAATCACAATTGGAAGATTGGCGGAGGGCCGAATTCCTTTGTAAAAATCCAAAGTTTCGATGCGATTCGTTTATCGTATAAGTCTCCTGATGTGTTTTTAACCGTTGATCTGCCATCGCGATCAGACGGTCCGCGTAGCGTCGCAAAATTTCAATCGAAACCCTTGTGTTTTCCCCTCCGATCGGTCCATCGCAAACATTTGCGATGCGATTGATCGCATCGCATTTCCCTTCCGATTGCAATCGCAAGTCCTTCTCTCCAATCCCCGATCATGCCGTCGCTCCAATTGCACTCTCCCTCCGATTGAACGATAGCCATTGATCTGATATTCGGATCCAATGGTCAGCGCTCAATCGCGCTCCCACCACCGATCGCAATCGGAACTTTGAAATGTGACACCCCTATCCCCCCTCCGATTGCGATTGCATGATTCGTTCTCAGCCGTTCATCCATATTTGAAATCAATGACCCAGATCATCTCGCTTCGCTCCCGTTGCTCTTCCCCTTCTACCCTCTGAAAAATTATCCATCGTTGATCTCTGTGTCGATCCAATGGCTATCACTTGTCCTTCTTAGTTGCAATCGGAATTTTTGTTGTGCGTCACTCCTGTCCCCCTCCAATTGCGATCCCCCTGATACACTTCTCCACCATCGATTCCTGTGTGAATCCAACGGTCATCGCACACCCCAATCACAATCGGAAGTATGTTAATGTGTCACCATTGCCCTTCCCGATTGCGAAGCTCTGAGTTGATCCTAACCATCCGTTGGATTTGAGATCTAATGGCTCGGATCTGATCACATCTCTGCCTCCGCTGGGTCCCACCTCATCACATTTCAATTGCATTTCATGTGTTCCCTGTGTATTTCCGCCAAAGTTCAAACCTTTTCATTTTTGTATAAAATTTTAACATTTCGTATGTATTTTTCTCATTTCATATATCATTCCACTATTTGATCTTCGTCGTTGATCTTTGTCCCCGGACCACGATCTAACGATCTGCGCTGCATTCCACCACTGAAACCCTATTGTTCATGATTTCCACCATTTCATGGCATTTTTCACCCATTGTTTCACGTATAACCACCATTTCGCCACTGCGCTACAATTTCTTCCATCCTCCACTCCAGCCGCCCCCATATGCATTGATTTCTTCAGTTCAGTTGTGTGTTCTACAGGATGCAGGCATTTAAACGCCACCATTATTCGTAGTTGTTAAGCTCATTAAGACATGTTTCAGAGCCCGGAAGAGCATAGAAATACTTAGGAAAGCACGGAAGCCTAGGGTCGTCGAAGTACATGGCAGATACATCAGCAGACTATCTTCTCCTTGGAAGGACGGGTTGCCCATACTGTTTCTATTCCATCCCGTGTTCCAGAGAATATCTCTGCCTTGAAGTACAGTCCCGGGCTATCAAAGAACTTACTTCACAAGTATGACAGACCATTTCTTCATTTATTTACCTTTCTGTTCACACGCCAGAGTACAGAAAACCAGAAATGCATCAAAGACCTATATGGAGTAAATGAAGCCTGACGAAGACCATTTTTTCCTCCAAAAGTGCCAGAGATCAATGTGCAGGAGTTAAACAGAATGGGCTTCAGGCCTTATTTCTGTTCTGAGTTTTAATTCTTCATTTAGTTCTTCACCTACCTCCTCTGCTCTCTTGCAGCTATAAAAATCATGAGAAAACTATTGTAAAGGTTGTTGATGAGATATCAGAGAAATGGAAGCTTTTTTTTGTGACATATAGTTCTGTGTAAAGTTGTAAGATAGGTTGAAGAAAGATGTATTCAGGTTGAATATACAAGTTGTGGGAAATTTTGTGCTTGAATGGTGTTGTTTTTAATATGACAAGCACATTTCTTTGGATCCCGATCTAAAGAAACTGGTGATTTTTTCCTATCTCTGTGTTTTATTTCATTCCATTTCAGTTCTTCTGGCTTGGATCAGAAATCTAGCATAGGATTTTCCCTTGTTAGGCACCCTATGTTTCTGATCTCCTTGCCTTAATGTTTTCTACTGAATGTATTATCTAAGGATCAATTTCAATTAATCTAACTAGTGTAGTGGTCTGATATATTGTTGGCTGATGTATGGATTAATGGAGTCTGTTTCTAGATGTTCTTGTTTAGATTTAATTAAATGAGTTGAGAACACTGGGAGGTTTAGAACTCTGTATCTGCCTCACTAGGATCTTTCTGTTTCAATTAAACCTTTCCAAGTTCCCTCAGTTTGTTCCTTACCTTTCTTTGAGCGTTGCCTAAGAGTATGTCCAAGCAGGTCTGGAGTTAAATGACCTCTGACCTGATCTATAGATAGAAATTGGTTTCCTTCATCCCTTCACTTTCTTTCTGGATTGTTCCACTCCACCTATCTTTTTAAGATCCAATGTTTTAGATGACTAGCCCAGCTGAAAGCTTGCACATTGAACAGCAAGTAAACCCTTTCCTGACTCCATTGCCCAATGACCTTGATGTTCTCTGAGTTATCTACCTTTTCCTAAGATATTCTTTGCCTTACCTTGCCTTATATTGAATCCTTCATTCCCGATTCCCAACAACCAAATCAAAACAAATCAAGCAAACAAACCTTGAGCCTATAACTAGCCTAACATATCAAACTTTGAGCTCAAAGACATATACCTTTGACACATCTTAGAGAGATCCCTCTCTGTGTTGAACACTTAATTAAACTGAGAGGGGGGGGGGGGGGAATCAGTTTAATACATACATGGAATTTTAAAACTTTCTCTTAAAACTTATTTACACCTTCACTTCATGATCAACTTAATATGTGAACAATATTTATTAGTGAGCAGCAAGTATCAAATATATTTGCTAATGTAGCAGCAGTCTTAATATGTGAGCAACAAGTATTAAGCAGATTAGATAAAACACATCAACACATAGACATCATGCATAGAGACACCAGATATAAGTGGAAACCCATAAAGGGAGAAAACCACATCTTATGTAACATGGTAAGTAGAAAACCAACTCCTCTCTGCCCAGACACACAGGCACCAACCTACGGAGGCTCCTACCTCAGTGCCTGTGGCTACAACTTATGAAACTCAACTCCATCATTTGCAAACACCAACCCTCAGGGCTCCAGCAGTGACTACTGTGACATCATCGCTTGGTGGAAGCTCAACTTCCTCCTCTTTCAAAAGAGAAACACTTGCTGATTTACCTTGGATATCAGCTCTGTTTTGTTCCAATTGCTATGATGTTCATCTATTCTCATATCTGCCCTGTATCATCTCTGCATCTTCTCAGATTCTCTATAAGCTTCTCCTTCTTCTCTGCTCAGCTCCTCTTTCTTCTCTGCTTCACTCCTTCATTTCTGCATTTTTTTTACTCACTCTTTCTCTCCCTTCTCAATGTCTCTTTGGCATTTCAAAATGATATTACTTATAGAATTTTTTATGACTGTTTGTTTTCTTCTAGGAATTCGAAATGAATGGTCATACCCCTTGGTCTTCTACCTCCTCATTTCTTTATCCAACTCAATTTAAAAATCATAATAATATGTACACAATTTCATGCTACAGTGGGATTTTGTCTTTTCTTTAGGATACTTGCCTTTGCATCACAAACAATAAAAATAATTACAACATTTACATTTTTCAGTTATATAACTCAATTTGATTCAGCTCCTTTTCAGTTATATAACTCAATTTCACTCAGCTCCTTTTCTGGATTTTGGATTTACTGGCTTTGTCTTTTTTGCATTTGTTGAGTGACTGTTCTGTGTACCTTGATTTACTGTAATTGTGTGCACCTGTGAATGTATACCTGTCAAAATTGTAATATCTGTGAATCTCTGTCAGACCCATACTTTTATCCCTGTGTTTAATCACCTGTTCACTGTGCTTTTGTGCACCAACTGCATATATAACTTCTTCTCAGGTTTATTCTCAATTACATATACATCTGGAAAATATATATTCATAAAAGAGAGTATAGTGACACTTGATGCAGCAGGGTTACCACAAAGCCCCGGTTCAACATCACAGTCCTGGTTTAGCTCAACTTTTTCATCAGCTGTGTGTACAATTACATTCAAGTTTCATGCCCAATTAATTTCCAACTTCGCAATCAGCAGAACGATGAACAGGTTGATGGCACAGAGTTTAAACCGATAGCAAGTTGATGGAGATCGATGGAGTGCGGGAGGTCGAACAATGCGGAGGTTAACGGGAAGGCACCCCCCGTAGTTGACTGGCCGATCGCGCGTTGACCGCCGATCAACGGCTATGATGAACTACGGGGCCTCACCCCATTTGATGTGTACGGAGAAATGGGAGCCCCCGTAAACACCACTTTGTGGTGGCTCCACCATTTATAATAATGTTATCACCGGCGGGATTTTATATTAATAGCCAACACTCTACGAAACAATGACTTGGAATAACCCCGTGGCTCCGGGCCCTACCTCTACGATAAATCGACCAATCAAATGTTCGTATCGTACCTGGCCTAACCTCTGCATGCCTTTGTTAAACTTTGAGCAAGTTCTGCGAATGATCGCCGTCAGATATCGAGCCTCCAGATCAACGGTGTGTATCGATTTCGCTCGATGTCTTCAGTCGATGTATAACGCGTGAAAGCGCACTTTAAAGGGTGGTTTTGAAACTGTCCACAGGCCACGTGTCGATTCCTGTATGGAATCGCTTCCCATTCCTCCAATACCGCTTTTCGACGGATGGTGGTGCGGAAAAAACCATGGTTTCACTCCAACCCACCGTTACTATTCACAAGTCTCGGTTCCACTGCTCTCCTCTGCTCCAGGTTCTGCTCAGGGTTTTAATTTAATAGTTCAATACACCGTTTTAACGCTAATTCCTTCGTATTTCAATTATATATATATATATATATATAATTTTTTGTTTCGACTATGATTCCTCCTTTGACTATGGTTCTGCCTCTGACTATGGTTCCACTCCTATTGACACCGGTTCTTCAGTGTATGCATATATATAAACCATATATATATAACGCACCTACCATATATACAATCTCCATGTTAAAAAATGGCGATAATTTCAAACATAATTCAAACAGTGAATGCTAACTGATTCAAACGCCCGGAATGTTATGTGTAACGCCCGACTGTATAAAAGATTCTCTAAATTTATATATATATGTACATATTCTTGGAATAACATCTGTGGCTCTGCCTCTGCCGCTTCTGTCACTCTGCCTCTGCCTCTAATGCTATGAAAATGGCTTTGTCTCCGTATTTTCTTCCTCTGCTTATCTCCTTTGCTTCATTCATTTGCCTCTTTGCTTCCATTATCTGCCTTTGTCTCCTTGTAACTTTTCCTGTCTCTGCATCTGCTGCCTCCTTTGCCATCAATGACAAAATTTCCAACACTCTGGACCCAGGAGGGCTAGATCCTGAGGTCTGAAAGTGGTTTGATGTTGTCTCATATTTTGGTCTTGCCAATCTGGCTAAAACATGGGAACCCCAACATAATGGTGACTCCGCTGGGGAAATTCTGAGTATTCCTTACCTTACTGTATCATAAGAGCCTCAGAAACCTACAATCTCTAGTTAGGTTGGCAGTCAAACATTCCTATTCACAGTTCAACCTCTATACCATTTTTTGTGTTTTTACCATACTCTTGGATAGAGTCTAGAAAGGGCTAGGTAGCCTCCAGATCTCACACTCTTTCAGAGGTGACACATCTGGTAAAAGCCCTCCCAGTCAATATTTGGTTATATTTTGCTATGTTGTGGAAGATATCCTTGAAGGGGGACATCCCATAAGCACTGCGGTGGATAGTGTACCCTCCAAAAACATCCTAAAACTTTCCACCTGGTGACTCCATAATTCTTAAACGGTTAAAAGACTCCACTGGTGATCAGTAGGCCTGATGATTATCTTGGTTCACATTAGACTCCACTGGAAGACTAACCTCCATTTCAACATCAACCCCGTTAGAAGTAACAAGTAGGGTTAAGCTGCTTGGTTAAAAACAACACTCTGGCTCACAGAACCATTCACACAAGAGCTTACCCTAACCCCGACCCACCTGAAATAGTTGATAACCCCGAGAGCATCCTCAATAAATCACCTACACCTAGAAGATCAACTATTTCCATCCACATCCATAAAGTTAACTCTACACTAGAAAACTTCGCAGCTCTATCAGACCCACTTTTTGACCTAGGCACTCAAAATAGTTTGCCAAGAACTAGGTCATTCAGTGTCCTAGACCAGCCAGACCTTGAGCTTCCTGGTTCACCACCCCTAAGTGGTGGACACCTTGGGAATATACAGACCCCTCCATCTACACCTCCCGATATACACTTCATTCAAAACTTGGGGCTCAATCATCCTAGATCGGCTCATCAAAATTCTGCTGGTCCTAATATCCCTGTCCTCCATATATCAGTTGCCCAAGTCAACCCTTTACCCCATCAAAACATCATCATGGCAGCCTAGTATGTACCTCTATTTTTACCTCAGCCTTTAGTACCTTTACCCAACGATTATCAATCAAATATCCCACATTTCACTGCAAAAGAGTCCACCACAGCTCAACACCATGTAGATAGGATGGAAGATTCTTTTCACTACATGGAAATAGATGATGATACAGTCAAAATGAGAATATTTTTCCAGAGCTTAGGGGGTGATGTGAAAAAATGGTTTAAGGGCCTACCCCCGGGTAGCATAAATGACCTCCCAGCTCTATATCAAACCTTCATAAACAAATGGGAATTTAGGGAAAATCCTTTCCAACTCCTAGCAGAATGCATGAGCCTTAAAAGAAATGTAGGAGAGAGTGTCCATGATTACACAATGAGATTTAACATCATTTACAATTCTCTTCCTCCACATATGAAACCTCCACAAGGTATGGCTCTAGCAAAATATCCCGAAGACTTTGATGCCGACGTGGCCTATCATCTTAGGGATAAATAATACAACACATTGGAGGACATGCAAAAAGGAGCAATGAATATAGAGGCAAACCTGATTGAGAAAAGAGCAAGACTGAGAGCTGAGAAGAGGGTAACATATAGAGATGACAATGTAGCTTCCTCATCTGACCCAAATTATGACATATTGTCCAAAAATGTAGAAAATCTACAACAAATTATGGAAAAAATGGTTGTCACAGTTAGCAATCAGAACAAAAACCAGAACCAAAACTTTAGAAGGAACAATAACACTCCCAGCAGACAAAGAGAATCATATCAACAAGTCATTCCCCCATTTCAATAAAACTTTCGTGATGAAGATGAAGGAATCATAGAAGAGTCTGAAGGGAATACAATAAACATATTTGAAGTGGAAAACTCGATCCATAAATGTTCCACAGAAGAAGATCAGTCTTCTCCCTCATGTTGGGATGAAGAATGGTTTGAATCTGAGGATTACAGGTTAGGATTTGAAAATGCTATGATGCAGGTCAGAGAACAATATGAACTCAGAAGCAAGAAGATTCAAGACAATTCCAAAACAAAGGCTTCTGAGGTTACCATCAAGAAAATGCCTGAGAAAACTTCTAAAGTGATTGCTGAAAGTAACAAATCAACAGCTATAAATTCTGAGAAGAACAAAGAAAAAGACAACCAAAAGAGTGATAAACAAAACCAAGCCACTGGCAGCACTAGCACTGCAGTTAGTGCTCCTGATAAAATAGTCCCTAACCCTGTACATAACAAGGATCAGCCTACTGATTCAGCCACTAAGGTAGTGGCTAACAAAACAGAGTTGAACGTTCCAAAGAGTCAGTCCACTTTCAATTTGGAGAGTGAGATTGCAAAAATTAAAATCTTTGTCCCACTCTCTGAGCTGGCCACTCAAGATGTATATAAAGGCCAAATTTTGAAAGCATTAAACTTAGGTGAGAACAATGAAATTGTAAATCTGAGTGATGATCAACTTGCCCTTCTGTTTGGTCCAAAGATAGAAGGAAATTTTTAGGAAGGGGTAGTACCACCTTTCTATATCAGTCTCAACATCCATGATAAGATCCTCCACAATACAATGCATGATTTTGGGGCATCACACAACCTAATTCCTAAAGTGGTGATGGAAAGACTAGACCTAGATATAACTCGTCCCTATAAAGACCTATATTCATTTTACTCTAGCAGAGTAAAGTGTCTTGGCCTGATCAAAGATTTATGTGTGAGCCTTGCCCAGGTTCCAGCAAAGTGTATGGTCATGGACGTTGTGGTGGCAGATGTGCCACCCAAGTATGGCATGCTATTATCAAGATCATGGGGAGCCAAGATGCAAGGGACAATGCATATGGATGGGGCTTATGCCACAATACCAATATTTGGCCAACTTAGAAGACTATACAAGGAGGCACAAATGAAATTCCTGGTTAGTAGCCCTGAAAATCCTGAAAATTCTCCTCTATACTCTGTACATACAGACTTGGATTCCTTTATCCTCTGCAATGATAAATCTTTGGGGAAACCAAAATATGAAAATGTAGGTATAGGCAAAGATACACATGATGAAACAGAGCCAATGGACTTAAACATAATGGCTACCCTAGACTCAGAAGAGGAAGACGTAGAAAACTTTGAACGGTGCACTGAGATAGCGACGCAAAGTGAACAAGAAACAGAAGGAAAACAACCAACCGGCCATCCATCACAGACTCATACATCACACGAAGTACTAAACAGCCCACAGCCTAGTGCAGCTCCTATAATGCCACATAATGGTGAACCCAGCTGTAGGGAAGGAAAGGATAACAAAAATGAGAGTGAACCCCTATGGGAGATGAGTTTCGATGGGTCCTGCACAAGAAGAACTGTGGGGCTGGGGTATGGCTACATAACATAGAAAGTGACTATGCGGAGAGCCATGCCTGCAATATGCATTTCAAATGTACCAATAATATAGTAGAGTATGAGGCTCTTATCCTGGGTTTGAATCTGCTGAAGAAAATGGGAGCCCGTAGAATAGCCGTGAGGGGAGACTTTGAGCTGGTTATAAAATAGGTGAATCATGAATACACAACCAAACACCCTAGCTTGAGAGAATATAGGAACAATCCCGCAAACATATTGGAAAAAAAATTCAAATACGAATTAGTGTTTGTTCCTTGAAATCAGAACACCATTGCAAATGGATTGGCTTGCCTAGCTAGTTCATACCCCAAGACTACAAGCAACCAAAAAATCATAATACAGACCAAATTCAGACCTGCAGTGCCGGATAATGAAAAATACTGGCAGGTTTTCGAGGGAGATAAACAAATTTAAGATTTTCTGACAGGAAGGAACGAGTTTGAGTTTTCTGATTCAGAATCTGTGTCCAGTGATAGCTGCCTAAGTGAGGAACTCGCAGACGAGGAAAAAACACCTTTAAATGTAGAGATAAACGCTTTAAACGAAGAAACTAGAAATATAAATGGGAGTTACGAAAACGCAGAAGACGAAGAAGTAGAGGTGCTACAGGCCAAAGATAAGAACACACCTCGAGGTCTGGCGCCTTTAGAAGATCTTTTTGACTTTGACGATGTAGCAAAAAAACCCACCATTGAGCACACAGACTCTGACGTAGAAGAATGCAATATAGGCACAGAATATAAGCCAAAAATGATTAAATTGGAAAAGTCTTTACCCACAGAGATGAAAAGGAAATACATTGACCTATTAAAGGAATTTATTGATGTGTTTTCTTGGGGTTACGAAGACTTAAAAGCGTATGACACAAGAGTCATACAGTACAAAATACCTTTAAAAGAATATCAAAAACCCTTCAGGCAGAAACTCCGTAGAATAAATCCAAAACAGTTTCCTGCAGTGGAAAAAGAGATTAAAAAGATGTATGAGGCAGGCATAATAGTCCCCGTAAGGTTCTCTAATTGGGTTTCGAATTTAGTGGCTGTGAGAAAGAAAACAGGTGAAATCAGATTATGTATAGACTTCAGGAATCTTAATAGAGCCTCACTCAAAGACAACTACCCTCTGCCAAAAATGGAACACATTCTTCAAAAAGTAGTAGGCTCCAAGAAAATCTCCCTGCTAGATGGTTTCTCAGGTTACAACCAATTCCTCGTCCTCCCAGAAGATCAACTAAAAATAGCTTTTACCACTCCATGGGGCACCTTTATGTATGTAAAAATGCCCTTTGGACTGATGAACGCTGGTGCAACCTTCCAAAGAGTGATGGATATAGCTTTTTCAGATGAGATAGGGCATTTCTTTTTTATTTACTTGGATGACATAACAGTCTATTCTAAGACTGAAGAAGAACATCTAAAACATCTGAGGAAAGTGTTTGAAAAATGTAGAAGGTTTGGTCTGTCCTTAAATCCCAAAAATACTGTATTCGGGCTGCAAGAGGGAAAGCTTTTTGGCCACATTATATTTGAGAAGGGAATTAGGATAGACCCACAAAGAGTTGAAAGGATACTACAGATCACACACCCAAGAAACATCAAAGAATTACAGTCCTTCATTGGGAAAATCAACTTCCTTAGGAGGTTTATTCCCAACCTAGCTGAACACCTTAGGAATATGACTAACATGCTAAAGAAAGGTGAAGGGGTTAAATGGACTGTTGGAGCTAAACAATCTTTTGAATCAGTAAAACTTGCACTCACTCAAGCTCCTGTTCTGAGTAGTCCTGACTTCTCAAGGGATTTTTTGATCTTTTCATTTGCCTCTAAGCATACAGTGGCTACAGTCTTACTGCAGAAAAATCCGGAGGGAATGGAACAGCCAATTTCCTTTTTCAGCAAAGCACTAAGGGATGCACCATTGAAATACAACATAATGGAAAAACATGCCTACGCTCTTGTTAAAGATTTAAAGGAATTTAGGGTGTACATATTGCATTCCCACACCATTGCTTATGTGCCTAACATAATAGTCAAAGATATTCTGTCCCAAGACCGAGATGGGAAGAGGGGCAAATGGATTGCTATGATTTTAGAATATGACCTTGAGATTAAACCCACCAAGCTGATCAAAGGCCAGGGCTTAGCCAAATTAATGGCTGAATCAAATCTGCAAGCCATTGACATTAACATGGTAGCTGCCTTAGATGAGTAGGAAGGATTGCCTGACCCCACTGTTGAAGAGAAGTTTCAGAACTCCCCTTGGTACACTGATATCCTTTATGTGCTCACCAACCTTAATGCTCCACCTGAAATGTCAAAGACCAAGGCCAGATTCATAAAACTAAAAGCCAGAAACTATTTCATCTTGAATGAAAACTTATACTGGAAAAATCCAAATGGCCTATTGCTTAAATGTTTCCCTGAAACAGAGGCAGAAAGGATTAAACGAGAATTCCATGCTGGAGAGTGTGGAGGCCACCTGAACTGGAAGGCCACTGCAAACAAAATACTCAGGACTGGTTATTATTGGCCCACACTCTTCAATGACATCCATAAAATGGTAATTTCCTGCCATCAATGCCAGATTTTTGAAGGCAAGAGAAAACTCCTTCTCCTCCCTTTAGAACCCATCACTGTTGAGGGTCTTTTTATGCAATGGGGCCTAGATTTTATTGGGGAAATCCACCCTGCTTCTTCTACACAACAAAAATGGATCTTAACAGCCACATACTACTTCACTAAGTGGATAGAGGCCATACCTACTAGGAATGCCACAGATTCATTCATCATTAGGTTCCTAGAAGGTCATATCCTCTCTCGGCTTGGTTGCCCAAGGAAAATAATCACCGATAATAGTGCTGCTTTTGGATCCAAGAAAATGGTTGATTTTTGTCATAGGTATCAAATAGCGCTTGGTCATTCAACTTCCTATTACCCACAAGGTAATGGCCTGGCTGAATCATCAAACAAGAGCCTCGTGGCCATCATCAAAAAGCTGTTAGAAAAAAACAAAAATTCATGGCATAACAAGTTGGTGCATGCCTTGTGGGCTGACAGGCTTACAACAAAGAAATCCATTGGCATGTCACCATTTCATCTTTTTTATGGTACAGAAGCAGTATTTCCTACCAGCCTTTGGGTACCAGTAATCAAGCTGGTCCAAGAGATTCAAACAGAAGAAGACAGTATGGTGAGAAGGATAAACTAGACAATTCATCTTGAGCAAACAAGGGAAGAGGTTTATAACAAATCTTTCAAAGTTCAGGAAAACATAAAGAGGTATTTTGACAAGAGAACCAAAGCTGCTGATTTCAAAATTGGGGATAAAGTTCTGAAGTGGGACTCAAGGAGAGAGGACAAAGGAAAACACAACAAGTTTGATAGTTTGTGGCAGGGTCCATACATCATCCAGGCCACTGTGGGTCCAAATACCTTCTTCCTATAGGAATTAGATGGGACAGAGCTGTTTGGGGGTCCTATCTATGGCAGGATGCTCAAACACTACTTCTGCTGATTTTCAAATTCCGGTTTTCATTTCCATTGTACATACCATTGCAGAATTTTGTTTTCAAGGAAAGAGAAAATGTTCCAAAAAACAGAGAGAAAAAAAATGTTCAGACATGCCCAAAACATGAACCTCTGAGGTATAAAATATTGGCTCTAATATGCTCAAAACTTGAGCCAAAGAAAGAAAAGCAGCTGGTCCGAACATGCTCAAAATCTGGACTAGCAAAGAAGAAAGAAAAATCAGCTCTAACATGCCCAAAACCAGAGCTGAAATGAAGAAAAGAAGTGACTCTAACATGCTCAAAACTTGAGTCACAAAAAGAAATAAGGATACTTCAAGCTTCAGATTTCAAACCTTCAAATTTTTGTTTCGGTTTTCTACAAATTTCTGTCCATGTGCAACTTTTTTTATGCCTTGGATCCACAGCAAACTAGACTGTCTAATCCTAGTTTGACTGTTTTTAAATTTATGTTGTAGAATGTAGAGAAGAAATCTGCTGGACAGTCTAATCCCAGCAGATATTAGATTAGGTAGAGAAGCAAATGAGACCAACAGTCTAATCTGGCCTCATGAAGTAATAAGGGTAGATTTAGAATAGGTTTATTTTCTTTTATAAAATAAATGTTGTAGAGGGTCTGCTAGTTCAAAAGCACCCCAGAAGAAAAAATTCTAGGATTGTAGAATGGGTAGGTAGATTGTTGGGATGTTTTACTGATCTAACATATTTGTGGTAGCTGAAAATCAAAGAAGAAAGGTGGCTTGAGCAGCAGGCATCTGGCCTACACCAAAGATCATTTTCTAAATTCTTGACTCCTTCAAGAAGAAGCCATCCCCATGTGGAGCCAATGTTAGCCCCTTATGAACCCCTTGACAAGCAAGCAAGGGGTTAGATTGTTTTATGAGCCTTCAAGGAATGCATTTCCCTTGAAAACACATCATCCTTGAAGCCTTATTATGTTCCCTACCTTTGACTGTTTCCCTCTACTGATTGGTATCAATGAACCTTGCTGAATGACTAAATTTTCCTCAAAAAGGCCTTATTTCGCCCTTTGTATCTCTGCAGATTTCCCCCATTCTATCCTTTTTCCCTTTTCCTCAAGTCCCATTCGTTCTCCCTAAATTCCCTCTTACTCTTCTAAAATCCCCCAAAATCCCCCTTGAATCCTACCTTTTCCCTTTGTTTGGCTAAATTTCCCATTTTCTTCCCTATTGTTACCCATCCCAACTTTAAAATTTCATTAAAAATGGGTTAAAAACCCACTTTTTAAACATTATTAAGGACCCAACCCCTTTACCGCCAGCCCCAACCACTTCCCCACACATGCCTTTTCTCTAGGACCAAGCGCTTAAGTCCTAAGCGCTAATCGCAATCGGAAGATTGGTGGAGGGCCAAATTCCTTTGTAAAACTCCAAAGTTCCGATGCTATTGCTTTATCGTATAAGTCTCCCGATGTGTTTTTAACCGTTGATCTGCCATCGCGATCGGACGGTCCGCGTAGCATCGCAAACTTTCAATCGCAGCACTTGTGTTTTCCCCTCCGATCAGTCCATCACAAACATTTGTGATGCGATTGATCGCATCGCATTTCCCTTCCGATCGCAATCGCAAGTCCTTCCCTCCGATCCCCGATCACGCCGTCGCTTCGATCGCACTCTCCCTCCGACTGAATGATAGCCGTTGATCTGATCTCCGGATCTAACGGTCAGTGCTCAATCGTGCTCCCACTGCCAATCGCAATCGAAACTTTGAAATGTGACGCCCCTGTGCCCCCTCCGATTGCGATTACCCGATTCATTCTCAGTCGTTCATCCATATTTGAAATCAACGGCTTGGATCATCTCGCTTTGCTCCTGTTGCTCTTCCCCTTCTGCCCTCTGAAAAATTCTCCACCGTTGATCTCTGTGTCGATCCAATAGCTATCGCTTTTCCTTCTTAGTCGCAATCGGAAGTTCTGTTGTGCATCACCCCTGTCCCCCTCTGATTGCGATCCCCCCGATACACTTCTCCACCGTTGATTCTCGTGCGAATCCAACGATCATCGCACACCCCAATCTCAAACTTTTCCCAATCGCAATCGGAAGTATATTAATGTGTCACCCTTTCCCTTCCCGATTGTGACACTCCGAGTTGATCCTGACCGTCCGTTGGATCTGAGATCTAACGGCTCGGATCTGATCGCATCTCCACCTCCACTAGGTCCCACCTCATCGCATTTCCGTTGCATTTCATGTGTTCTTTGTGTATTTTCGCCAAAGTTCAAACCTATGCATTTTTGCATAAAATTTTAACGTTTCGTATGTATTTCACCCATTTCATATATCATTCCACTGTTTGATCTCTGTTGTTGATCTTTTTCCCCGGACCATGATCTAATGGTTTGCACTGCATTCCACCACCGAAACCCTATTGTTCATGATTTCCACCATTTCATGGCATTTTTTACCATTGTTTCGCGTATAACCACCATTCCGCCGTCGCGCTACCATTTCTTCCATCCTCCGCTCCAGTCGCCCCCATATGCATTGATTTCTTCAGTTCAATTGCGTGTTATGCAGGATGCAAGTGTTTAAACGCCACCATGATTCACAGTTGTTAAGCTCAGTAAGAAATTTTTCAGAGCCTGGCAAAGCAGAAAAAGACTTGGAAAAGCACAGAAGCCCAGGGTCATCGAAGTACAGGGCAGATACATTAGCAGAATGTTTTCTCCTTGGAAGGACGGGTTTCCCATACTGTTTCTATTCCATGCTGTGTTCCATAGAAGATTTTCACCTTGAAGTACAGTCCCGGGCTATCAAAGCACTTACTTCACAAGTATGGCAGACCATTCCTTCATTTATTTACCTTTCTGTTCACACACCAGAGTACAAAAAACCATAAATGCATCAAAGACCTATATGGAGTAAATGAAGCCTGACGAAGACCATTTTTTCCTCCAAAAGTGCCAGAGATCAATGTGCAGGAGTTAAACAGAATGGGCTTCAGGCCTTATTTCTGTTATGAGTTTTAATTCTTCATTTAGTTCTTCACCTACCTCCTCTACTCTCTTGCAGCTATAAAAATCATGAGAAAACTATTGTAAAGGTTGTTGATGAGATATCAGAGAACTTCAAGCTTTTTTCTGTGAGATATATTTCTGTGTAAATTTGCAAGATAGGTTGAAGAAAGATGTATTCAGGCTGAATGTACAAGTTGTGGGCAATGTTGTGCTTGACTGGTGTTTTTTTTAATATGACAAACACATTTCTTTGGATCCTGATCTAAAGCAGCTGGTGATGTTTTCCTATCTTTGTGTTTTATTTCATTCCATTTCAGTTCTTCTGGCTTGCATCAGAAATCTGGCATAGGATTTTCCCTTGTTAGGCACCCTATGTTTCTGCTCTCCTTGCCTTAATGTTTTCTACTGAATGTATTATCTAAGGATCGATTTCAATTAATCTAACCAGTGTAGTGTTCTGATATATTGCTGGCTGATGTATGGATTAATGGAGTCTGTTTCTAGATGTTCCTGCTTAGATTTAATTAAATGAGTTGAGAACACTGGGGGGTTTAGAACTCTGTCTCTGCCTCACTAGGATCTTTCCGTTTAAATTAAACCTTTCCAATTTCCCTTAGTTTGTTCCTTGCCTTTCTTTGACAGTTGCCTAAGAGTATGTCCAAGCAGGTCTGGAGTTAAATGACCTCTGACCTGATCTATAGACAGAAATTGGTTTACCTTCATCCCTTCACTTTCTTTCCGGATTGTTCCACTCCACCTATCTTTTTAAGATCCAATGTTTTATATGACTAGCCCAACTGAAAGCTTGCACATTGAACAATAAGTAAACCCTTTCCTAACTCCATTGCCCAATGACCTTGATGTTCTCTGAGTTATCTACCTTTGCCTAAAATTTTCTTTGCCTTACCTTGTCTTATATTGAATCCTTCATTCCTAATTCCCAACAACCAAATCAAAACAAATAAAAAAAACAAACCTTGAGCCTATAACTAGCCTAACATCTCAAACTTTGAGCTCAAAGACATATACCTTTGACACATTTTAGAGAGATCCCTCTCTGGACCCAAGAGGGCTAGATCCTAAGGTCTGAAAGTGGCTTGATGTTGTCTCATATTTTTGTCTTGCCAATCTAGCCAAAACATGGGAACCCCAACAGGTTCCTTGGGATTTTGGCTTTGCAGTCTAAAAATTTCAGCTTTTGAACCATCGTAGAAAAAAAGTTATTGCGAAAATTCCACGATGACCTGTTTGGAGTAGCAAAACCATAGAATCCAAAGCTCTGATACCAAATGTTGTGAACCAGCTCCATGTTACAGGTCAAAATACCTCCTCATCATCTCAGAGGAGAAGACAAATATGGAAGGAATACAAAGACCTAAATTAAACCTATTTCTGCCAAGGTAACTCCTTTCTATAACAAAACAAGAGTGTTATAATGCATTAGACCAGTAAATGTGTCGTGTTAGTGGCTAGGGCAACGCTCTGTTTACACTAGAGGGAAGCGTTACCCGTGTTTTGAGTTTGAAATGGGAAAAACGCACAGAAAATAATTTGAATCTTCGGCTTTCCCTCACAAGAGAGTTAATTTACAAAGGAAACTGCAAAGCATCAATTCATTATTGGTCACTGCCATAAAAGACTGAACTCCCAAGGAGGAAAAATCATAGAGATTAAAGAAACATCTTAGTTTTTTCTATTCCAAACTAGTGGAAAGAGAAAGGCAACAATGGCTTTCTCCCTCTCCTATAAAAAGGAGCTGAAGGCTCTTAGTTGAAGGTCAAAGGATTGCTAATGTTTTGAATACTTGTGAAGTAGAGGATAGTGTTATAGTGTGAAGGCCAAGATTCAAAGAGGTTCCTAGAGAGCTTATTGACTAAGACTTCACTAATTGAGAGATAGAGAGATTGGAAGACTGAGGAGGGCTTGGTACAACCGACGGTTGTAATCCTCCTTCTTTCAAAATCAAGAGAATTGTATTTGTTTTGTCCATTCGATGCTTAATATTATCATTATTTTTTGAATATCTACATAGCATGATATGAATGGCTCAGATGGGTATAATCTATATGTTCATTATATATTATCTTAATTGATAGAATATATGTTGTGTTAGAAATTACACGAGTGCTTTGATTGATTGCAGGACTAAGATTTGGAGCCGGTGAAGAAGGACTCTTGCTTCGCTGCCTAGTGCTCTCCAAGGGACCCCGAGATCGTCAAAGAGGTAATTTTCTATCATATTCTGTCAAGTTGTTTTAAGTTAATATGAAAATATATATGCCATCTTTGTGAACTGTACAGCTAATCTTACTGTCTTCCTCGGGCACCGCAAAGCCCTGAGAGGGATATACGATAACCAACAACCCAAGCATTTTACCCTATAGCAAAATTGGCCACTCCGCTGGGGATTTTCCCCATAGTTTCCGGACTATTTCTTTCCTCCTTTCTTCTCTCCTCTGTTCGCGGATCCTTCCGACCAGTACTTATGCCCAATAGACATTTCAAAAGCTCGCAGAGTTCAATCCTGTTTTTGTTTGACCATCTGAAGAATTTTTCACTGGCTAACACTACCCCTGTAGGTTTTCCAGTGCGTTATAACGCTGAATCTGCTTAAATACAGTGTGTTAGTCTCTATATTACCGCTGTCTTTACTCAGAGACAGTGCATTACTCAGCCAAAAATTGTTGTTCACTGCTGTGATTGTGTTTTAGCTACAGAAATTTTTGGCCATCAGTATATCTCCTTGACTAGATCCCTGTGCTTGTTTACTAAGCTGGCATTTCTGTTTTTTTTCTCTTGTTTGAAAATTTAGTGTCAAAAGCATTTACTTTTTAGAGAAGAAATTTTTTTTTTTTAGTTTTTTCTACATTTAGCTGAGTTAATTCTGAAATTTTTGGTTCATAGACTATTAAGAAGAGGTAGATAGAAGTCTGAATCTTTAAAGTCGAACTGTGTTATTTGAATGTTAGTGCATGGATTTTGAAAAGAAACCTCTCCTTGTAGAAATACTCTTCATCGAATTAAACATTTAGAGCATGTTTTGCATGGTTTCTTGAGTCAGAGTCTCATTACATTTCATACGTCCACTCCCCCTCCGCAAGGCTAATAATCAAGTACACTAAGAATCAAGCGATAATAAAATCAATCACATTACTCTTTTTTGAGCTCACAAAAATAGTAGTTCAGGCTAGGATCTTGGGTTAGGAACAGTGAGAAAATCACCCAAGATCTCAAAACTTGAAACTAGAGTCATTAATGAGTGAAATCCTACTGCACTCATATTATCGGGACCGTTCCTTTACTGGAGCTCAACGCGAGACAACACTTGGGTGCACAAGAAGGTAGCCCGCCTTTGACTGCATCTAGTGGGTGTGTTATATATTGGGGTTCCCTTTAGGGATGTCGAAACTAGATCGAGGATCTAGGTATTCTGCCCATATAGCACACTTTCCTTGACCATGGACCCCCCTGATGATGTCTGTGATTTGAGGTATATTTAGTGGCCATACTTTTTAGGGACTTACACAAGGTGACTGGGACGGGCTTTCCTGGTACCTGAAACAGAGGGACCCACTCTGTTTTCGGTCTTTAGGAGGGTACTCGTCTTCATGAGAGTGCTTACACCTATCGTCTGAGGTTTGGGCGAAGCTCTAGAGTCACCATAACTGTACTTTCGACCAACCCTATCTGTATACTATTGTGATACTGGATTTCATCACCAGAAAACGATAGTACTCAGATAGGGCACCCTATTTTGGCTTCTTGTTGAGTGATTTTAGAGAGTCCTTTTTTATTTTTTAGGTGTGTGGTTACTGTCATTGAGACTTTATAATACATCACAATTTATTAAAATTTGTTAAAATTAAATAGGTCACCGTGGCGTCCTCTGACCCACGTCGTCTGTCTTGACGACAGCAAGTTCTACCTCCTCTAACTATTGAGGAAGAACTGAACCTTGGTGAGCCTGTGCCTTCTACGAAAGAGCAGTCTCCTTTGACTAATCTTGATTTTCACATAGCCTCATATCATCCAGATTTTTCGGAGGACCCTTTCACTGAAGGGGTTGTACCATATTACAATCCTCCGCTCACTGATCCATCAGGGCTTGTGATAATTCAGATTCCACCATGCCAAGATATGTCTTCGGCCGCACAAACATTCATTTCACCACCAGCGTCCACAGGGTCGATGCCAATGGAAACCATCCCAGGTTCGCCACCATCCTCCCCGTCGGTGGTCAGTTCTATGCCATCACTGGGTAACCCCAGTAGTCAACATATACCTACTCCCAACCCTACGATCATCACAACTGTGAGTATCTTATCGAATCCTTCGGCATCTACTTCTACCGTGACCCCGTTGGGACCCACGGTATCTCCTCCCATGATTATGACTACTTCGGTGCCTTTTAGAAACCCTTTCGGTTGGAACCCTCTGCTGAGTTCAAACCCCTTGGCCACTATACCAGGGGGCAGTGTTACCAGCATGCAGGTAGCAGGGAACATTTCGCTTCCCCTGCAATCCTTAGGACAAATGGGAAAACCTATTGTCAATACTTTTGCTTTAAGTCGTGCAAATATAGGTGTAGGGTCTATGCCGTTGCCAAACTATGCAAGTAGTAGCATGCCTCCAGGTAACTCTATTGCATCCATTTGAACTAACCAACCCCAACCTCCATCTGGAATGGGAGGGCACTTTTATATTGGGGGCAACCAACCAGCTGCCCCGCAATACAATATGCCCTATGGACAGCAAAAGTATGTCCATACTCCTCCACCTATACAAAGTTTTTATCAAAGTGCCACTTATCCTCCTGGTAACACGTTGATGGGTGGACCCTATGGTCTAAGTAGTTAGCCCATACTGCCTTGGTTAGATTCGGGGGAAAATCCACAATTTCCACTTTTGGCAGCTTTGGACATTCCCGATATCCATAAACTGACTAACGACCCCATCAATCACAACCCGCTTTGGCCTCCAGTATCGCATAAGATTCCTTCACACATCCCAAAGTTCGATGGGAAACAAGGGGACGACCCAGCCGCACACATCACTACCTTTCATCTATGGTCTATATCCAATTCCATGGTGGATGATAGTGTCCGGCTTCGACTGTTTCCCCGCACCCTTACAGGCAATGCCGCCAAGTGGTACATTGAATTGCCATGCGCCGCCAACAATACTTTTGGCGCTTTAGCGACGTAGTTCCTAAAGAACTTCCAATTACCAATTAGATTTGAAACCAGAACGGAATTGTTAACCTCGCTGCGCCAAGACACCACCACCCACATATCCGATCACATTCATGAAAATAGACGTAGGAGGAGGCTAGTCAAAGTGCCAATCCCAGATCATCTCTTAGCCAATTGGTTTTGCAAGTCTCTTTTACCCCACATCTCTAAAGACATTGGCCTTTTTGGTGTGGTTACAGAAGATCAATGTATTCGTCAGGCCCAAAATTTGGATTTAATCTATTCACAATCCGGCACGTTATACAATCTACTCCCCCATGTCCCTGGTAACCCAAATCCTTTGGCCACTCAGAAAACCGGAGCACATTCCGACGGTCTCGTTGGCACAATATTCGGTGTGGCCACAATGCAGTCTCAGGGAAAAACCTCCCAGCCATGTTCGGCTGCCACCGCACCTCACCAAACGACTACTCTTCCTACCACCGAGGTGAATTATGTGCAAACCTCACAAAAACCTAGCGGGAAAAATAATAAGAACATGAAAAATACGTCTTCTTCGGAAGAGTAGTCGGATAATCAGAATAACCCTAATCAGAAAAACATTGCCAAAAATGACAGAGGAAAGGATAAACCGATGAAATTTCCTTGCAAGATCTGTGCGGAGGACCACTTGACATACAAATTTCCTCGGCTGTAGGAATGCACCGATTTTATTGCCAACAAGGATTCTAGGTGAACACCTGCCATTCTTCATAATCCTTTCCCTAATCAGCAGCAGCAACATCAACACATGGTTGACAATCCGCCACAACGCCATCAACGGGGCAATGGTGGTTCACATCCTTCCGGCAAAGGACCATCTGCCATTTATGGCATTGAGAGTGTTGAACTTCAAACTCGAGCCAAGCTTTATGGAAATCCTACCATAGATGTTCAAGAACCTGGAACTAGTTCAAATCCACCACCGCCCAACGATTTGTATATCGAATGGCCTACTGCTGAACCCGTGATTTGTCCCCCCAAAGGGACACTTCGACGCACGACTCATAACACCTCTACACGTGTAGCCCAAAACTACAACATTGTAGAAGATTTGGTGCAAGCACCGTGAGCCATGTCTGCTCTCGAAGTATTACAAACCTGTCTAGCACAAAGCCTTTAGGCCATTACAGTGGGGAATAGGCCCTAGAGGATTTCATGCTACAGGCTTTCCATCTTTTTGATATGGGCGAAAATGTCATAGACGAAGGTGCTTCGGCCTGCGTTATGTCACAAGCCTGTTGGCTCGCTTTAGGTTCTCCTACCTTAACACCATCGTCGAATTCCCTCAAAGATTTCGATGGCCATGCGTTCCTCCCAAAAGGATACCTTGCTAGCTTTCCCATCACTCTAAGTGGGAAAACGGTAACCGTGGACGTTGAAGTCGTAGATCACCATCTCGACTATAATCTATTGCTCGGTCACAGTTGGTTTTATGCCATGACTGCCATTGTTTCTTCGGTCTTCTGACTCATCCTATTTCCATTGGATTGGAAAATAGTCACAGTGGATCAGTTATCCTTCTGCACCCCTGATTATTCCACATTACCAAGTAGCACTGTACCCCTAATAAGAGGTGGTTCTGACTCTTACGTTAGTATTGGTACCGGTCTTCTGAAGGAATCTTTCGTACTGGGTTTCTTTCCTCCCCTACTGCCACAGATCCCAAACACAGTTGCAATGATATCCACCACTTTGGATGGCTCTATCGACCCATGGATCATTTCTGCACCTGCATACATTGATTCCTACGGATATCAGATGCCGCTCTCACCGGCCGAGTTGGCTTACCAAGCCATCCAAACTGCATCTGAACCCTCCACTACTATGGTTTCGACCAACGGTAAAAACCTCCCACCCATCACAGTTCTCTCTAAGGATCTCCTCAATGAATTATTGCCTACAGACGAAGCTATTCGAGAGATCATGTCTCTAGAAGAACGACCTTGGGGAGAGTTTCACCATCGCGCTTCGATGATCGACTCGGAGACGATAAAAAACAAAAATCCCATCTTTTGACCAACCTGAGATGGTTCCCTCCGCTTACACGACTGTTCAAAATATCGATTCAGAAGGGAACATGGGTAATATTTATAAGACAATGCTCATTGATATCTTGGTCAAAACGGGTATCATGGAAAATATTCAGATTGGAGAATCTTGTAATCCTGAGGAAATTACGCACTTCACATCCATTTTCAAAGAATTCTGCGATGTGTTTGCTTGGTCTCACAAGAAAATTACCGACATAGATCCTTCTATTGACGAGAAAGAGATCAAGAAATTTCGAGCATTCTTTTTACGGTATTTTTCTTGCTCGTTAATCTGAAAAACCTCGAGCTCCCTTCTTCAGACTCGTTAAACTTATATGAAGTTGATATCGAGCGTTCTTTTTGTATGGTATTTTTCTTGCTCATTAATCCGAAAAACCTAGAGTTTTCTTCTTCAGACTGGTTAAAACTATGAAGACGCACTAAGCTTTCTTTTTAGGAATATTTTTCTCGCTCATAAAACTGAAAAAACCCCGAGTCACCTTTGTCAGGCTCGTTAAACTACCATGACAAAAAGTAAGGATCCATTCTTTTCCTCCTTTTCAAAGCTCTTTAAACCAAAAAAGTAACTGAGTTTTCTTTGAATGACTCGTTAAAATTTCACGGAGGGCACTGAGTTTTTCTTTGTTGGACTCGTTAAAATTTCACAAAGAGTATTGAGTTTACTTCGTCTCCTCATACTCATAACAAAATGAGGTAGACGTCAATCGAACATATATTTCTTACTTTTCTGGCTTCAATGGACTAACTCACGGAAAACGAACTGTTTCGGGCTTACTATTATCCCTTTGCTGTGCCCAGTTATCAAGACATGACAAAGGTACCCCAATGGAGTTGTCTTTTATGATATTTTTCAGACTCTCTAAACATGAAAAATTCACCGATTTTACTCATCTGGAATCGTTAAACGTAATCATATGGGGCATAGATTTGTCTTTTCTGACATCTTTCAGACTCTCTAAATATGAAAAATTCACCGATTTTTCTCGTCTGGACTCGTTAAACCTAATCAGACGGAGCATGGAGTTGTCTTTTATGATATTTTTCAGACTCTCTAAACATGAAAAATTCACCGATTTTACTCGTCTGGACTCGTTAAACCTAATCAGACAGGGCACAGAGTTGTCTTTTCTGACATTTTTCAGACTCTCTAAATATGAAAAATTCACCAAGTTTACTCGTCTAGACTCGTTAAACTTAATCAGGCGGGGAAAAATTTGGACAAAATGGATACTACCTCTATTACATTTCAGAAAAGGTCGATTTGGCAGCAAACTTCTTGAACATGGCACTTCCCAGAAAACTCTTTCGCAGTTATCCGAACCCTACCATCTATGAGTATTAGCCTTCATCTCCCAGTGTCCCTGCACCGGTAAAATCCTAAAACACTCTTTGGTGTTCATCAAGATTCAGCTGCCTAGTACCCTACTAGAGTGCCTTCTATTGTTCAAGCAGATCTCGCTATCTACTGCTCCTGTTATCAACCAAACCGCTCATTATGCCAGAAATTATTTGTCGTCCGACATCCCCATTTCCTCTTCATTATCTCAAATCATAAACAACATCAGTTGGTTTCCGTTTCATGTTGACTGATGTAGGAGGCCTCAATGCCTACCTTTCAACAGATCTCTTCCTATCAACTTCAACATCTTATCTAGGAAGCTGATCCAGAAACCCATCAGTACCCTGATACTTGCAGACATCAGTGGCAGGTAGTCTTGTGTTTGATCAGGGGTCTTCATCATTGGCTCCTAGTCGAATGATTCTATGAGTGTTCGACTTCAACTCATTTTTCACACTCGCTAGATTGTACTGTGCATCTTAGGGACCATCATCATTATCGGTGGCTGCCTTCATCTCTGTTAATATTTTTCATTATCAACTGGTAATCAAACGATTTCTCACATGTTCAACAACAACTCCTTCATTCACATGTTGAGAAATATGTAGTTTAAGTGAATTGACGGTCAAGACCTTGGGGCAAAGGCTACATTATTAAAGTTGTGTTTCCTTCCCCAAGTTGCGATATTGTTTATGGAGACAGCTTCTTCAGCCTGATCCTGTTATGATAGACACTTCCACATTTTTCTTATCAGTGGACAGATTCTTCATATCTCTATTCTAGAGAAATCATGTTGTTTAAGCTACTGAGCATGGGAATGCCCGACTCAAGGCGGATAATATATTTTCTGACATATGTTGTTGTTTTAGGTTTTCCTCAGTCTTTCAATCTCTTTATCTCTACACAAATTATAAATTATTTCAGCCATCGTCTTCATCTCTGACCTCACACTTTAGGGGGCATATGTTACAGGTCAAAATACCTCCTCATCAGCTCAAAGGAGAAGACAAATATGGAAGGAATACAAAGACCTAAATTAAACCTATTTTTTCCAAGGTAACACCTTTCTATAACAAAACAAGAGCGTTATAACACATGAGACCAGTAAATGTGTCGCGTTAGTGGCTAGGGCAACGCTCTGTTTACACTAGAGGGAAGCGTTACCCGTGTTTTGAGTTTGAAATGGGAAAAACGCACGGAGAATAATTTGAATCTTCGGCTTTCCCTCACAAGAGAGTTAGTTTACAAAGGAAACTGCAAAGCATCAATTCATTATTGGTCACTGCCATAAAAGACTGAACTCCCAAGGAGGAAAAATCATAGAGATTAAAGAAACATCTTAGTTTTTTCTATTCCAAACTAGTGGAAAGAGAAAGGCAACAATGGCTTTCTCCCTCTCCTATAAAAAGGAGCTGAAGGCTCTTAGTTGAAGGTCGAAGGATTGCTAATGTTTTGAATACTTGTGAGGTAGAGGATAGTGTTATAGTGTGAAGGCCAAGATTCAAAGAGGTTCCTAGAGAGCTTATTGACTAAGACTTCACTAATTGAGAGATAGAGAGATTGGAAGACTGAGGAGGGCTTGGTACAACCGACGGTTGTAATCCTCCTTCTTTCAAAATCAATAGAATTGTATTTTTTTTGTCCATTCGATGCTTAATATTGTCATTATTGTTTGAATATCTACATAGCATGATATGAATGGCTCAGATGGGTATAATTTAGGTGTTCATTATATATTAGCTTAATTGATAGGATATATGTTGTGTTAGAAATTACACGAGTGCTTTGATTGATTGCAGGACTAAGATTTGGAGCTAGTGAAGAAGGACTCTTGCTTCGCTGCCTAGTGCTCTCCAAGGGACCCTGAGATCGTCAAAGAGGTAATTTTCTATCGTATTCTATCAAGTTGTTTTAAGTTAATATGAACATGTATATGCCATATTTTTGAACTGTACATCTAATCTTACTATCTGCCTCAGGCACCAGAAAGCCCTAAGAAGGATATACGATAACCAACAACCCAAGCATTTTACCCTATAGCACTCCAAAAATAGAAGAAAAGAGATATCAACGCCTTAGAAATAAGCCACTTCGAGGGGGAAACCTCCAATACATTACATGAATGAACAATTCTTGGATGATACAAATGACCAAAACCTCCTTCTATATATAGGAGTCCATGGTACAAATATAATCTAATTAGAACCTGATAACAATCTACTTAAAACTGTAATAATATGCAAAGGGCACAATAATAACAATATGGAGATTCTGAGGTACAACAATAACAATAGCAGGAAATTTCCTGGCCTAATATAGGGACTTAACATTATGGGGGGTTGTTCATTCATTAAAAGTTGTGCCTACACCTATTCCTCACGACACTCATACCCTCAGTCCCTTACATTGCAAAAACATTGACATTACATGCCCTCCTTCATCTCAAAATTGTCATCAGTTGAAGGTTGGAAAAACAAAGTTTGACATAGCAACTGAGGTTGTCATTAGGTTTTTCCTCTCACTCATGCATAATATACATATACCCTCATCTTCTCAGCCTCCTATCCCTACTCCTTCATCACCTCCTGCTATTCATGTTTCTCCATCCACTCACATTCCCTCATGACTCATCCACCCCATCATCCACACATGTTCCTCCACCTTAGGAAAACCCTCCTTCATCACCCTCTCACAATGCATCAGAAAATGAGGGAAAGGGAAATAATGAATCAAGCAATCGAGAGGAAGGAAATGAGACAAGTAGTGATGAGCCATAAATCAGTGGATCAGATGAAGGCAGCAAAGCACATGTCAATTAAGAGCACAGTAAAGCTCACAGCAGTAAGGAAAATAGTGATGATAGTAGTCATAAAAGAAATGAGCATCATATCAGTAGGTCATAGAGCCATGTTAGCAGCCATGAAAGAAGAAATGATGATGGTGATGAAGATAGCAGTGAGAAATCAATCAGTAGGGCATATTTTAGTCAAAGAGAGAAATGAATCAGATGCCAATAAGGAAGAAAACAATGAAGAATCAAATAGTGGGGAAAGAGCAGTGAGGGAAATAAGGCTTATGAATAATATGAGGGAAATCCAACAAGGAGGAAAAATATAAATAAAATATTGACAAACATGGATGATCCATCCCCTATAGGAATCCCAAACACCATGAGTAATACAATTTCAAATTTTGGCAATTGTTTGTAAATTTTGGTTTTTGACTGATTTAAACTGCCAAGGGCGTAGTGCCCCTGGAGATGCACTCTTTTTGGGGGAATTATTTTGAGGATTTTTTTACATTTTCAGATTCATCAGGCCAATATCATCATGCACACAAAATTTCAGATCATTTTGAGCAGATTTGGTCCTCCAAAAGTGCCCAAAACACCCAAACAATCACCTTTCTGCCCTATTTTCAAAGTTGGCGTTGCGCCCTCAGAAGTCTTGGGAGAATGATTTTTTGGGTAGGAAAATAGACAAAAAAAATGGAAAAACAAAATCCTTTTTGGAAAGTAGACTTTACAATCTTTCCAATGAGCTATCACGGAGCTCATTCAGACACCGGGAAGGCCTTCAAAACTTAGTTGCAAGGTGACCTATTTTTCGATGCAAGCGGTGCACCCTTGGACCTCAATGTTGCGCCCTTGCCTGCAAAGTCAAAAAAACACACTTGATGATATTTTGGAGTTATTGAGGAGCCTCAAAGTCATTTTTTTCAAAGTTAGGTGTTAGAAGTTATTTTTCATTTATTACACTAGATATTTTGTGCCTTCGGCCTTGCATGGTCTTAATGGAAAAATTTGGCATTTATGATGTATTTACGAAATTTTGGAAACCCTATTTATGGTTTTCATCCTCCTTGCTAGTTAAATATAACATTGAGGCCTTATTGTACATGTTGGATGATTATTAAGACGAAAATCATAGATTTGAGATTGAAGAGAAATTGGATTTGGTTTTTGTGGATGGCTTGATTTGCTTGACCATGGAGCAGGCTCACTTGCAGGATTCATGAGCATAGTTAATGGTGAAGTGTTCCTTATTCAGTACTTTTTTTCATATGTTATCATTTTGTCTCATCTTTCTATTGCAGTAGGACAAAAATTTTAGGCTAAGAAATGTTGTTTTGAGGCACCTTAGCTCTATTTATTCTCTATTGTTTCTATGTTTTCCTCTACTAGGTTAGATTACAGAATTATTGAATGCTCTCTAGTCCCACTTAGTTTTTTATCTTAAGAATGATTCAATGAATCAAATGTCAAATTAGTTTTATGGTTAGCCCTTCTCTTTGATATTACTTAAATATTGTTCTTAAGGTATTTTACTTTGAAGTATTGCTTGTTAGGTTTAGCTAAAGAGGTTTATGACCTTCCATGCCATTTTTATCATCTTAAATGGTTTCTTTGGAGGTATTTGTAGTTTTATTAATGAAGTTAGGAGTTCCCTATTCTTGATCTTTACTATGTGTTTATCTTAAATTTTTTCTTTGCTTGAATGTGAATTCACTAGAAGATTTACAACTTTCTTGCTTTCTATGATTCATTGGATTTTTGTCTTAGTGCTTACTTGCTAGGGTTTGGTCAAAGAAGTTATTGGTATGCCCTATATTTGGTTATTTCCTTATGCTTATTAATCTTAAAGGCTATTCTTGTTAAAGTATTCGACAAAGGATTTTTAACTGCCCTTTGAACCTACTATGTTCACAATTTGATGTTTTCTTCACTCACATAAGCTTTTAGATCCATTTGACCTTGTTAGACTTGTTGTGTGATACACCATTAACCTATTATTAAACTTTTCAAGACCTTTTGTAGACTCCATAGCCCAATGGATTAAACCTCTCTCACTCTATCTATTCTGCTTGATAATCTACCCAACCAAACAAACAAACAAACAAAACCTAATCCTTATAACTAGCCTAAAATCAAAACCCTAAAATCAATCAAGTTCACATCCTTTACACACACATAGAGAGAGCCCTCTCTGAGTCCAGGAAGGCTAGGTACTAGGACTCTAAAGACTGGTTTGGTGTTACCCTTGTACATTTGGTCTTGCCAATATGAAAAATTACGAGGACCTAACATAATGGCGATCACGGTGGAACCTTTTGAGTTAGTGACAATCTAAGTATTCCTTAGGACCTCAAAAAACCCACAAAAATCCTTAGATTGGTATTTAGTTGTTGATTTTGGACAAAAAGCACATCCTTAAAACAGTAAACATCATCCACCTGGTGACTCTGTTGGTCTTCAGTTGTCCTGTTGACCTCACTAGTTCTCATAGACTCCCCTAGGAAGGAATTAATCAATCCTAATATTGCTGATGGTGGAAAACGGAGTTGAAATCTTCCACCTGGCGACTCCATAACTCTTAATAGACCTAAAAGACTCCACTGGTAGAAGAATCTAGACTGGTTGAAAAGATGCACTGACCCTTTTGATTAACAAAGATGGATTCAAGGATACAACGGAGATATGCTCCAATGAAAATAGATCATATCCCTGGATTCCCACACAAAATGCCTCAGATAAATTGGTTTTCAAACCTGCCCATGTTTCAAGATGAAAAATTTGATGACCCATTGTCACATCTCATCAAATTTCATATACATGTATGGAGGTTAAAAGTTAAATGGCATGAGGACTGCCTCATGAAAATGTTCATGGGGACATTAGAAGGAAACGCAAGGAAATGGTATGAAGGCCTAGAATTTGGTAGTTTATTTTCTTTAAAAGATTTCCATAAAGTATTTTATGAGCATTATAATGAAAATTGTCCATATCTATCATTAGCTAAAAATTTTTGTGATCAATATGAAGATCTCATACATTACCTTGTAAACATTGATGAAGATTTGGGAAACTGGCATCTTGAAAGTCTATTAGAGGAAATTCATGCATTTCATACTTCATATAACTATTATGAAAACCAAGAAGAATTGGTTGAGGATGAGATCAATCAAGAAATAAAGGAAGATTCACAAGATCTCTCTGAAGGCATAGGTGATGATTCACCATCTCTTCTATGTAAGGCTAAAGAAGGCATTCAGCCTCATAATGAGCCTTTACAAGAGAAAGAGAACTATTGTAGTGACATCCAAATAAAGAGAAAAATTCCTCCTCTTTTAACTGAAGAGGAAATAAATCAGATTCTAAACATGTAGCCAGCCTCTAAACCTTCATATGAACAGAACATTTCTATTTATTGTCATGCCAATCCCAGCTACCACAGATTAGAAAATGGATTTGTAAATCAATTCAAGGAGAAACAGTATGATAATCCAATATGTATTATTGGTGACATTACTTGTATTGATGATTTTCCAAAATTTGATCAGTATGATGATAATTATGTTCCCAAAACATAAGCTAATCTTGTAGCGAAATCAGTAGTTGATTTTTGGGAGGAAGTTCAGTTTCATCAACGTGAAAATAGTAATAAGCCAATACATATCATCTATGAAACTGATGAGGAAAGTCTAGAAAAATTGGAAGTAAGTGAAGGATCTCTCACTCTTTTTTTCTACTTCATTTTAGTCCATCAGAAATAACTTTCATGTGATTGGAAATCAACAGTCTTTCAATTTTGATTTTGAGGTTGGGAAAGATAATGAACTTCTTGAGAAAGTTTTTAATGAGAAACCTTTTCCTGAAATGGTTGAGGATTTCATTTGTGAGATATAATTATCCTTAGCTCTAGATTTGCAGCCACCAAGTTCCATTGAATTTCAATTTGCAAACGAAGGCTTGGAAATTGATAATCACATGAGAGTTGTTGCACTACCTTCTCGGGAATATTTATTGCCAAAGAGAGCTCCTACTCATAAACATGATGGCCTTCACATAGATTTCAGCCCACTCAATCAGAGCATATCAGGTTTTCTGGAAGACAACATTGCAATATATGATGAGGTTGACAGTGCAGATGATCATGAGGAAAAGGAAGAGTTTATTTCCTAAAAGAATCCCAAGCTTAGCTAGGTGGAGGAAGGAGTAGTCCTAAAAGAAGCTTATTTCTCAAATCCTATAAGCCAGGTATATTCCAAGATCCCTTTGTTGTTTTCTTAGAGACATTTGAAGAGGGAGTAAAATATGTCAGAAGCAGTTTGCTGCAAGGTTTAAAGAAAATTTTAGGTGGGAGCAGCCTCTTGATTTTTTCAGCACACTCAAAGAGTTGAACCAAGATCACTTATGGAATCATCTACTTGATTAGTTATATTGGAAAAGGGAGTTCACCAAATTAATATATATCATATGTAAGTAAGATTAGGATAGATAGGTATGCAAATAAGCTCAACACTATGAGCATATTTCTAGTTTTTAGTCTTAGAATGTTGATCTAAAAATGAAATACAAAAACAAATAAAAGAAGAAAAAGAGGGTAGGTAAAAAGAAGAGGTACAACCCCATACCCAAAAAAGAGTATTTTTGAAAGTGTGCAAATCTAAATGCCACTACTTTAAGAAAGAAAGGTCTTGTTCAGTCATAAACCTAAGCATAATTGAATATGTTTTAAATTTCTATGGATAAGATAGAGAAACAAGATTTTCCAAACAATGAAAACTTGGCTCATCAATAGATTAGGTTAGGAGAGGAGATAATAGTTTCCAAAGCTCAATTTAGAACCAAAGAAGAAAGATAGGTATGCATAACCAATTATAAATCACGGCCCTCAAATTTCTTGTTTCACTTGTACAAAAATAAAGTCTGTGTGCAGCATGTCCAAATGCCACAACCCATGACAAATCAAATTTCTTAAACTTGTTTAGATCATGTTTTAAATTTCATATTAGTAGGTTAGAGAATAAAATCTGTCAAATAGCTTAAGCTTGACAGATAAATGAACTAGGTGGAGAATAAAGAGCTCATCAGCCTAATCTGACCTCTTGGAAGTGATAAGGTTAGAAGTAGATAGTTTTTATTCTTTCAAAATAAACAATGATGTCAAGGGTTTGCCAATCCAAATGCACCTAAGTGAAGAAAAAATGTTAGGCAAAGTATGATGGGTAGGTAGAACTGATATTGAAGCAAACATATCTTTTCAGATTTTTTGAGATTATAGCTTCAAAATAATATCATCAAATGAAGGAAGAGGGATCTGCCAAGTACAAGTAAGGTACTAATCTTCAAAACTCATAGATTTGAACTCTGAGGTTCTTGACACCTCCTGAAAAGGGGCTTCCCTCCCCAAGTGGAGCCACTGTTAGTCATAAATAATTTTTACTATCTATAGATGACTAAATATTGGTTCTAGATTTATAAAAATAAAATTCCCTAAATATTATGAGTTTTAGAAATCTCACTGTCTTCGTTATCCTTATAGAAAAATTTTCACTATTCTATCATTTTTCCATTCTATGGTCACCCTGCCACTCCTAAAAGACTCCTTATGGGCTTGTTCCACTCATCTCCATCCTTTTTTCCTACCTATGACCTCATTACTATATTTTTCCCTTGCCCATAACTCTACTTCACATCTAGGGTTACCTATAGCCTAACTCATTCCCATGATCCCAAAATTCCTCTAGCATTGATGGTCTCAAAAATATCTCTATAGGCTCCTTAGATAAATCAAGTACATTGGATTTTGGATCTTCCATACACCACTTTGAAAAATACTCTACTTTCACTTGAAGCTTTCAAAGAAAATTTTCATTCAAGGTCAGGTCAAAGAACCCCCACTAGGTCAATTAGGGTTTCATATGTTCCAAGGTCATCATTTCCAAAGAATACTACCATTTAGTTTCAAAGTGTGCACATGAGGTAATGGACTAGCTTAACACTTTTGCAGAAGTGTCGAAATTTCCATCAGCAGAAGGTTGTGATAAGTTAGGAAGTCTTCTTCGGAATAAAGACATCTTGTAGCAAGGAGGACAGGAAACAATCGAACTTAAGAAGAACTAGGATTTTTGAGCTTGATAGTCCAGCAATGTGCCAAGCAACGATCAAATGTAGAAATAACCATGGAGGAAGTACACCAAAGACCAAATATGAATAAGATTCCATCAGATATGATAGAAAGGTGAGGTAACCTAAACAGAATTAAATGAACTTGAAAGGGCTATAGAGAACGTAGAAGACAACACTGATAACTATCTTAAATCAGTCTAGAAACCTAGGGTTTTGGGAAAGTGGTCATAGAAAGGTAAAGGGTAAGAGTTCAACTCCAGGCTGCAAAATCAGAAATATTTTAAGATGCTACTATGTACAGTCCTCCCAAAGTTGCCAAGGTGAATGTGTCATGCTTCAAAAGCAAAAGAAAGGTCAAAGTCGGTGTTTTCAGGCACATGCAATCAAGGTGAAAACAAAAGGAGTTTTGGAGATACTGCTACTGTCTAAGCCTCCCAAAGTTTGCCAAAGTGAATTTATCATGCTTCAAGTTAAAGAAAGGTCAAACTCATCCTCTTAGTCACCTGCATGCAAACAATGAAAGAGGATTAGTGAGGAAGGGTGAAAGGTTGTTGTGAACTTCATGATAGATACTACACAAGAAATAAAATATGTTGCTGTATGTATGAAAATCTCCTAAAAGTGGCAAAATAAACATATCAATTGTCAAAGACCAAAAGAAAAGCTAAATCAGTGATCTCAGCAAACTACAAAAAAGCAAAGGTGAAAGGTTGAGTTGAATTTCACAATAAAAACCACAAAGTATTTTGAAGCTGCTATTATGTGTAATCATCACAAAATCATCAAAATGCATTGGTCAAATCTCAGGGGAGTAAAAGAAAAGCCAAGACAGTGTTTTCAGTCACCTGCAAGGCAAAAGTAAAAAATGTTAGTGAAGAGGACAAAGAAGGTTTAACACAGTAGGAAATGGGTTTAAAAGGCTAAGTTAAACTTATATATACCCATCAATCCCATCTAACACTTCAAGGCATTTATTGTTGCCTTGCAGAGAACTATAAATTTCAAAGGGAGAAGAAATTGTGAATTTTTAAGTCGAAATTGGGCAAATATTTTGGCGATGCGCCCTTGGAAACAGGCATTGCATGTTTAACTAGTTTTCCATGTGTATTTTACATAGGCATTGTGTGCCTAGAAAGAGGCACTACATGCCTATCATGGCACTGCACCCTTTCCCAACTCGCCCATAGGAATAGCCTCCAGTGTTGCGCCCTTGGCCTAGGCACTGCGTCTTTGGCTAGGGGGGCCCTCCAGGAAAATTAACCATTCAAATCACCTCAATGCTTCTTCAAAACATCACCAAGGCTTATCCAAGCACTAGAAAAGGTAAGTGAAAGTCATCAAATCCTCTCCAAGTTTTTTTTCATCATTTTATTAATGGGATGAACCCCTAAGGAGTAGCCCTCGGGCTTGAAACTTCAAAAATCTATTTAAACATTTATTTATCTGCTTGAAAAGAGAATCAGTAATAGACAGAAGGATTACATTATGGGAGGTTTTTCATTCACCCTGTTATCACAAAATCAAACCTGATAGGCTACCAATCAATTTAATCTCATGTAACTGTTTCAAACCAATATTTTGGCTGAGGCTTAGCCTCCTCAACCTGAGAGGGCTCTCTCAAGGGTTTATGATTTTTGATAATATGTAGATGGCTAACTCTATATGGGGTAAAGAAAATAAATGATATAAACTAGTTTTAAATCACATTATCAAGTGTACATTGGGCTTATGGAGTCATGATAGCTTGAGAAAAACTAAACAATCTACCTAGCATGGAAGTCAAGGCATATCAGAGTTCAAGTCAATGAATTCACATGTGAAACAGTAAAACACACAGTCAGTTTGTCTATGAAGGAATTCAGAGCATCAATGATGAATTCTGAGTAACATAAGAAAACACCACTGCAATAGGATATTAAAAGGATGCCATCAAAACAAGAACATACAAGAAATCTTCATGAATCTTGAGTTGTCTAAGTAGAGACTCTGCATTAAGCTGAAAACAATCACTTACAGTAAACACAGTTTTTTTGCTAAAAAATTCCAACCCTTTGATAATTCGACCTATTGGTCTTTAATAGACATATTAAAACATGTGATGATCTACCTCTAGGCTAGATACATCGAATTTCCAACTACTGACACTAACTGACACCTTGCATAACTGTAAGATATGGAATTTATTACATAAAGACACCTATTCTACTTAACAGTCCTAATCCAAAAAGGACTCAAACTACTTACTGTTATCTAAAAAAACCTTATCCACCTACATTTTCATCATTTTCAATTGATTCGAATTTGGATGATGGGCTTCAACTCTTCATGTCCACTTTGTTTGACCTCCACAAAAACAGGAAATCATACCCTATTTTATAGGCATCACATCCTTTGCATTCTTTGAACAATTTGATCATAAATTAAGCTTGATTTTGTGGTCCTTATATGTTGGAGATCATATTAACATGTCTCATCACCTATCCCTAGCCTTCAGCATGTCAAAACCACTTCCAAAAACTGCTTAAGAAGGCTGTAATAAACTGTGCTACGAAAACACAGCAATTTCATAGCGCCTTTGAAAAAATATCATTTCAAGTCCTAATTCTTCAAAAACTGAATCCTTTTCACTTGCATCACTTCACATACCCCTTAATACATCTCCCATATCAGTTTCATCTCTTGAATCACTCTTCAACCTCTCAAAAATTGACCAAAATGAGCAAGAAAAGCAACTACAACAATTTCGTAGCACTTTTCTTCTTTTTTACACCAAATGCGCTACAAAACTGCTGATTATGCAGATTCTTCCAATTTTTTCCAAAATTTAAAGTGTGAGTGTGAAAAAAACTTAAAATAGACCTGATCTCATCATATCACTTGTAAAACAGAGTCATTCGAGCCTTCTTGAGGTCCCTTCTTTATTTGCAATAGGTTGGCTTATTGGTTTTTCCTGTTTTTTCCTGAAAAATAGGTCTTGGGACAAAGCCTATATATCTTACACCATGATGTATTTTGAGAAATTGAAGGAGGATTTTTTATTTCATTATGTCTGGAATAAAAACCTCTCTTGGTTTTTTGAACAATATCTTTTGCTGTCTAGAAACGTCCTTTGAAAAAAATGTGTAAAACAGGAAAACTTTGTTTCTGAAAATAGGGCTTTAAAGAACGCCTTGTATCGCCCCAGAGATAACATATATGAGAAACGTGAGAGAGGTTGTTGTCTCTGGGGCTGTGATAAAGACAAAAAAATTTCAGAATTCCAAAAGACGTTTTCATTCGGCCAGAAATGGAACTTGAAGTTGACTGCTAAATAGTCATGTACAGGACATTTTGTAACAGTAGTTTCGTAGGGCATTTTTTATTTATCAATTTCTCCCATATCCTAATGAATTTGAAGAAAATAAGAGAGGTTTTTGTATTTATGTCAGTTAGGAAGACAAACCTCTTTCAAGGTTCCTAAATTCATTTTTAGTTTCTCAAAAACCACCTTAGAAGTCGACTACTCAAAACCAGAAAAAAACAGAGTTTTGTTGTTTGCGCTACGAAACTATCAGCGCTTTCGTAGTGCAAAGTGACTTTTTTGAACTAGTGGTGCTACGAAAGTAAGGTTTCTTGGATAATTGGCCATTTTTTATGGAAAAAATTAGGGAAATGAAATGAATGATGAAATGATGAATGAATTGACATGAAAAACCTTTAGAATGGATTTATTTAACATTAAGGAAGGTTCAAACCTAAAAATCTAATACTCCCTTTTGGTCAAATTCATGAAATATTCCTAAGACACTATTTTGACCCATGATCAAAAACAAACTTGACACAATTATGTTTTGAGAATTTTTGGGTGATAACACACCCAAATTTATGCCTACACCTACTCCTCATAACACTCATACACTCAGTCCCTTACATTGCAAAAACATTGACATTACATGCGCTCCTTCATCTCAAAATTGTCATTAGTCCAAGGTTGGAAAAATAGATTTTGACATAGCAGCTAAGGTTTTAATTGGGTTTTTCCTCTCACTCATGCCTAATATACATATACCCTCATCTTCTCAGCCTTTTATCCCTACTCCTTCATCACTTCCTGCTAATCATGTTTCTCCATCCACTCACATTACCTCATGACTCATCCACCTCACCATCCACACATGTTCCTCCACCTCATGACAACCCTCCTTCATTACCCTCTCACAATAAATTAGAAAATGAGGGAAAGGGAAATAATGAATCAAGAAATAGAGAGGAAGGAAATGATACAAGTAGTGATGAGGCACAAATCAGTGGATCGGATGAAGGCAGTAAAGCACATGTCAGTGAAGAGCACAGTAAAGCTCACAGCAGTAAGGAAAATAGTGATGATAGCAGTCATAAAAGCAGTGACCATCATGGCAGTAGGTCAAAGAGCCATGTTAGCAGCCATGAAAGTAGAAATGATGATGGTGATGAAGATAGCAGTGAGAAATAATTCAATATGGAATATGTCAGTCAAAGAGAGAAATGAATCATGTTCCAATAAGGAAGAAAACAATGAAGAATCAAACAATGGGGAAAGAGAAGTGAGGGAAATAACTTATGAAGAATATGAGGGAAAGCCCCCAAGGAGGCAAAGATAAATAAAACCTTGACAAACCTGGCTGATCCATCCCCTACAGGCATCCCAAACACCATGAGCAATACAATTTCAAATTTTGGCAAGTGTTTGTAAATTTTTGTTTTTGACTGATTTAAAGTGCCAAGGCACTGCAATATTTTTTGGGGAACTCTTTTTTGGAGTACTTTACATTTTCAGATTCATCAGGCCAAGATAATAATACACACAAAATTTCAGATCATTTCAAGCAGATTTGGTCCTCCAAAAGTGCCAAAAACACCAAAAAAAACACCTTTCTGCCCTATTTTCAGAGCTGCCATTACGCCCTGAGAAGTCTTGGGACAATTCATTTTTCGGCAGGAAAATGGACACTAAATGGAAAACCAAAATCCATTTTGGAAAGTAGACTTGACAAGCGTTCCAATGAGCTATCACGGAGCTCATTCAGACACCGGGAAGGCCTTCCAAACTCAGCTGCAAGGTGAACTATTTTGCGGTGCACGCATTGCGCCCTTGGACCTCAATGCTGCACTCGTGCCTGCAAAGTCAAAAAAACACACTTGAAGATATTTTGGAGTTATTGAGGAGCCTCAAAGTAATTTTTTTCCAAAGCTAGGTGTTAGAAGTTATTTTTCATTTATTACATTAGATATTTTGTGCCTTGGGCCTTGCATGGTCTTAATGGACAAATTTGGCATTTATGATGTATTTATGAAATTTTGGAAACCCTAGTTAGGGTTTTGGTCCTCCTTTATAGTTAAATACAACATTTAGGTCCCAATGTACATTTTGGATGATTATTAAGAAGAAAATCATAGATTTGAGATTGAAGAGAAATTGGCTTTATTTTTTGTGGATGGCTTGATTTTCTTGACCATGGAGCAGACTCACTTGCAGGATTCATGAGCATAGTTAATGGTGTTGTGTTCCTTATTCATTACTTGTTTTCTTATGTTATCATTTTGTCTCATCTTTCTATTGCAGTAGGACATAAATTTTAGGCTAATAAATGTTGTTTATAGGCACCTTAGCTTTGTTTGTTCTCTACTGCTTCTATGTTTTCCTCTGCTAGGTCAGATTAGAGAATTCTTGAATGCTTTCTAGTCCCACTTAGTTTTTTTATCTTAAGAATGATTCAATGAAGAAAATTTCAAAGTATTTTTATGGTTATCCATGCTCTTTGATATTGCTTAAACATTGTTTTTAAGGTCTTTTACTTTGAAGTAATGCTTATTAGGTTTAGCTAAAGAGGTTTATGATTTTCCATGCCCTTTTTCTCATCTTAAATGGTTGCTTTGGAGGTGTTTTTAGTTTTATTAATGAATTTAGGAGTTCCCTATTCTTGACCTTTACTATGTGTTTATCTTAAATGTTTTCTTTTCTTGAAGGTGAAATCACTAGAAGATTTACAAGTTTCTTGCTTTCTTTGATTCACTAGATTGTTGTCTTAGTGCTAACTTCCTAGGTTTGGTCAAAGAAGTTATTGGTATGCCCTGTCTTTGGTTATTTCCTTATGCTTAGTAATATTAAAGGCTATTCTTGTTAAATTATTTGACAAAGGATTATTAACTGCCCTTTGCACCTACTATGTTGACAATTTGATGTTCGCTTCACTCACATAATCTTTTAGATCCATTTGACCTTGTTAGACTTGCCCTGTGATACACCCTTGACCTATTGTTAAAATTTTCAAGACCTTTTGTAGACTCCATATTCCAATGGCTTAAACCTCTCTCACTCTATCTATTCTGCTTGATAACCTACCCAACCAAACAAACAAACAAACAAAACCTAATCCTTATAACTAGCCTAAAATCAAAACCCTAAAATCAATCAATTTCACATCCTTTACACAAACATAGAGAGAGCCCTCTCTAAGTCCATGAAGGCTATGTCCTAGGACTCCAAAGACTAGTTTTATGTTACCCTTGTACATTTGGTCTTGCCAATTTGACAAGTTACGAGGACCTAACATAGTTCAAAAGACCAACCTAGTCCAACAATAGAGACACAGATGGAATGACAAATAAATTAAAGAGAGAAAATTCCAAGTAGGAGATTGGGTACTTATTTTTTACTCAAAATTCAAAGATTTCCCAAGGAAATTTCAAACTCATTTTCTTAGGCCTTATGAGATTGAGAGAGTCTTTTATAATGGAGCATTCAAGATTAGAACTATTGATGAAGAAAAGGTTCATCTCCTTGTAAATGGACATCAACTAAAGGTTTATCATAAGCTATTAAGAAAAGTGGAATTTGTCAAGATTTTTGAGGATAATGCTGATATGAAGTTTATTAAGAAGAATCTTTCTTCTTTCCCAACTTAGTCTTCATTTTATTTTCATGTCTCTAAAAATACAAATAAAAAAATTGTATAAGCATGAAAACCAATCAATGATTGGCATTCTTATACAAAAAATATAAGGTGAAAATTAGAATTTGTTTCTCACATCTTACATAAGCTTCGTTCCAATTCTAAAAATTTCAAGTTACTTTCATTTCCCTTTCCTTTTCAGAGGATAGTGTATAGCTACAGAATTATTGAATTTCTCCAATTCTCATAAAATTCTATAGCTCTTATACATTTCTGCATCCTAGATACAACAAGAACTGTTTACAAAAGCAACTGAAGACTATACTGAAGAATGTACTAGAGAATAGCTGAAAAACCAAGAAAATGAAGAAAAAATTAAGGTTAGCTATATGCAAGGTATGAAAATACAAGATTTTATTAAATAATAAGGTTGAAAAATTTTATATATATGAGCTAGATGATCATATACCACCAGCTCAAATATCATCATTAAAATATCGATTATGCCAAATTGAGATCTAATCCCATGATTGACCACTAAACGTCATCATGATCTCCGCAATGATCAAATCTGATTTCAATGATTAATGATCTAAAAAGGTCATTTCTCATTCCAAAACGACACTCACACTGTTAATAACCCTGAAACCTCATTGATTCACCCAATTACATGCGCATCTCTTCCATTCCACATCATAACTCATCCACGTTTCCAAACTTATACCAAAACCCTAAATTCACCCAGTCAAAGGAGGTAGTCTTAAAGGTGAAACTGTCGGCAAGCTATGGGTCTAATTGTGAGAACACATACTGTGGGAAATAATTTCATGGAAGGATATCCGCAAATGAAGGAAATATTGTAGAAAGCGCAGTGGATTAAATTCATGGAGAATTTCGATGGGTTTCACAAAGAAGTCACTAAATATTTTGATAGGTCCTTTGATGGAGTAGAAGTTAAAATCGGTGACATAAAATTTGTAGTCACAGAATCCTTCATGGTAGAAGCTACTGGACTACCATATACATGAGAGAGGTGGTTTAATAATAGAGGAATTAATGGAGAAGAATGGAAAATATTCTTAAATAATCTAGGTATGGACACTAACATTTTCAAAAAAGGAATTCCTGGCATAGCTCTTAAAGGAAAATGGAGAAATATATTTTTAATAATTCAAAAATTTATTACCTGTGAAGGAAGGTTTCGATGTATGTTATTATATCATGCTAGGTTATTAATTAATTTTATTGAAGATAAAGAGATAAATCCTCCATATTTTTTAATGAATAGCTTAAGGAAGATGGCAGGAATTGTTAAAAAGAGGATTCAATTCATAAATAATACAATTTATCATCATAGATAGATAAAAATTCTTATTGAATTTCATTTAAAAATCCTAGGAGATACTTGGGAAAATTTCTTAATCCTAAATCATTTCCAAGAGAAAGAACATGAACAACCTACTGATAATAAAGGAAAAAGAAGAAGAAATGGAAAAGTTGAAATTTTTCTTGAGGATGAACAACCATCCCAAGGACAGTAAGAAGATGAAATTCCTATTGCAGAGTTGTTTGGAAAAGTCAAGAAAAAAATTGATAAAAAGAAATAAGGCAAAATTAAAGGAAAAGAAAAATTCATAAACACAGAGAAGTCAAAAACTCAAAATCCTCCATAGCGAGTAAGAACAAGTTCCAAACTTAGCAATGCAACCAAAAGGCCACCTCCAGAAGTAATATAACTTGTTTATTTAGAAGAATATCCTAAGGTTCCATCACCTACTATTTCTTCTCCCACACTGGATCTGAGCCGGAGAACTCTAGAAATTGGTCCATGTTAGAAAGAAATTTATGATTACATTGAGTCTTTAGAAAGAAGAAATACAGGAAAGATATCAAGTTTTGAAGAACAACCTTCTAGTCCACAAGAACCTCTAGTAAATACTTTGAAACAAGAAGTTTTGGAACTAGAGACACTAAATAGGCATATCAAACATGAAAATGAAGCTTTGAAGATACATAATAAAATTGATAAGACCATCAATGATAATACTCTCCTACATTTGGGATTGTGGTTAAAGAAGAAAAAGAATTTGAAAAATAAGAATCGATATCTAAGCAAACAGGTCATAAACTTGAAATATAAACTTCTAATGAGGAAGCCAAGGGTAGAATTGACCTCAAAGAAGGGAAAGAAGATGAAGTTAGATGTCCTAGCAGAAGTAGTAGAGCATATGCAATGATAAGATGAAGACTCACAATTTTTTATTTGCATGAGGACATGTAATGGTATCTTAGTGGGGGTAAGTTGAGCCTCAAGACTGTCTCAATTTTGATATCCATTTCACTACTATTTTCCTCCTTTTTGTAAAAATTCATAAGCACAAACAATATTTATTTGCACACTTTGAGGCTAGTAAGGTACCTTAATGATCTCTTTTCCATATTTTAAATGTTTCTTATTTTTTGAATAAAACTTGTATTTAGCTACAGAATTCATGCAATGCTATAGCTAATCTCCATTTCTACAACCACTGCCATGGTTTAACAGGTTTCGAAGAATGAATGAATGAGTGAATTACATGGGTAGTTGCGCAATGATCCATTCATGGATTTCATCCTATGTACTTGTCCAGAATCAAGAAGGATAACACCTAGGATTGTAGTCAAAAGGCCAATCAAATCAAAGAGCTAAGACAAGCAAGCGAGAAGATTAAGCTGGACAATTTTCTCTCCACGTAGAAAATCGTGAAATCAATGAAGGTCACATTTATGTTTAGAGTTTTAAGCCTACTTTGATTAGTCTTTAAAGGCGTGATAACCTCAAAAATTTAAATCAACTCGATGATAAATATCGGGCTGTGTAAACTGGAAACAAGCTCAATTTTATTGTAAAATTTTCATACCTTGAAACTATGTTTTTATCAATCAAAGGAGAAGGTATTTCTGGAATCATCTATGTGTAGTTAGTTGCAAATAAATTTAGAATGAGCCTCTTGTGGAGGGCCCCTGCATAGAAGAGGTTTAGTAGTTAATTTTTTTGGCTATTTTGTAGTTCAATTTCTTACGCTTTTTGTTGTGTTTTCCACATAGTTAGATTCTATGTTTACTTTGTTTTCCTTATCATAATTGGTAGCATAACTTTGTTTGTATTTTAATTTCGTAGCTTAGACATTAATTTCATTCTTTTGCACATTATACATATACTTTGTTTTCATTTCATAGATTAAACATGTATTTCAATTTTCCACAGTAGACATATACTTTGTTTTCTTCCTCATTGTAAATAGTCTCTGAATTTCCTTAGTATAGATTCTTAGATTTGATATTTTTTGTTGTTGTTTGCATTTGCAAAATTTTGTTATGACTAGAATAGATTCTTTTGTTTCATAGTTGAATAGGGTTAGAGTTAATTCATATAGGTACTCTTATTTATAGAGATAATTTAGGTAGATACTTTTATTTGTAATTGAATATATTTGGATATAGTTCAGATATATGCTTTGCTAGATTATAAACAATTTGGATTGATGTTTTTTTTATGGTTGAATAGATTTAGAAGTGATTTAGATAGATGTTTTTGAGATAATCTATCATAGTTTTTGTCATAGGTTGATTTGATATAGCTTCAGATTTATCTTTTAGATTAATTTCTTTTTATGCAATATAATTTTATCATAAATCAATTTCCTTTCCTAGATAAACATTTCCTTTTCTTCCTTCTTGCAAGTTTTATTTTCTAGTGATTAGAATACTTTCTTCAAACATTCCCTTTTATTCCATCTTACTTTTATTTTTCAATCATTAAAATATTTCTTTAGGTGTGATTACTTTCTAATGATTTCTTTCTTTTAATTTCATTTACACAAAAACTCCAAAACATAAAAAAAGGTTGAAGTTTCTTCTTGTTTCTAGTTTCCTTGAAGTTAATTGTTCATTTTTAGATAAGCTAAAGTAGAATTCTCATCAAATCCTTGATAGTTAAATTTAGATTTCATTTCACCAATCAGTTCTTAGTCTCCCAATTTCATTTAGACATTCTATATAAACAAAAAATCCTAAAAATGACATATAAAACCAACACAGCAAATTAAGTAAGAAAAGGCTTCTAGCATATATAGTGCACCCACACTTCACAAGATTACTAACTTTGGTCGATAATTTTTTATAGAAATTTAAGACATTAAATTGAATAAACAATAATTGATCCATTAAATTTGTCCCATAAGAAATCATGGTTGGTATGTGATTTACCTATACCCTTCTTCTAAGATCATTTGCGACCCTGTTCTCTTTACCCTTAATGTACCTGATCTCAAACTCTAACTCATTCATCGTAGCCAAATACCTAGCTTATCTAGAATTCAGATTTGGTTGGTAAAATAAGTATCCACATCTACTATGATCACTCATCAGAATGAACCTCCTATCAAGGATGAATCATGGCCACAACAGATGGGCAAGGTCGTGGCTAGAATATTCTTCTTGCCCTGAGGATGGATCATAAGGAAAAATAATTTCCTAGTTTGGGAAATGATGCTTCATAGTGATCAAAGATATGGTGATAAGTAGTGCTACCTCTAGTGTCATGTACAACCTATTACCCAAATTAATAATAACAGTGCAAGGCCTAGAATCATATACAACATGTTGCCTCCACAAGTATGGTTGGCCTAATAATACATCACACAATTCAAGAGGAGGATCGTCACACATTACCTCATCTATGAAAGGTTTGATATTGTAGGGAAGGTGATACTGTTGGTTGACACAGACATCTCGTCCTTGGTGAAGCCACCAGATGGTTTATGGATGTGGGTCTATTGTAGTCAATAGGCCCATCCGCTTCATGACCTCTACTGAAATGAGGTTCTTTTGGCTCTCTCTCTCTCGACATGAAATGTACTTGGAAAACCCTTCACCCACATCTGGAAATGGAAGAGGCACTCCCCCTCCTATGGATATTTAGGCTCATTCTTTTGGATCTTGGTCGTGTGAACAGTGGAACTGGGCTCTGCGTTAATATTCTGCTTCTCTTACTCATTCCCCTTGTTTGGTTCTGACTCAAATTCGGAACATGCATATGATTCATAAGCCTTAAGCTCCACCAATAGTGATTTCTTGGGCCGAAACTCACTTGTGTTGTGAGAGGGGCTCTTATGGAACTCACACCACTTTCCTGTGTCCTTCTTTGTTTTCATGGTGTTGTTCTTTTCTTGCAAATTTAGCAGGTTATCCTAGGTCGCCCTGCCTTGGATTTTCCCTTTTTTCTGCGGTTTTGGGGGTGCATTTCCCTTGCTTCATATTTACAGATCCAAAGTCTCATTTTTTCTGTTTAAATTTATGATCGATATTGGGAACATATCAGTATGTTGCACCAAGCAAGGAGGTATCAAGAAACTCAATTTCCCCCTAAATATATTTTTACAAACAAATTCAGTACTTGAGACCCAAATGTTTCTATGAATCTTTGATACCCAAATTAGTGCATAGGGTATCGAACATATTCATAATCTCATACACATCTTAAACCCTTTTATTCCACAACATAGTACATTATATGTACTTGTCATCATAGCTCCCCATAGGGTAATATTGTTCGTTGATGGAATCTCTGACAGAATTAAAAGTGGTTGCAACTACAAATAGTGAGGGTTCATTATCGTCCCTATGTTCGCAGTATTTTTCCCACCAGTCCTTAACATGGGAGGTGGCTTTCAGCAACGCAAAAGTAATATTTTCCCTATTGGAAAAATCATGAACTAAAAAATATCCTTCCAATATATTTAACGATCTATCTATGATGTATGCATCTATCTGGCCTTCAAATATGGGAATGTTAAAGTTGACTTGTACCTTGAAGGGAGTGGCTCCTCCAGAGTGACTTTCAGATGAAGATGTGTCGCCTATGGGCATACTCTGAAGGATCTGGGAAAATTTTTCCATTATCGCATTTCTCTGTTGCTTGAGGGCTTCTTTGAGAAATATTTTGAAAGGATATCCTTCTCCCTCATCTTTCAGTTATTCTTCTGTTGGGATCCTGTGATTTGGCCAATTAGAAAACCAAATGATAAGGCAACATGTAAACCAGTCTTTAGAGCTCCAGGATCTAATCCTCCTAGTCTCGGAGAGGGATCTCTCAATATGTTTGCAAAGATATGACTTGTTTTTCTTGAAAATTTTGATTTTAGGCTAGTTATTAAGCATGATTTTGTTTGATTATTTTGTGGGACATGATGATCTAGGCAGCATAGATAGAAAAGGGAAATCTCTAAGTCATTGGGCAATGGAGTCAAGTAGAAGTTTGTAACAAGTTTGTAGATGAATTAGGGATATCAAAGGGAAAATATAACTTGGTTGTTGGATCTACAAAGTCTTCAAGTGAAATGAAATGAACATTAAGGTTTTTAGAATGAAAACTAGAACTAAGGGAAATTAAGAATCCTTAATTATATGTAATCTTCAACAAAGGGAGTTAAAGCATAATTTGAACATGAAGATGTATTTTATAGACATGGCTAACCATGAATTCTACAAATTACACTTCAGCAAATAAAAATTTCAAGACAAACTTTCAAAATGAAATTTGAGAGTCGAGGAACTCTCTATTTCATCAAAGATTTCACTTTCAAGGACAAGAAAACATTCAAGATTCACAAATAACCACATTAATAGAAGAGGGAACTCCTAAACATCTATGATCGCAATTATAAAGACCTTCAAAACAATTATTTGAGCAAGTACAAAGGGTATGATCAAAACAGACCTCTTTGGTAGACTTTGGACAATGGTACTTTAAAGGGAGATTTCGAAAACAGTTTTTAAGTAGCAACAAGGAAGAAGGGAAAACCATAAATCATTCTTGAGGCCACTATATTGAACTATTTAGGAAATAAACAAGCATAAGGGTTGAAACAGTAGTCAAAATACTTAGTAAAACCTCCAGCAGATGGAAACATAAAGGCAGTGAAGAGTAAACAGGTCTAAGGTGCTTCTACAAGACATTTCTTAGCCTAAAACGTTTACTCTACTGCAAGCAAGAGATGATGGAAATAGAATGGAAACAGGAAAAACATGAACAATTTAGAATACTTCACCAACAGCCAAGCTCAGGGATCCAATGATAGAGCTTTCTCCATCCTCAAACATGTCAAAATGTCCACAGGTTCCAGTACATCAATTTATTTTCAATCTCAGCAGAACTATGTATTACTTTAAAGAGTTATCAAATGCCCCCATACAATGAGTTCAAATGCAGTATTTATGCTGCAAAAGAGGAGGTGGAACTATCTAGGGTTCAAAATGTTATTTATGACACAGTAAATGCACTCATATCCTTAAAAACCATGCACAACATAAGGTAGGAATGTCTCTCAGCTACCTCTCTGTGTATTAAATTTGTCTTTACTTCCTGAGGATAAATAGCTGAAAAGATTGACTTTGAGGCATTTTTCTGTCTTTACAATAACTGTTTGACAATTTATAAAATATATTTTTGTGTAATAACTACCAATTTCTCTTTTAAGGTATAAAGTGAGTGTAAGGTGTCACTTTTTATTTACCAAGTGAATAACTACTCCTTTGATGTATCCGAGGCTATCCTTAAGCCTATTTTCCTTGACTTTATCATAAAACTGTGTCTTAAGACCCTTTTAGCCTTGATCTGCTAATTAATCCTTTAAATCTTCTATCTACCTCTTTATACCTTGATACTCTATTTTTCTTCCTTTATCTCCTTTTATTTTCAATAACTGTTTTATTCACTAATCCCTCATGCCTTTTAAAACCTTGATTAGGCTTTAATCCTTTGTTTTTAGGCTCGGATTTCGTGTTTTTAAGGCTGATCATGCCTTCTTCATTCTCTTTCAGTCTTAAAGTGTCCTTTTTCTGACTGTATCCACCTTTAAACTACGTTTTAACAAAAAAATGTGGGTTTAAACCCTTAATCCTTCAAACTTATGCATTAACCCCTTTAACTTTGACTGTTTGCAAGCTTTCCCTTTAATTATTTAATATTGTGTTTGCTGGTGTACATGTGTATTTGGCCTACAGAGGGTTTAGTGATATAACCAGTGTTCATAAAACATTGGTTAATACTCGGATTTCATACCCCTAACAGCTTCTTTTCAGCATCGATAAGCCTTTATAAATGATAATCTTTGGCCCTGTGCCACTGTTTCTTGGCAATAAGACCGTTTTTATTTGATAACCTGCCCCTTTAAAACCTGCAAAAAAACCACAAAAATGTTATAAAAAACCCGTGAATGAGGGTTGTAAATGCTTAGGAGGCTAGCAGAGGCGGATGGAGTAGTGAGGAGGAGCGGAAGATGTTTTATGGAGAAAACCCACGAAAAACCGGTTTAAAAACCATATTTGACGTGGACTATAGCTTGGCGGTTTTCGAAATACTGTTGGTGGTGTTTGCATGACCCTTGGGCGGTAAGTGGTTTATGCTAAATCGAACGTGATCCAATTTAAATGTGTCGCATGGCTTTTACAAAACCAGCGGTCTCACGCGATGTTTGGTTGTTAAACTTTGGATGACAAAATCGCGCGATATAGCATATGAGACATCGGATGGGAAGGGGTAGATTCGACGGTGTGGAGAGGAGCGCAACGGAAAGGTGCACAGATGAGAGTTTAGTAGGAGACAGGTAGCAGCAGGGGATTGGAGGGGCGAATTTGTGGGTGGAAGGTGGGCCATATGGTGACGTGGGATATTTGTTGTGGAGTGGCAAGGTCATTGGATTTTCAGGTTAAACTAAGACCGTTGTATTAAAATAAATCAATGGTGGGGATCAGTGTGGGGATGAATGGGTGGGAGGTTGGATGATGAAGGGGAGGACGGTGGTCATTGGATGGTTAGGATGGATGGCTGAGATCCATCAAGAAATATCATAGGCATGGGGAAAAAGAAAAAAGGGAAGAGGGCTTAAGGAAAGGTGCCAGGAAGTGGTCCTGTGGATGGAGCAGAGGACCAGGGGAAAAATAGAAGGGGCTAGGGACCAGGTGCTCAGTCACAGCACTTGGTTTTATGGCGGATAAGAAAAAGCGGCTAAGCCCAAAAGGGCTAATTTTTTTAAATTTTATACATAGGCGGAAGGAGACTAAACAAGGCGGAGGAAAGGTTTGAGTGCTCGGTTTCAAGGGTTAGGTAATATGACAAAGGAGGCTGAAATTTTAAGCCCTTGGGGGCTTAAAGCATTAATTTGTAAAAAAGACTGTTTTTTAGGCCAAAAAATGGGTTTTTAGGCCAAATTAGAAGTTCTGATAGGTGAAAAGGGGTGTTTTAAACCAAAACATTAGTTTAATGGTTTAAAAAGGGTTTTCGAACCATATAAAGGAGTTATGATGGTTTGGAGGGTTTTTTCAGACGAAATGATGAGTTAATAGAGGGAAAATGGGCTATTTTTCAGAGGGAAATGGACTAATAAAAATAGGGATAAAATAGCCTAAAATGAGCTTCCTTCTTTGAAACAATAGGATAACCTTTAGGAGACATAGATGAATATTTGGGTGAATTGACAGACTCAAAATGATGAAGGCAGTGAGATTTCTAGAGTTTATAATGCTTCTTTCGAAATATAATTTCTAGAAATCTAGGATTGGAAATTTAGCCATCTTTGGATATCATCACAATTATGTATGACTAACAGTGGCTCCACTTGGGGAGGATAGTTGTCCTTTTAGGTGTCCAAAACCTCAAAAATATTTGAGTTTCAGCAGACCAATGCCTCATCCATTGGGTAGATTTCTTCTTTTCTTGCTGGTTTTTCTCTGAAAAGGACAACCTTTATCAATCTGCAACATGTAACTTCTTCAAAACAACATCTCTACCTACCCAATATTACTTTTTCCTAGCATTTTTTCTTCCTTTTTTGAATGCATTTGAACTAGCAAACTCTTTGACATTTTATTTTTGAAAACATAAATAAACTAATCTATTTATATCCTTATTTCTTCCAAGAGTCCATATTAAACTATTGAACTCCTTATTTCTCTACCTAACTATCTATCTGTCAAGATTAAGCTGTTTGACAAATTTTATTCTCTATCTCTAAAACAGGAAATTTAAACATAGTCAAATCAGGATTAGACTGTCTGATTTTCTATGGTGTCTATGGCTATATGTACAAGCTGCATATAGACTTTATTTGCAGAAAAATAAAACAAAATGGCGAAGGCTTAAGATCTGAAAATTATAAACATCCTTCTAGTCTTTTTCCAGCTCTGGTTTTGATCTATTTAGAGCTTATTCTATTTCTAATCTTCCTTGGTTCAGATTTTGAGCTTGTTACAACCATTTCCTTTCTATCCTAATCTATTCTACTAATAAGCCAAGTCTGAAAAAATATTATCATTTTTAGCTTCTACTAACTTATCAACATAAATTTAAAGTATGTTCAGCCATGATTAGGCTAGATGACTGAACAATATATCATTTTTGATTTAGAAGTGGCACTTAGATTTTTTCACTTTCATAAAACCCTCTTTTCAGGTATGGGGATGTACCTCTTTTGAATCTGCCCTCTTTTCTTTTTATATTGTTTTTGTGTTTTTCTCTTTTTCCAAATTTGAGAAGCAATGTTATATACAGTGAAAAAATAAAAGCTCTGATTTTTAGAACTCTTGGCAGAAATAGTGTTTGAGCATCTTGCCATTGACAAGACCTCCAAATAAATATTCTCCATTCAGCTCTTGCAGAAGGAATGCATTGTGACCCCTATAGAATGAATAATGTAAGGTCCTTTCCACAAATTTTCAAATTTGCCATGTTTTCCCTTTTCTTCCCTTCTAGAATCCCACTTTATAACTATATTTCCAGCTTGGAAATAATTTTCTTTAGTCCTTTTGTCAAATAATTTCTTGATATTCTCTTGGATTGTTTGTCATCTGTTGTATACTTCCTCTCTAGTCTGTTGTAAATGAATGGTCTAATTTATCCTTCTCTTCATATCATTTTCCTCAGATTTTACTTCTTGGAGAAGCTTCACGACTATAAATCTGAGTGAGGTTGGGAATATTTCATCCATGCCATAAACCAACTGATAGGGGGACATATTTATTAACCTTTTGGTGGTTAATCTATCAGCCCATAAAGCATGAACAAGCTTACTATGCCATGATTTCTGATTCTGCTCCAACAGTTTTTTGATAATATTAATAAGGCTTTTGTTGGAGGATTCAACTAATCCATTTCCTTGAGGATAGTAGGCAATGGAATGACCCAATGTAATATGATATCTATGGCAGAAGTCAACCATTTTCTTAGATTTGAAGGCAGCAGCATTTTCTATGATAATTTTTCTTGGAAAACCAAATTTCGATAGTATATTGGTTTCAAGGAACTTGATAATGATAGATTCAGTAGCATTCTTAGAGGGTATAGCTTCTATCCACTTGGTAAAATAATCAGTGGCAGTGAGGATCCACTTATGCTGGGTTGATGAAGATGGGTTAATTTCACCAATGAATTCCAAGCCCCATTGTTGAAAAGGAGCCTCAACACTGATGAGATGTAAAGGTAAATTTAGGAGCTTTTTCTTGCCATAAAAAATTTGACACTTATGGCAAGACATGACAAGTTTCTGAGTATCTGGGAAAAGGGTGGGCTAATAGTAACCAGATCTGAGGATTTTATTTGCTGTAGTCTTCTAGTACAGATGTCCTCCAAATTCTCGCTCATGTAGCTCATGCATGATTTTTCCTGCATCAACCTCAAGTAGACATATAAGAAATATTCCAACATTATTTTTCCAATATAAAACCCCATCTAATGCAATAATTTAAATCCTTCTGTTTCAAAAATCTAGCTTTAGTTTTAGACAAAGAAGGAGGGGCATTTAAATAAAGCAGCACATATATGATGTCAGCATACCAAGATGAATTCACAAATCTTTCTTGAATGAATAGAGCTGTGAATTCCTCTATTTCTTCTAAGACATCAACCATATTCATATCAAGTTCTTGGAAGTTTGACTCAGCCATGAGTTTAGCTAATCCCTGCCCCTTGATCAGTTTGGTAGGCTTGATTTCTAAGTCATATTCTAGAATAATAACAATCCATTTTCCCCTTTTACCATTAGGGTCTTGACTTAGAATATCCTTAACAACAGTGTGTGGGACAAAAGCAATGATGTGAGAATGTAAAATATAGACTCTAAAGTCTTTCAATGCTTTTACCAAAGCTAAGGCTTGTTTCTCCATGATGTTATACTTGAGTGGAGCATCTCTTAAAGCCCTACTAAAAAATAATATAGGTTGTTCATGCCCCATGTCATTCTTTTGTAGTAATATTGCAGCTATTGTATGTTCAGATGCAAAAGAAAAAATATAAAAATCCTTGGTGAAATTAGGATTTATGAGAACCGGTGTTTGAGTTAGAGCTTGTTTTACTAGTTCAAATGACTGTTTAGATTGTATTTTCCATTTAATGCCTACTTCTTTCCTCAGCATGTTTGTGATATTTCTTAATAGCTCAGCAACATTGGGGATGAATCTCCTTAAAAAAATTATCTTTCCAATGAAAGATTGTAATTCTCTGAGGTTTCTAGGATGGCTGATTTTCAATATGCCATCAATCCTTTTAGGGTCTACTTTGATTCCATCTTCAGAAATTATGTGGCCAAGAAGCTTTCCTTCTTGGAGACCAAAGAGTGTCTTTTTGGGATTCAAAGATAAGCCATATTTCCTACATTTCTCAAAAAAGTTTCTTAAATGAATCAAGTGTTCCTCAGCAGTTTTAGAGAGAACAATAATGTCATCAAGGTACATGATTATAAAATAGCCTATGTCTTCTGAAAAGGCTATGTCCATGGCCCTTTGGAAGGTGGCCCCTGCATTCATTAAACCGAATGGCATTTTGATATACATGAATGTACCCCAAGGTGTAGTAAAAGAAATTTTATGTTGGTCACTTGGGAGTACTAAGACCTGATTGTAACCTGAGAACCCATCCAACAGTGAAATTATTTTAGACTCAACCAGCCTTTGAAGTATATGATCCATTTTTGGCAAGGGATAGTTATCTTTAAGGGAGGCTCTATTTAGATTTCTGAAATCGATGCAGAGTCTAATTTCCCCAGTATTTCTCCTAACAGATACTAAGTTGGAAACCCATTCTGAATACCTGATAGGAACTACGATCCCGGCATCATACATTTTCTTAATCTCTTTCTCAACTAAAGGAAATAAAATAGGGTTTATCCTTCTGAGTTTTTGTTTGAAAGGTTTCTGATTTTACTTCAGGGGAATTTTGTGTTGAATGATGTTGGCATCATATGATTTTAGATCTTTGTATCCCTATGCAAACACATCTTTAAAGTCTTTGAAAAGTTCTATGTATTTCTATTTGATATGAACTGGGAGAGTGCTGGATAATTTTATCATCTTGGGTTTTGCTAGGCTGCCTATGTTATGTTCTTCTATGTTTTCTCTATAGGCTCCATCCTTAGTTCTTTGGCTACATCATTGAAATCAAAAAGTTGTTCTAATGGTGCAAGACCTCTTGGAATTGTATCATTTTTACATTGTAAAACTTCCAGGTCTTTCTGATCTACGTTGTCAATTATTTCTGCTCTAAAAGGATGTTCAAAATGGTTTATATTAGCGGAAAAAGACAGTTCCATTTCAAGAATTTGTTCTTCATTAAAAAAATCTTCTTCGTGTCTTGAAGTGGATGTTGGTATGGCAAAGTCATTCTTTGATTGCAGAAAATCATCTATGTGTTTGTCTCCTTCCAACACTTGCCAGTAATCTTCATTGTAAGGTATTGCAGGTATGTTTTTTACCTTTATATTAGTTTTTTCATTTGACTATGGTATTTGGCAATTACTAGCAGCAAAGGCAAGTTCATTTGCTAGATGATTTTGAGCTCTTGGGATGAAAATGAGTTCATATTTTTCAAAGGTTTTTAGGAGATCAAGGGCAGCATTTCTATACTCTTTGAGTTTTGGGTTTTTGGTTGAGTATTCCCCTTTGATTTGTGTGCTAATTAGCTCATAATGTTGTGTAACCAGCTCCAAAAAGAGAAGAAAAGAGATATAAACGCCTTAGAAATGAGCCACTTCGAGGGGGCAACCTCCAATACATTACATAAATGAACAATTCTTGGATGATCCAATTTACAAAACCTCCTTTCTATATGTAGGAGTCCATGGGGCCATAATGTAATCCTAGTGGGCCACAATGTAATCCTAGCCGACCTAACAATAATAATTTAAGGGCACAATAATAACAAAATGGGGGTTACAAGGTACAATAATAACAATAAGGGGGTTACACTAACAACAATAAGGGACTATACTAGTAATATAGGGACCTAACATGCCCCTCTCCTTCAAAAAAGTGTTGTCCTCAACACTTGAGTAGCTCTGGGTGCTTCTGTATAAAATTCTCATCCTCCCATGTAGAATCTTCAGTGGGTAAGTTCTTCCACTTGATGAGATATTATGAAATTGATCGATTCCGTAGTTGTCGAGCTCTTATTTCTGTGACAGCTTCAGGTTCCAATATGATTTTTCCTTCCTCATCAAGTTCTGGTAATATTGTTTGAACTGGAAGATTTTCACCGATAACCTTCTTTAAGCATGAAACATGGAAAATTGGATGTACTCGCGAAGAAGCAAGAAACTCCAATTTGTATGCCATAGTACCAATCTTTTGCAACACCTTGTAAAGACCATAGTACTTTGGCGATAATTTATTATCCTTATTTTCTTGCTTGAGGGACATTTGTTTGTATGGTTGTAGCCGTAAAAATACCCAATCTCCTACATCAAAACTTCTCTCGCTGCGATGTTTATCTTCCTGTTGTTTCAATCGATTTTGTGCCAAATTCAGGTTATCCTTTAAGAGTTGGAGAACTTCTTGCTGATGCTCGATGTGATCTTCCATTGCTTGAACCTTCAAATTTTCTCTTAAAGATGATGTGATGGATGGTGGATGATATCCATAAAGTGCCATAAATGGGGTCATTTTTGCTGCAGTATGGAAGGAAGTGTTATACCACCATTCAACAAGAGGTAACCACTTGACCCATTGTGTTTGTTTATCAAATACAAAAAAACGAAGATATCCTTCCAAACATTTATTTACGATCTCAGTTTGACCATCAGATTGAGGATGATAAGATGAGCTATGAGCTAATTGAGTACCCAAACAAGAAAATAACTCCGTCCAAAAATTTCCGGTAAAAATGGGATCTCTGTCGCTCACAATAACCCTTGGGCTTCCATGTAGCTTTTGAATTCTGTCCATAAATGTAGTAGCAACTGTGCTTGCTTTAAATGGATGAGATAATGCACAAAAGTGTGCATACTTGGTAAGTCTATCAACTACCACCATGATGACACTCTTTCCTTCAGACTTAGGTAAACCTGTGATAAAATCCATTGAAATCTCCTCCCAACGTTGACTTGGAATGGATAAAGGTTGTAGAAGTCCCGGGGTCTTAATTGTTTCCACTTTATTCTGCTGGCAAACCAAACATTCAGCCACAAACTTTTGAATATCAGATTTAAGGCCATCCCAAAAAAAATCTTTCTTCACCCTGTGGTAAGTTTTTAAAAATCCCGAGTGTCCTCCTAAAGGAGAAGTGTGCAATTCCAGAAGAATCTTTTGTTTTAGTTGGGAATTCTTACAAAGATATAAGCAATCATTGTACCATAAGGAATCATTTTTCCAACTAAATGTATCAGATGTACTAGGATCTTGCTGCAACTTTTGAATGAGTGTCCATACATCTTTTTCCTTCTTCCATTCATCTCTTTCTTTGGTTATCCAATCTGGTTGGATAATAGAAATGGCACAAAGCAATGCTTCCACCTCTTCATTCTTTCTTGAGAGTGCATCTGCAACAACATTAAGCTTTCCTTTTTTGTAGATTATTTCAAAGTCATAACCCAACATCTTTGTGACCTATTTTTTCTGTTCTTCTGATGATAGTCTTTGTTCCAAAAAGTGTTTAAGACTATCATGCTCAGTTTTTACCTTGAAGTGTCTTCCCATTAGGTAAGTTCGCCATTTCTTTAGTGCATGTAGTATTGCTAACATTTCCTTCTCATAAATAGGTTTCTGTAAATAATTTCCTTTCATTGGACGACTTTCAAAAGCAATGGGTCTTCCTTCCTGCATTAAAACTGCACCAATTCCATTCCCTGAGGCATCACATTCCACAATAAAGGTTTTTGTGAAGTCTGGTGTAGTTAAGACCGGTGCTAGGCACATTGCCTCTTTAAGATGTTCAAAGGCCTTAGTTGCTTCAGGAGTCCATGAAAATGCATCTTTCTTCAATAATGTTGTTAGAGGTGCTGCTATTCTCCCATAATTCTTAACAAACTTGCGATAATACCCTGTTAACCCGAGAAATCCTCACAACTTCTTTATGGTTGTGGGACTTTCCATTCCTTAATGGCTTTAATTTTGTTAGGGTCTACTTTAACACCCTCGTGAGATACAATATGACCCAGATATTCCACCTCTTGTACTCCAAAGAAACATTTGGATATTTTTGCATATAATTGTTTCTCCTGCAATAGTTTGAGCACCCTGTCAACATTTTCAACATGATCCTTCCAAGACCTGCTGTAGATTAGTATATCATCAAAAAATACTAGCACAAATTTTCTAAGGAAGGGTTTGAAAATGGAATTCATCAACCCTTGAAATGTAGAAGGTGCATTGGTAAGGGCAAAAGGCATGACCAAAAATTCATAATGACCCTCATGAGTTCGAAATGTTGTTTTTGGAATATCTTCAGTCTTCATTCTAATTTGATGATATCCTGAATGAAGATCCAACTTGGTAAAATAAATTGCTCCATGTAATTCAACCAATAATTCATCAATCACAGGAATGGGAAATTTGTCTTTAATGGTGAGCTTATTGAGCTCCCTATAATCCGGACACATTCGCCATGATCCATCCTTCTTGTGTACCAACACTACAGGAGTAGAGAAAGAACTTTGACTGGGTTGAATTATACCCGCCTCTAACATTTCTGCAATCATACGTTCAATTTCGCTCTTTTGGAAGTAAGGATATCTATAAGGCCTGATGTTTGGAGGAACACTTCCTGGAATCAAATGAATAGCATGATCATGATCACGAATAGGTGGGAATCCTTTGGGAGTTTCAAACACCTTGGAATGATTGTCCAAGACTTGTTGGAGATATGCAGAAATAGATGATTTTGATGTTGGAACTTCTAGTGAGCATAATTGTGCAATTACGCCTCGTTGTTCTTTCTTTAGAAGCTTTGTCATGACATTAGAGCTTATTATCCTTCACGGCTTCCCTTCAATACCCCGTAATTCGACTTCCTTTCCTTCTGAAAAAAATTTCAAGAAAAGTTCTTGAAAATTAAAAGCTACCGTCCCCAAAGATTGTAACCATTGTACTCCTAGTACAACATCAGCACCTCACATAGGAATGGCAAGCATTGGACTAGTCAATACATATTCCCCCATGGTTAGCTTGATATTATGGCATTTTCCAGAGCAATTTATAGTTCCTCCATTTGCAACCATGACTTGACATTCTGGTGCTGGGTATAGGAAACAATTTAATTCCTTGGCTACCTTACAATGAATAAAATTATGGGTGCTACCTGAATCAATCAACACTATTACCCTTTTCTTCTTGATCTGTCCTACTATCTTGAGAGTTTGAGGAGTGGTAATTCCAGCTAGTGCATTACATGATATGGTCGGATTCATTTCTTCCTCTTCTATGGCTGGTTCCTGGTGTATATCCTCTTCTTTTTCATTTTCTTCTTCTTCACAATCTATGTAAAATAATTTCTTTTCAGCACACTTATGACCTTTAGTGTATTTGCTATCACAACTGTAGCAAAGCCCTTTTGCTCTTTTTCTTCCAATTGTTGTGGTGTCAACCTTGTAGGTTGTGGAAATCTAGGCGTAGAAACACTTCCTTCTTTATAGAAGTGAGTGGTAGGCTTCCTTGTCGCCATAATTTTACATTCAATTTTTCTTGCCAACCTGAATGCCTTCTCCAATGAATCAGGTTCCAAAACGCGAACTTGATGTTGGATGTTATCCTTTAAAGTGCCTATGAAGAGATCAATCCTGTGTTCCTCTGGAATATCAGTTACCCTTATATTCAATTTTTGGAAGTCCTCAATGTGCTGCCCCACTAAACCCTTTTGTTTGAGATTTATCAATTGGCTAAATAAGGTGTTTCTCTTTGTATCCTCATAATGTTCTATCATTTCCTCCTTAAAAATTGACCAAGTGACAATTTTTTTACGGGAGCAAAGCCATCGATACCATACAAATGTATTTTGTTCTAAATGTAAAGTTGCAATGCGTACCTTTTGTGTGTTTTGCATGTTATGGAGATAAAAATATTGCTCCATCTGTAGAATCCATGTTACAGGATCCTTTCCATCAAACTTCCTCATATCCATTTTTGGAATATGGTGGTTCTTCCCGCCAACATTCGAGTTTATGAAATCACGATTAACATTTATTTTGTTCTCATCATGAGGTTCTTCTATTATATTTCCGCCATTAGGAATCATTTCTTGTTTTAATCTTGTCATCAAGCCTTCCATGTATGCTTTTAGATCATTCTTCATGTTTTCCATGTTGTCTTTCATATCATCCATCTTAGCTTCCATGCCCACTTCCATGCCATTCATCTTAGCTTCCATGCCATCCATCTTAGCTTCCACGCCATCCATATTATCTTCCATGCCTTTCTTCAAACCGTCCATATTCACTTCCATGCCTTTCTTCAAAACTTCCATTTCATTTTTTGTTGCTCTTTGCGAGAGTGAAAACTGTTGCACTTGCTCTTTTAATTTTGATAGATCATGTTGCAATTCTTCATCTTCATGAGTCATAGTAGAGCCTTCTGTAGGCTTAATGGGTGTTGAATTATTTTTAGGGGCCATTTTAGAATCCAATATTGATATTTATTCTACAAGATGCCCTTGGAATCAATTCAACTTGATTCTTCAAACAAGACTTATGCAATTCGGAAAAAAATACACACCTTTTACTTGCTTTGAGGAGCTCGATATTGAAATTGAATTATCTCTATAATTGAAAATATTCGATATCTGAAATTCCGCCCTATAGTATCCCTATGAAGCTTCTTTTAAATGCCACAGGTCTGACCTGATTTGGATTCTCCAAGAAAAAGTTGTAATCTCCCACTATGACCTAATTCTAGACTAGTTGAGTAGAGCGAACTTGTACGACTTGCCACATGTCATTGTTTTGTCCTTTGTCTCTGAAATTGATAGCAAAGAAACTACAATCTGTGTACTTGCGACCAATTTTTACGGCACTCCAATCCAATCCCCAAAGAGAGAGTTATTGAACTTTTCCCACGATCACCTCTTTGAGATGAAATTCAGGAGCCTGAAAAAGCACTACCTTCCACAGATCATATTTCCAAAAATATTGCAAACCAAGCTTTGAAATTTTTGATGAATTTCCTCAGGATTTTAGCTTCGCACCATATGAATTTTAGATTCTGAACCTTCGTAGAAAAAAATTTATAGAGAAAATTCCACGATGACCTGTTTAGGAGCCTGAAAAAAGACCTAGCTTCCACAGATGATATCTCCAAAAATATTGCGAACCAAGCTCTGAAATTTTTAGGCAATATTCCTCAGGATTTCGGCTTCGCACCCTAAAAATGTCAGCTTCTGAAACTTCGTAGAAAAAAAGTTATAGTGACAATTCCACGATGACCTGTTTGGAGCAGCGAAACCCTAGAATCAAAAGCTCTGATACCAAATGTTGTGTAACCGGCTCCAAAAAGAGAAGAAAAGAGATATAAACGCCTTATAAATGAGCTACTTCAAGGGCGAAACCTCCAATACATTACATAAATGAAAAATTCTTGGATGATCCAATTTACAAAACCTCCTTTCTATATATAGGAGTCCATGGGGCCATAATGTAATCCTAGTGGGCCACAATGTAATCCTATCCGACCTAACAATAATAATTTAAGGGCACAATAATAATAAAATGGGGGTTACAAGGGTACAATAATAACAATAAGGGGGTTACACTAACAACAATAAGGGGCTATACTAGTAATATAGGGACCTAACACAGAATCCCCTTGGACTGATATTCTTTTAGCTCCTAAATCTTTGAGTAAGTGTAGGCCAATAAGGAGGGCTTCATACTCAACAATGTTATTTGTGCATGGAAAATTTTTGGTTTGTGTTCTGTATCCATACACCAGCCCCTGCACTTATTTTTCTACAAGAGCCATCAAAGTTTATTTTCCAAGATATTTCACTCTCATTTTCATTTTCTTTCTGGTTTTCAAGGCTACTAAAATCTGGACTGTTCTTTTCTTGAGTTAATGGCAGATTTAACAGTTATGGTAGACTAATTTCTCCTTTGTTTTCCTTTTCTTGTTGGCTGATTTCATCTTCATTATATAAGATAAAGGAATCCAAATTTGAATGGATGGAGTAGATACGAGAATTGTTTGGTATATCTATGTTGCTCACCATGTATTTCATGTGGGATTCCCTGTATAATCTTCTAGTTTGGTTAAATACTGGGATGGTGGCATAAGACATGTCCATTTGAAGGCTCCCCTGAAGTTTGGCTCCCCATGATCTAGATAGAAGCATGCCATACTTAGGGGGAATGTCAGCTACTACTATGTCCATTACTAGACTCTTAGAGGAATTTGTGACAAGTTAACACACAAATATTTAATTAAGCCTAAGCATTTGACCCTACTTGAATCAAAAGAATACAGGTCTTTGTATTCTTTAGTAATTTCGAAGCCTAGGCTTTCCATTACTACTTTGGGCATAAGATTGTGTGAAGCACCTGAGTCTAGCATGGCATTACGCAGAATTTTGTCATGTATATTCAGACTGACATAGAAGGGAGGGACAACCCCTTCTTGGTATTTCCCTTCAACTTCAGGACCAAATAATAATTCTGGTTTATCATCTGTCAAGTTCAAAGTATCAGTGCCACTGCCTATATTCAAAGCTTTCAAAACTTGGTTTTTATATACATCCTGAGTTACTAGTTCAGCCAAGGGTATGGTGATCTTGATTTTGGAAACTTCCCCTTCAAGGCTGAAAGGAACTATTGTTCTTGACATATTTACCTCAGTTTTGTCATTTACAATCATTTAAGCAATTCTAATTTGCTGATTTTTATTTGGACTGTTATTTGGGACATATTTGTTAGGGCCACTAACAAAAGTACTAGGGCAGCTTTGTTCAATACTTTGCTGAATTTTTTTGTCTTTATTTTGATCATATTTCTTGGCTAAAGTGTTGGTGTTACTTGCTGTCTTCTTAGGCTGATTTTCTGAGGTTTTCTTAATAGCAGTACTAGTGTTTTTGTCACTAGAACTCTCTGGGCTACCTTTGATTCTAAGATTGTATTGTTTGTGTACCTCCATGATAGCATTTTCAAACCCCAATCTATAATCTTCAGAATCCTCATTATTGTATTCAGTTTTTTCTAAAGAGAAGAATCCTTGTTCTTCTTCAGTGAGAAAAACATATGTCTCACTGTCAGATCTTATTAAGTTTACATGATTTTCTTCCAACCTTTCAACTTCTCTTTCTTCTTCTTGATGAACATAGTTTTGTTGAAAGGGAGGCCTAATTTGTTGGTCATTATCTCTTTTCCTATCTATATTAGGATCTCTTCTAACATTTTGGTTTCTATTTCTGTTTTGGTTTTCTCTAGGAGGCACTGTATCATTCAAATTTATCTTTTCAAGCATCCTCTCCATTACCTTCACTAAGTTATCAATTTTAGTATCTGATGATGAGGTTGAAGCCATTGTATCATCCTTGTATGTAACTCTTTTTTCTGCTCTCAACCTAGCTCTTTTCTCAATCAAATTTTCCTCTACACTCATGGCTCCCCTCTGCATATCTTCTAAGGTTGACGGGTCTCTTTCTCTTAGCTGGTAGGCCATTTCAGGATCAAAACCCTCTGGGAATTTTTCTAAGGCTAGGCCTAGTGGATTTTTCATGTGTCGAGGAAGTGCATTATACACACTATTGAATCTAGTGTAATAATCATGGACACTTTCCCCACTACTTCTTTTGAGATTGGTATATTCTGAAAGGATTTGGAGAGGGTTCTTTCTAATTTCCCATTTGCTTATGAATGTTTGATATAAATAAGGGAGATCATTTATGCTGTGAGGAGCTAAGTTTTTAAACCATTTCTTGACTTCTCCTCCTAAACTTTGAGAAAAAATTCTCATCTTAATGGTCTCTTCTTCTATTTCCATGTAATCAAAGGCATCATTCATTTTATCTACGTGTTGTTGGGCAGTAGTAGGTTCATTTCCAGTGAAATGGGGAATTTTGGATTGGTAATCATTTGGTAAGAGAACCATGGGTTGTGGTAACACTAATGGAGCATACCATGCTGCCATGATTGGAAATAATGGGGGGTTTACAAGAGGAAAAGTGGGCTGAAATGGAGTGTTTTGAACAATGGATGTATGGATAGGAGTGGAAGAAACAGTTGGGCCAGAAAACTGATGATGAACAGATTTGTTATGGAAGGAGATGAAATTATGAATAATCTGAGAATCAGGTGGAGTAGAAGGTGAAGCTTCTCTGCCAAAGCTCTGTTGCAAATCTATGGTTTCAAAGTCAGCTTGGTTTAAATCACTTTGGGACTTATTTCTGAATAGGTTCTTTGTGTAAGGTAAGTCAAAGTGAGGATCTTCTAAGACTGTAAGGTTTTTAGGAACAGATCTTGTTCTTAGGATGGTCTAATCAGTAGTTGGTTTTCCATATCTAGAAGTCTGCCACAGAATATTCTATAGATAGTCAACTATCGTAGGGGGATTAGAATCTGGTTGGGATCTAGTATGGACCCTATCTGAAGCTAGATTTCAGCTTTTCAAAATTTAGAGAGGAATAGGTTTTTAGGACTATTTTTCAAAAGTTTTCCTTTCACAGTGATTTCTATAATAGGTTAACTAGGCTTCTAAGCTTCCTCAAGTTTGGTTAACACAGTTTCAAGGAAATCTAGAATACTAGTGAGGTAATAGGCCTACTAGAGCTAGTGGAGTCGCCAGGTGGAAATTTTTAGCTTTTCTGAAGGTAAAATGTTTTATGGTCCACCACCAATGGTTTATTTGAAAACCAATCTGAAATTGTTTTGGTTTTTTCTGAGTTTTATGGGGTTCTCTGGTTATGAGAGTGTCCTATACCCGACTCAACACTTAGCTAAGGTGATGAAACAAACAGAGTCTACTCTAAGGCTTACTAGTTGATTTTTTCAAGGTTTGATAAGGGTCTCTTAGAATCCTAAGTTTTACTTAGATTTCCACTGATTCAGACAGATCCTATCATGATTACCATTATGCTGGTAGCACTTGAAGAGGCTATATTTCACTTGAATGAATACTGAGTTTCTTGTTTAGGGACTTTTACACAAAGGGTCCCACCGAGATCGCCAGAATGTTGGGATCCTATGATTTGGCCGATTGGCAAACCAAATGACAAGGCAACATGTAAGCCAGTCTTTAGAGCTCTAGGATATAGCCCTCCTAGTCTCAGAGAGGGATTTCTCAATATGTTTGCAAAGATATGACTTGTTTTGCTTGAAAATTTTGATTTTAGGCTAGTTATTAAGCATGAGTTTGTTTGATTGTTTTGTGGGACATGATGATCTAGGCAGCATAGATAGAAAAGGGAAATCTCTAAGTCATTGGACAATGGAGTCAAGTAGAAGTTTGTAACAAGTTTTTAGATGAATTAGGGATATCAAAGGGCAAATATAGCTTGGTTATTGGGTCTACAAAGTTTTTAGGTGAAATGAAATGAACATTAAGGTTTTTATAATGAAAAGTAGAACTAAGGGAAATTAAGAATCCTTAATTATATCTACTCTTCAACTAAGGGACTTAAAGCATCATTTGAACATGAAGAAGTATTTTATAGACATGGCTAACCATGAATTCTACAAATTACACTTCAGCAAATAACAATTTCAAGTCAAACTTTGAAAATGAAATCTAAGAATCGAGGAACACTCTATTTCATCAAAGATTTCACTTTCAAGGATAAGAAAACATTCAAGATTCACAAATAACCACATTCATAGAAGAGGGAACTCCTAAACATCTGTGATTGCAATTATAAATACCTTCAAACAATTATTTGAGCAAGTACAAAGGGTATGATCAAAATAGACCTCTTTGGCAGACTTTGGACAATGGTACTTTAAAGGGAGATTTCAAAAGAAGTTTTTAAGTAGCAACAAGGAAGCAGGGAAAACCATAAATCATTATTGAGGCCATTGTATTAAACTATTTAGGAAATAAACAAAGCATAAGGGTTGAAATAGCAATCAAACTACTTAATAAAATCTTCAGCAGATGGAAACATAAAGGCAGTGAAGAGAAAACAGGTTTAAGGTGAATCTAGGAGACATTTCTTAGCCTAAAACTTTTACTCTACTGCAAGCAAGAGATGATGGAAATAGAATGGAAATAGGAAAAACATGAACAATTTAAAATAATTCACCAACAGCCAAGCTCAGGGATCTAATGACAGGGCTTTCTCCATCCACAAATAGTTCAAAACATCCACAGGTTCCAATACATCAATTTCTTTTCAATCTCAGCAGAACTATGTATTACTTCAAAGAGTGATCAAATGCCCCCATACAATGAGTTCAAATGCAGTATTTATGCTACAAATGAGGAGGTGCAACTATCTAGGGTTCAAAATGTTATTAATGACACAAACAATGCACTCCTATCCTTAAAAACCATGCACGGCATAAGGTAGGAATGTCTCTCAACTACAATTTCTGTGTATTAAATCTGTCTTTACTTCTTGAAGATAAAATAGCTGAAAATATTGACTTTGAGGCCTTTTTCTATCTTTACAATAACTGTCTCACAATTTATAAAATATATTTTTGTGTAATAACTGCCAATTTGTATTTTGAGGTATAAAGTAAGTGTAAGGTGTCACTTTTGATTTACCAAGTGAATAACTACTCCTTTGATGTATCGAAGGCTATCCTTAAGCCTATTTGCCTTGAATTTATTATAAAACTATGTTTTAAGACCCTTTTGGCCTTGATCTACTAATTAATCCTTTAAATCTTCTGTCTGCCTCTTTATACCTTGATACTTTGTTTTTCTACCTTTATCTCCTTTTCTTTTCAATAACTGTTTTATTCATTAATCCCTCATGCCTTTTAAAACCCTGATTAGGCTTTAATCCTCTATTTTTAGGCTTAGATTTCATGTTTTTAAGGTTGATCATGCCTTCTTCATTCTCCTTCGGTCTTCAAGTGTCCTTTTGCTAACTGTATCCACCTTTAAACTATGTTTTAACAAAAAAATGTGGGTTTAAACCCTTAATCCTTCAAACTTATGCATTAACCCCTTTAACTAAAATGATTGTTTGCTGGATTTCCCTTTAATTCGTTAATATTGTGTTTGCTGGTGTACATGTGTCTTTGATTTCATACCCCTAACAGCTTCTTTTCTGCGTCGATAAGCCTTTAGAAATGATAATCTTTAGCTTTGTGCCACTATTTCTTGGCAATAAGACCATTTTTATTTGATAACCTGCCCCTTTAAAACCTGCAACAAAACCACAAAAATTCTATTAAAAACCTGCGAATGAGGGTTTTTACTGCTTAGGAGACTAGCGGAGGTGGGTGGAGCAGTGAGGAGGAGTGGAAGATGGTTTATGCGGAAAACCTGCGAAAAACCGGTTTAAAACCCATATTTGGCGCGAAATATAGCTTGGTGGTTTTCGAAATACCGCTGGTGGTTTTCACGTGACCCTTGGGCGGTAAGTGGTTTATGCTAAATCGAACGCATTCCAATTAAAATTTGTTGCGTGTATTTTAAAAAACCAGTGGTCTCGCGCGATTTTTGGCTGTTAAACTTTGGATGACAAAATCGCGCGATATAGCATATGAGCCATCGGATGGGAAGGGGTAGATCCGACAGTGCGGAGAGGAGCGCAACAGAAAGGTGCACATGCAGGAGATTAGTGGGAGACAGGTTGCACCAGGGGATTGGAAGGGTGGCTCTGTGGGTGGAAGGTGGGCCATATGGTAACATGGACTATTTCTCGTGGAGTGGTAAGGTCATTGGATTGTCAGGTTAAATGACAATAATTGGATTAAACTAAATCGATGGTGGGGATCGGTGTGGGGATTAATGGGTGGGAGGTTGGATGATGAAGGGGAGGACGGTGGTCGTTGTATGGTTAGGATGGACGGCAAAGATCCGTCGAGAAATATCATAGGCATGGGGAAAAAGAAAAAAGGGAAGAGGGCTTAAGGAAAGGCGTCGGGAAGTGGTCCTGTGGATGGAGCAGAGGACCGGGGGAAAAATAGAAGGGGCTAGGGACTAGGCGCTCAGTCACAGCACTTGGTTTTATGGCAGATAAGAAAAAGAGGCTAAGCCCAAAGGGGATAAAAAACTTTAATTTCATACATAGGCGGACAGAGACTAAACAAGGAGGAGGAAAGGTTTGAGTGCTTGGTTTCAGGGGTTAGGTCATATGACAGAGGAGGTTGAAGATTTTAAGCCCTTGGGGGCTTAAAGCCTTAATTTGTAAAAAAGACTATTTTTTAGGCCAAAAAATGGGTTTTTAGGCCAAATTAGAAGTTCTGATAGGTGAAAAGGGGTGTTTTAAACCAAAACGTGAGTTTAATGGTTTAAAAAGGGTTTTTGAACCATATAAAGGAGTTATGATGGTTTGGATGGTTTTGCAGAGGAAATGATGAGTTGATAGAGGGAAAATGGGCTATTTTTCAGAGGGAAATGGATTAATAAAAACAGGGATAAAATAGCCTGAAATGAGCTTCCTTCTTTGAAACAACAAGATAACCGTTAGGAGACATAGATGAAGATTTGGGTGAATTGACAGACTCAGAATGATGAAAGAAGTGAGATTTCTAAAGTTTATAATGCTTCTTTTGAAATAGTATTTCCAGAAATCTAGGATTGGAAATTTAGTCATCTTTGGATATCATCTGAATTATGGATGACTAACATCTTCCATGGGAGGTTTTCGGGGTTTGTGAGGCTAGTCTTGCAAAGGTTCAACCAGTTCGAGCCCTAACTCCTTATACCCTGACCTTTTTGGGGACAGGAAAAGTGTTAGTCATCATTATTTTTCACTATATTTGGATGACTATAGAATGGTTATAGTTTTCTGAAAACAATATTCCTTGAATATCTTGAGTTTCGAAAACCTCACTACATTCATTATCTTCATAAAACATTTTTTCCCTATCTATCAGTTTTCCATCTGAAAGGAACCATGTTGCTCTTAAAAGACTCATTATGGGTTTATACCTCTCATTTTCATCCTTATTTCCTACTTGAGACCTCATTTCCCCATTTTCCCCTGTCAATGAGCTCCATCCTCCCTCTAATATTTCTTGTTGCTGACTCATTCCCATGTCTCCTTGAGCATAAAAAAACTTTTGGAAATGCTCTTTTCACTTGAAAGTTTCTAAGTCAAATTTCATTCAAAATCAAGTCAAAAAGGCACTCCCATTAGGTCATTGTGGTTTTGCATTTCTTTAAGGTCATCCTTTCATTTTCGATGAGGTCAACACACATATGAGAAGGATTGATTATAATAAGCATTATTCTGGCTCCCCAAAATCCTTGGATGTTTCAGGCACTTCTTTTCCTTTTCTAGAATCTGACTCAGATGTAATAGAATGTAAAGACATGGTTATTCAAGAAGGACCTAAAATTTCCAAGGAGGATTATCTTCTCAGTTCAGAACCTGCAAGTGAGAAAGATGGGAAAAATTTTAGCACTTCTACAGAAGTGTTGGAAGATTTATCAGCATAAAGTATTGATGATGTAGGTTGTCTACTCCTAAATGAAAGCAATTTATAGCAAGGGAAAGGGAAAAAACTTGGTCTTGTAGATGACAAGGGTTATAAACTTCATATTCCATTTGAGTGCCAAATAGTGATTACTTGCAGGAAAATGACATGGAGAAGAACACAAGGCCAAACATGAAGAAATTCTATCAGAAAATATTGATGGAATATGGAAAAAGGTGAGGTGAAATGGACATAAATGAATGAACTTGAAAGGGCTATAGACAAATTAGAAGACAACACTGATGATTATTGTAAAGAACTGCAAGCACTTAGGGATTTGAAAAAGGTGGCTAGAGAAGGTGGAAAAGATAAGTTTAATTTTATTGTGGAAACTACAGAAGATTTTATAGATTCCACTATGTGTAATAATTAAAATCCTAAAGTTTTCAAAATGAACATGTCAAGCCTCAATGAGCAAAGAAATGACTTCAGCAATCTGCAAAGCAAAAAGTGTCAAAGAGTATTAGTGAGAAAAGGCAGCAATCTGCAAAGCAAAAAGTGTCAAAGAGTATTAGTGAGAAAAGGAAAAAGACTTAAAACGTTAGAAAGTGGGTTTTTCAAATTAAATCAAATTAAACTTGTATATAAAAGCTCATCAAGCAATTCAAAGGATTCGTTTTTTCCTTTCAAAGAGTGAGAGCCATTCAGCAAAGGAAAAAATTGTGAAGTTTTGAGCGAATTTGGTCAAAATTTCTTGGCGCTACGCATTTAGCACTTGGCATTGTGCATTTACCTTGGCACTGCGTACCTGGGATTTGGCACTGTGCCCTTGCCCGATTTCCTCAACGTGTTTTCTGAAGACGTTGTGCGCCTAGAACTCGACACTGCACCCTTGCAAAGGCGCTACGCGTTTAGCCAGGGACAGTTGGTGACTGTTCTGTCAACTCAAATCACTTCAAATCTCCTTCAGATATTTGCTAAAGTCCTCCAAAGCACTGTTAAGTGGTAAATGCATACCATAACACATTTTTAAGCTATTTTTGTCATAATTTAATCAATGGAAATTAAACCCTAAAGGAAACCCTAAATTCTAGCTTGAGATCATTATTTTACCCTTGTTTAATCTTCCTAAACAAAATATCAGTCACAGAAAGGGTAATTGCATTTATTTAGGGTTTACATTCATATAGTTTTCCCCTTCATTCATCCCCTTCATTTTTTGAAACTGCCATTTCATTCCCTTCCCCTAGGGTTTCTAAATCAGAATTTGAAGATGTTAGAGGGAGAAGATAGTGGTGCTAAGGCACAAATGCCAAGGAGACATGATCATAAGGGAGGGAAGATAAAAATTCTTGAACCCATAACCACAAGAGAACTCATGGCCTCTCCCCTCACTATTTATTGCTTTAAGCATGTGGGTCGTTTTGACTTTTTTGAGAGAGTGCATCAAGTCCAAAATCACCCAGAATTAACAAGACTATTAATTATCAATTTACATGACAAGCAGGTCAATATTGCAGGGGTTACATTTGACATGTCCATTAATGCCATTGCAGTTGCTTCAGGGATACCTAGTGTAGGAGAAATGTGGTTCAAACAAGAAAACCTAGACATGAGTGATTTTGAACCATACCTTAAACCTAGGTATAAAGATCACAACAAGTCCATTTTCCCTTTTTCTCATATTCTTGACTGGTATGTGCCCATGATGAGAATAATAATGAAGTATTTTACTTGTTATGGAAGGTTTTCTCACATCTACTCATAGAATATTTGTCTTCTTATGCATTTCACTAGAGTTAGAATGCTACACATACCATATTATCTTTTCCATAGCATTGACAAGATGGATCATATAGTGCAAAATAGAGAATACAATCAAAAAATGCAGATCATTTTTCATCATTCACTTATCAAGATGGTGTTCATGCATCAGCTCCAACAGAAGAACATTCCATGGGATACCTTCATTTCCCATGAGGTTTTCACTTCCCCAGATGGCCATCATTAATAGGATATTCCTTCAACTTCTCATCATCCCATATCCACTTCTCCATCACATCCTGTTATTCATACATCACCATCCACTCAAATCCAGTCACCTCATATTGATCCTTCCTCATCAACTTTCCAAAACCCTTCACCCTCATATCATGACACCAGAGTATCAATAAAGGAAAGGAACATTGAGACAGTTGGCACTAAAATGATTGACAGTGAGCCATTTCCTTTCACATATCAGAGAGGCAACAGGCATTTGTTTGCTTCACTTGAGGTGAAAGGTGTCATGCCTTCTTCATCAGCAAAATAGGTTGATAAAGGCAAGGAAAAGGTTACAGAGTATATCATTGTTGAGGAGGAGGACAAACATGAAACTGAGAAAGAGTTTCAGTTGATTGAACTTGATTATGAGGATGAGGTGAGAATCACCAATATTTTGATAAAAAACAAGGATGCCAAGATTAGTTATATTCAAGCTAATCTTGGTAGAGAAAAGAATGTGATTAAATTTCTTGAGCTAGATAATCAACAGTTGATGAAAAAGTAGGCCATTAGTGAGGTTAGGGCAATTAGAGCTCAGAAAGAAGTCAGAAAGGCCAAGGCTTTTCTAGATGGTACCTTGGGTAGTTTTTGTTGAGGTTCCCATGTTTTGGCAAGGTTGGCAATACCAAAATATGAGACAACATCAGAACCACTTTCAGACCTCAGGATCTAGCCCTCCTGGGTCCAGAGAGGGATCTTTCTATGATATGTCAAAGGTATATGACTTTGAAGCTTCAGTGTTAAGATGTTAGGCTAGTTATAAGGCTCGGGGTTTGTTTTTTTGGTTGTTTACTTGGTTGTTGGTCATCAGGAAAGAAGGGTTTAATATAAGACTAGGATGAGCAAAGAGGACTTAGGTAGAGGTGAAGTATTCTAGGGAGCATTCAAGACCATTGGGTAATGGAGTCAGGAAAGTGTTTACTTGCTATTCAATGTGCAGGCTTTCAGTTGGGCTAGTCATCTAAAACATTGGATCTTAAAGATGATAGTGTGGTATGGAATGGTAAGGGAGGAGGAAACAATAAAGATTTAGAATGCAAGTTAAAGACCTAATATCAGAGAGAGACTTCGAACTCTCAATGCTTCGGCCTCTAGCTTGAGGGATCTTAGAAAGGTTCAATCAATTGAAAAGGATCCTAGTGAGACAGAAACAGGGTTCTAGACCTCCCAGTGTTCCCAATTATTTCAATTAAATCCTAACAAGAACATATAATAACAGATTCATTAATTCATACATCAGCTAGTACGCAATAACATCCAGTACGCTGGTTAAAATAACTAAAATCAAATCTTAGATAACAAATTTAGTAGAAAACATTAAAGGCAAGGAGAGCAGAAACATAGGGTACCTAACAAGGGTAAATCCTATGCCAGATTTCTGATGCGAGCCAGTAGAAATGAAATGAGACGGAATGCAAGTTAAACACAAATACAGAGATATAAAAACATCATCGCTGCTTTAGATCAGGATCCAAATAAATGTGCTTGTCATATTAAAAAGCAACACTGCCAATAGCTGGATACTCAATCAGAAAACATCTTCATCAGCCTATCTTACAACTTTACAAAGAGACTATGTCTCAAAAGAACAGCTTGCAATTCACTGATAACTGATCAACAACCATTACAATGAGTTTCTTCATGAATTTATAGCCGAAGAGAGTAGAGGAGTTAGGTGAAGAACTAAATGAAGCATTAAAACTTCGAAAAGAAAGAGGGCCGAAGCCCATTCTATTTTAAATCATGTGAATTTATCCCTGGTACTCCTTGGATTAAATGGTGGTCTTCATCAGGCTTCCACTTACTCCAGGTATGCCTCTAGTGTACTTTGGCTGCAGTACTCTGTAGTACTCTGGCGAATAAATAAAAGGTAGATAAATGAATTTGAGGTCTGCCATGCTGCATAACAAATGCTCTGGTAGCATAGGACTGCTCCGTCAAGGTGGAAATATTTACGTGGACACAATGTAGACTGAAACAATAATGTGTACCGTGTCCTTTCATGGAGAAAAACATTCTTCTGATGTAGAAAACCCGATATACATCCATTTATGCGCTCTGTACCCTCTATGTGATCCATGATGTCTTCAATCTGGTACTTTGCCTCTAAACCACTGAGTTAAGGCTCAAAGATCTTCATTTTCATGCCTTAAACTCTTTTCTGCTCCATTTCTGTCTCTGTCGGTGAAATCTACACTTTTAATGGTTCTGGGGAGGTTTTACAGAGTTCAAACCCTGTTCTTTTAATGCAAGTCCTGTCATGGCTCCTTCCCAAGATTTCTTCGTGATTTCGGCCTTTGAAAAATGGTCCTTTCTGCGTTTTTTGGCTGCTGTAATAAAGGCTGTGTAATCATGGCAGCTTTCACCATCTGATAACCCTGCAAAACACGAAAACCTGTTAAGAAAACCACGCATGTAGGTGGTGGATGCAACGGGGATGACGAGAATGGCCATGCAGACTGGTGAGATGGCAGAAAAGTGTAGGATCATGGTGGAAAATGAAACTTAATAGTGGAACATGGTCTGGAGGACGTGGGTGGAGTGCAGCAAATTTTTAATGCAAACCTTTGAATTTTGACCTTTTGAATATAAATAGAGAGACGGGCGAAATACGACAAAACTACGTGGAAAGGGTGATGTGGCGACACGGGGTTAATTGGCGGGTATGCATTTAAGCTGGGCCATCCGATTTCCCGCAGAGATCGACAGTGGAAAACATGTTGGAGGGTGATGGACAGTGGGCCAGGGGTACGGTTGCCTCTGATTAATCCTCGTGCAACTTCGTGGAGCGATCGTCGTTGGATGGCCTGCCTCAGATTGGACGGCGCACGACGATATTGCGCGGGGGAAAATGCCGAATGATAACGTGCGATGGAGGGAGGTTTATGAATAGTGCATGGAGCCACGTCTCTTGCGATGAGTGGAATCGCTTTGAAACAAAAATTACCGCCCAACCTCCAAACGCGGTGTGATGGAAACCGGTGGTTTATGAACAGTTCGCATTGAGGGGACCACCAGGCGGAGGGAATACGGACCATCGATCTGCGGGAAAATGGACGGTTGATATATGATTGAGCGGCGGATAGGAAAATATGGGTGCGAAGAGATTTTGCAACAACCGTCAGATCTGAACAGATCGACGGCGGAAAAATCATCTGATAACCAATTGAGACAAGCGCCTTCTGCCTTGGCGCCTGGTTTCGGTGCTCAGTCACGTGGGGAAAAATGCTGAGGGGCTAGGGCCAAACAAGGAGGGTGTGGGTAGGATATAAAGGGATTTTTTGGGGGAATTTAGGGGATAAAAGGGGAACTTTGATAGAGGGAAAAGGAGGCTAAAATGGGGCATTCTGCAAGGATACAAGGGGAAGATATAGGCTTTTTGGAGCACGGTTTTTTACAATCACTGAGGCCATTTAAACTAGGAACAACAGTGGGGGTTTATCAAAGGCAAAGGCACAAGAAATTTCAAGGATGATGTGTTTTCAGAAGAAATGCATTCCTTGAAGGCTCAAAAACATTCTAGCCCCCTATTTGCTTGTCAAAATTTATAGGGGGCTAACAGTGGCTCCACACGTGGATGGCTTCTTCTTGAAGGAGTCAAGAATTCAGAAAATGGTCTTTGGTGTAGGCCAGATGCCTGCTACTTGAGCCACCTTTCTTTTTTGACTTTCAGTTGCCACAATTGCGAAGAAATCGATTAGTAGAAACATCACCCAAACAATCTACCTACCCATCCTACAATCCTAGCATTTTTTCTTCTTCTAGGGTGCATTTGGACTAGCAGACCCTGTACATCATTTATTTTTATAAACAGAAAATAAACCTATTCTAAATCTACCCTTATCACTCCATGAGACCAGATTAGACTGTTGGTCTCATATGTTTCTCTACCTAATCTAATATCTGTTGGGATTAGACTGTCCAGCAGATTTCTTCTCTACATTCTACAACGGAAATTTAAAAACAGTCAAACTAGGATTAGACAGTCTAGTTTGTTGTGGATCCAAGGCATAGAGACAGTTTCACATGGACAAAAACTTGCAGAAAACTGAAAACAAAACTTTGAAGGCTTGAAATTTTAAGTTTGAAGCATCCTTCTTTCTTAGTGACTCAAGTTTTGAGCTTGTTAGAGTCACTTTCTTTCTTCATTACAGCTCTGATTCTGGGCATGTTAGAATTGATTCTTCTTTCTTCTTTGCTAGTCCAGGTTTTGGGCATGTTTGAACCAGCTATCTTTGCTTTCTTTGGCTCAGGTTTTGATCATATTAGAGCCAGTCTTTTGCACTTCAGAGGTTCATGTTTTGAGCATGTCTGAACCTCTCCTTTTCCTCTGTTTTTTTTTTTTGAAACATTTTCTCTTTTTCTTGAAAATAAAACACTGCAATGGTATGTACAATGGAAATGGAAACTGGAAATTGGAAATCAATAGAAGTAGTGTTTGAGAATCATGTCATTGACAGGACCCCCAAACAGCTCAGTACCATATAACTCTTGTAGCAAAAATGCATTTGGACCCACAGTGGCCTGGATGATGTATGGACCTTGCCAAAAACTATCAAACTTGCTATGATTTCCTTTGTCCTCTCTCCTTGAGTCCCACTTCGGAACTTTATCTCCAATTTTGAAATCAGAGGCCTTAGTTCTTTTTTCAAATAACTTCTTTATATTTTCCTGAACCTTGATAGCTCTGTTATAGACCTCTTCCCTTGTTTGATGGAGATGAATTGTTTGGTTTATTCTCCTCACCATGCTATCTTATTCTGTTTGTATCTCTTAAACAAGTCTGATCACTAGTATCCCAAGGTTGGTGGGAAACATTTCTTATGTTCCATAGACAAACTGGTATGGTGACATGCCAATGGATTTCTTTGTTGTGAGTCTGTCAGCGCACAGGGCATGTACTAACTTGTTATGCCATGACTTTTTGTTCTCTTCCAACAGCTTTTTGATGATAGTCACCAGGCTCTTGCTTGATGATTCAGCTAATCCATTTCCCTAAGGGTAATAGGTAGTTGAATGACCGAGTTCTATTTGATACCTGTGACAAAAATCAACCATTTTCTTGGATCCAAAAGCAGCAGCATTATCAGTGATTATTTTTCTTGGACAACCAAACTGAGAGAGGATATGGCCTTCTAGGAACCTAATGATGACTGAACCTGTGGCATTCCTAGTAGCTATGGCCTCTATCCACTTAGTGAAGTAGTCCGCGGATGTTAGGATCCATTTGTGTTGTGCAGAAGAAGAAGGATGAATTTCTCCTATGAAAGCTAGGCCCCATTGCATAAAGGGACCTACAACGGTGATGGGCTGTAGAGATAAGTGGAGGATTTTTCTTTTGCCTTCGAAAATCTAGAATTTGTGGCAGTAAATTACCATCTTATGCATATCATTGAAGAGTGTAGGCCAATAGTAGCCAGCTCTGAGTATTTTGTTTGCAATGGCTTTCCAGTTCAGGTGGCCTCCACACTCTCCTACATGGAATTCTTGTTTAATCCTCTCTGCTTCGGACTCAGGAAAAAATTTAAGCAATAGGCCATTTTTATTCTTCGAGTATAAGCATTCATTCATGATGAAATAGCTTCTGGCTTTTAGCTTTAAGAATCTGGCCTTGGTCTTTGATAGTTCAGGTGGGGCATTGAGGTTTGTAAGCACATACGGAATCTTAGAATACCAAGGAGAGCTCTGAAACTTCTCCTTAACAGTGGGATTAGGAAATCCCTGCTGCTCGTCCAAGGCATATATCATGTTAATGTTAAGGGCTTGTAGATTTGATTCAGCCATTAGTTGAGCTAAGCCCTGACCTTTAATCAGTTTCGTGGGTTTAATCTCAAGGTTGTATTATAAGATCACAACTACCCATTTTCCCCTCTTCCCATCTGGGTCTTGGGACAAGATGTCTTTAACCACTATATTTGGCACATAGGCTATGGTGTGGGAATGCATTATGTACACCCTAAATTCTTTCAAGGCCTTTACCAAGGCATAGGCCTGTTTTTCCATAATGTTGTATTTCAAGGGTGTGTCTCTCAAGGCTTTGCTGAAGAAAGAAATGGGTTGTTCCATTCCCTCTAGATTTTTCTGCAGCAGAACTGCAGCTATCGTATGCTCAGAGGCAAATGAAAAAATCAGGAAATCCTTTGAGAAATCTAGGCTGATTAGGATAGGAGCCTGGGTGAGTGCAAGTTCAACTGATTAAAAATATTTATTAGCCTCAACAGTCCATTTAATTCCTACACCTTTCTTTAACATGTTAGTCATATTCCTAAGGTGTTCAGCTAAGTTGGGAATAAATCTCCTTAGGAAGTTGATTTTCCCAATGAAGGACTGTAACTCTTTGATATTCCTCAGGTGTGTGATTTGCAGTATTCCCTCAACTCTTTGTGGTTCTACACTAATCCCCTTCTCAGATATGACATGGCCAAGAAGTTTTCCTTCTTGCAGCCGAATATAGTATTTTTAGGATTTAGTGACAAAACAAACCTGCTACATCTTTCAAACACTTTTCTCAGATGTTCTAGGTGTTCTTCATCAGTCTTGGAATAAAATGTTATGTCATCTAGATAAATGAAAATTAAGTGTCCTATTTCATCTGAAAAAGCTATGTCCATTGCTCTTTGGAAGGTTGCACCAACGTTCATCAGTCCAAAGGGCATCTTTACATACATAAAAGTGCCCCATGGAGTAGTAAAAGCGATCTTGAGTTGGTCTTCTGGGAGTACTAAAACTTGGTTGTAACTTGAAAAACCATCTAGCAGGGAGATCATTTTTTATCCTACTACCCTCTGGAGGATGTGTTACATTTTTGGCAAAGGGTAATTATCCTTGAGTGAGGCTCTATACACAGCCCGATCTCCCCTGTTTTTTTCCTCACAACCACTACGTTTGATACCTAATCAGAGAACCTCACAGGCACAATTATACCTACCTCATACATCTTCTTAATCTCTTTTTCCACTGCGGGCAATTGTTTTGGGTTTATTCTGCGAATTTTTTGTCTGAAGGGCTTCTGATTTTCTTTCAAAGGTATTTTATGATGTATGATGTTTGTGTCATAGGCCCTTAAGTCCTCATAGCTACAAGAAAAAACATCAATGAATTCCTTGAATAGGTCAATGTATTTCTTTTTCATGTTTGCAGGCAGGGACTTAGCCAATTTGATCATCTTGGGTTTATCTTTAGTGCCTATGTTGCATTCCTTGACATCAGAGTCTGCATGTTTTATAGTGGGCTTTTTTTCTACATCATTGAAGTCAAAAAGGTCTTCTAAAGGTGCCAAACCTCGAGGTATGTTCGTATCCTTGGTCTGCAGCACCTCTACTTCTCCACTATCTACGTTTTTACATTTTTCGCTTGGATTTCCAACCTATTCGTTTAAAGTGTTTATTTATATGTTACAAGGTGGTTCTTCCTCATCTGAGGACTCTTCACTTAGGTAGCTACTGTCAGATTTAGAATCTGAATCAGAAAATTCAAACTTGTCTCTACTTACCAGGAAATCTTCAATCTGTTTATCGCCCTCAAAGACCTACCAATATTTTTCATTGTCTGGCACTACAGGTCTGAATTTGGTTTGAATGATGATTTGTTGGTCGCTTGGAGTCTTAGGGTATGAACTATCTAGGCAAGCTAATCCATTTTCAATGACGTTTTGACTCCTAGGAACGAACACTAATTTGTATTCTACAAATTTTTTCAACATATCCATGGCATCGTTCCTATATGCTCTCAACCTAGGGTGTTTCGCTGTGTATTCACCATTCACCTGTTTAATGATCAGCTCAGAGTCTCCATGCACAGTTATCCTTCGGGCTCCTAAATTTTTCAACAGATTTAAGCCCAGGATCAGAGCCTCATATTCTGCAATATTTTTTGTACATTTGAAATGCAGGTTGCAGGCGTGGCTCTCTGTGTAGTCACTCTCTGTGTTATGTAGCCACACCCCTGCTCCAGCAGTTCTCTTGGTGCATGACCCATCGAAATTCATTTCCCATAAAGGCTCATTCTTGGGTTTATCATCATTTCGTTCTTGGTGTGGTGTATGTTTTTGTGAAGGGTGAATAATTAGTTGACTGCATTCTATTTCTGGTTCCCTTTGAGTTTTCGTTTCAGAGCATTGTTCAAGTTTTTCTACATCGCTCTTCTCCAAGTCTAGAGTAGCCATTATGTTAAAGTCCATGGGCTCTATTTCATTGCATGTATATTTTTTTTTTCATTCTGACTCCTCCAAAGATTCATCATTGCAAATAATGAAGGACTCGAGGTCTGTATGTACAGATTATAAATGTGAATTATCAGGCTTTTCGGGGCTGCTAACCAGAAATTTCATTTGTGCCTCTCTATACAATCTTCTAAGTTGGCTAAAGATTGGGATTGTGGCATAGGCCCCATCCATCTACATTGTACCTTGCAACTTGGCTCCCCATGATCTTGATAATAACATGCCATACTTGGGTGGCACATCTGCCAGTACAACATCCATGACCATACACTTGGTTGGAATCTGGGTAAGGCTCACACATAAATCTTTGATTAAACCAAGACACTTTACCCTGCTAGAATCAAACAAATATAAGTCTTTGTAGGGTCGGGTTATCTCTAGGCCTAATCTTTCCATCACTAATTTAGGCATCAGGTTGTGTGATGCCCTAGAATCATGCAGTGTATTGTGGAGGATCTTATCATGGATATTAATACTGATGTAAAAAGGGGGCACTACCCCTTCCTGAAACTTTCCTTCTATCTTTGGACCAAACAAAAGGGCAGGTTGATCATCACTCAGGTTTATAGTGTCACTTTTCTCACCTAAATTTAATGCTTTCAAAATTTTTCCTTTATATACATCCTGAGTGGGCAGCTCAGAGAATGGTACAGAGATTTTAATTTTTGCAATCTCACTTTCCAGATTGAAAGTGGACTGACTCTTTGGAATGCTCGACTTTGTTTTGTTAACCACTACCTCGGTGGCTAAATCAGTGTGCTGATTCTTGTTATGTACAGTGTTGATGTCGGTTTTATCAGGAGCACTATCTGTAGTGCTTGTGTTGCTAGTTTTTTTACCTTGTTTATCAGTGTTTTGGTTGTATTTTTCTTTGTTCTTTCCAGAACTCTCAGCTGCTGATTTGTTACTTTCAGCAGTCACTTTAGAAGTTTTCTCAGGATTTTTCTTGATGGTAACCTCAGAAGCTTTCGTCCTGGCAGTGTCTTAGATATTTTTTCTTCTAAGTTCATATTGTTCTCTGACCTGCATCATGGCATTTTCAAATCCTAACCTGTAATCTTCAGTTTCTAACCATTTCTCATCCCAATACGACGGTGAGGGCTAATCTTCTTCTATGTAACATTTGTGGATTGAATTTTCTATTTCAAACATGTTTATTGTGTTCCCTTCAGACTCTTCTGTGATTCCATCATCTTCATCAAGGAATTTCTCTTGGAATGGGGGAATGACTTGCTGATCTGATTCTCCTTATCTGTTGGGAGTGGCATTTTTTCTTTTAAAGTTTTGGTTCTGGTTATGGTTTTGATTTCTGTTTTGGTTACTAACTGTGAAAACCATTTTTTCCATCATTTGTTGTAGCCTTTCCATGTTTTTGGATATGCGATCATAATCTGGGTCAGATGTGGAAGCTACATTGTCATCTCTGTATGTTACCCTTTTCTCAGCTCTCAATCTTTCTTTTTTCTCAATTAGATTTGCCTCTACACTCACTGCTCCCTTTTGCATGTCTTCCAATGTGTTGTAATCCCTCTCCCTAAGCTGGTAGGCCATGTTAGCATCCAGACATTTAGGGTATTTCACTAGTACCATACCTAGGAGAGGTTTCATGTGTGGTGGAAGAGCATTATAAACGTTGTTAAACCTTGTAGAGTAGTCATGGACAGTCTCTCCTATGTTTCTTTTCAGGTTCTTGTATTCTGCTAGGATTTGGAAAGGGTTAGCCTTAACTTCCCATTTGTTTATGAAGGTTTTATATAAAGCAGGAAGGTCCTAGATACTATTAGGAGGTATCCCTTTGAACCATTTCTTCACCTCACCTCCTAAGATCTGGGCAAAGATTCTCATTTTGACTGTATCATCATCTATCTCCATGTAGTTAAAGGAATCTTCCATCCTATCTACACGGTGTTGAGCTGTGGTAGACTCTTTTGCAATGAAGTGTGGGATCTTTGATTGATAATCATTGGGTAAGGGCACCAGAGGCTGAGGTAATACCAGGGTTGCATACCAGGTTGCCATGCTGATTTTTTGATGAGGTAAAGGGTTGGCTTGAGCAGCTGATGTACGGATGACAGGAATATTATGACCAGCAGAAGACTGGTGAGCAGATCTAGGATGACTGAGCCCCAAGTTTTGAATGAAGTGAACATCGAGAGGTGTAGATGGAGGGGTATGTCTATCCCCAAGGTGTTTACCACTTTGAGATGGTGAACCAGGGAGCTCGAGGTCTGGCTGGTCTAGGACACTAAGTGACCGAGTTCTTGGTAAATGGTTTTGAGCGCCTAGGTCAAAAAATAGGTCTGATAGAGCTGTAAAGTCTTCTGGTGTAGAATTAGCTCTATGGATGTGGCTAGAAATAGTTGATTGTTTAGGTGCAGGAGATCTCTTGAGGATTCTCTCAGGGTTGTCAACTATTTCAGGTGGGTTTGGGTTAGGATAAGCTCTTTTGTGAATGGTTCTTGAAGCCGGAATGTTTTTTTCTAACCAAGCAGCTTAACCCTACTTTCTCCTTCTATTGTGGCTGGTGTTTTAATGGGATTTTGCCTCCCAGTGGAGTCTTATGTCAACCAAGATAATCAGCAGGCTTACTGATCACCACTGGAGTCTTTAAATCGCTTAGGAATTATGGAGTCGCCAGGTGGAAGGTTTAGGATGCTTCTGGGGGGTACACTGTCCACCACAGTGCTTATGATATGTCCCTTTCCAAGGATATCCTGAAAACACAGAAAAATCTGATTAGAGATTGACTGGGAGGGCTTTTACCAGATATGTCACCTCTAAAAGAGTGTGAGATCTGGAGGCTACCTGGCCCTTTCCAGACTCTGTCTAAGAATGTGGGGGAACACAACAAATGGTATAGAGGTTGATCTTTGAATAGGAGTGTTTAACTACCAACCTAACCAGAGATTATAGGTTTCTGAGGCTCTTGTGATGTAGTAAGGTGAGAAATACTCAGATTTCCCCAGTGGAGTCGCCATTATGTTGGTGATGAAAATGGGAGACAAACGAATGTTATTAGTTATAGGCTCTCAAATTTTTCCCCAGTGGAGTCGCCATTATGTTGAGGTTCCCATGTTTTGGCAAGGTTGGCAATACCACAACATCATAACCACTTTCAAACCTCAGGATCTAGCCCTCCTAGGTCCAGAGAGGGATCTCTCTATGATATGTCAAAGGTATATGACTTTGAAGCTTCAGTGTTAAGATGTTAGGCTAGTTATAATGCTCGGGGTTTATTCGTTTGGTTTTTGGTTTGGTTGTTGGTCATCAGGAAAGAAGGGCGCAATATAAGACTAGGATGAGCAAAGAGGACTTAGGCAGAGGTGAATTATTCCAGGGAGAATTCAAGACCATTGGGTAATGGAGTCAGGAAAGGGTTTACTTGCTATTCAATGTGCAGGCTTTCAGTTGGGCTAGTCATCTAAAACATTGGATCTTAAAGATGATAGTGTGGTATGGAATGGTAAGGGAGGAGGAAACAATAAAGATTTAGAATGCAAGTTAAAGACCTGAGATCAGAGAGAGACTTTGAACTCTCAATGCTTCGGCCTCCAGCTTGAGGGATCTTAGAAAGGTTAAATTAATTGAAAAGGATCCTAGTGAGACAGAAATAGGGCTCTAGACCTCCCAGTGTTCCCAATTATTTCAATTAAATCCTAACAAGAACATCTAAGAACAAATTCATTAATTCATACATCAACTAGCAGGCAATAACATCCACTACACTAGTTAAACTAACTGAAATAAACTCTTAGATAACACATTTAGTAGAAAACATTAAAGGTAAGGAGAGCAAAAACATAGGGTACCTAACAAGGGTAAATCCTATGCCAGATTTCTGATGCAAGCCAGTATACATGAAATGAGATGGAATGCAAGTTAAACACAAATACAGATATAGAAAAACATCACTGCTGCTTTAGATCAGGATCCAAAGAAATGTGCTTGTCATATTAAAAAGTAACATCAGTCAAGTACAACATTGCCAATAGCTGGATACTCAGTCAGAAAACATCTTCCTCTGCCTATCTTACAACTTTACACAGAGACTATGTCTCAAAAGAACAGCTTGCAATTCACTGATAACTGATCAACAACCATTACAATGAGTTTCTTCATGAATTTATAGCCGAAGAGAGTAGAGGAGGTAGGTGAAGAACTAAATGAAGCATTAAAACTTCGAAAAGAAAGAGGGCCGAAGCCCATTCTGTTTTAAATCTTGTGCATTTATCCCTGGTACTCCTTGGATGAAATGGTGGTCTTCGTCAGGCTTCCACTTACTCCAGGTATGCCTCTGGTGTACTTTGGCTGTAGTACTTTGTAGTACTCGGGTGAATAAATAAAAGGCAGATAAATGAATTTGAGGTCTGCCATGCTGCATAACAAATGCTCTGGTAGCATAAGATTGCTCCGTCAAGGTGGAAATCTTTACTTGGACACAATGTAGACTGAAACAATAATGTGTACCGTGTCCTTTCATGGAGAAAAACATTCTGCTGATGTATAAAACCTGATATACATCCATTTATGCGCTCTGTACCCTCTATGTGATCCATGATGTCTTCAATCTGGTACTTTTCCTCTAAACCACTGAGTTAAGGCTCAAAGATCTTCATTTTCGTGCCTTAAACTCTCTGTTGCTCCATTTCTGTCTTTGTCGGTGAAATCTGCACTTTTAATGGTTCTGGGGAGGTTTTACAGAGTTCAAACCCTGTTCTTTTAATGCAAGTCCGGTCATGGCTCCTTCCCATGCTTTCTTCTTGATTTCAGCCTCTGAAAAATGGTCCTTTATGCATTTTTTGGCCGCTATAATAAAGGCTGTGTAATCATGGCGGCTTTCACCATCTGATAACCCTGCAAAACATGAAAGCCTGTTAAGAAAACCACGCATGGAGGTGGAGGATGCAACGGGGATGATGAGAATGGCGATGCAGACTGGTGAGATGGCGGAAAAGTGTAGGATCATGGTGGAAAATGCAAATTAATAGTGGAACATGGTCTGGACGACATGGGCTAAGTGCAGAAAATTTTTAATGCAAACCATTCAATTTTGACGTTTTGAATATACACAAAGAGACAGGCGAAATATGAAAAAACTACGTGTAAAGGGTGACGTGGCGACACAGGGTTAATTGGCGGGTATGCATTTAATCCGGGCCATCCAATTTCCAGTGGAGATTGATGGTGGAAAACATGTCAGAGGGCGATGGACAGTGGGCCAGGGGTACGGTTGCCTCTAATTAATCCTCGTGCGACTTCTTGGAGCGATTGTTGTTGGATGGCCTACCTCAGATCAGACGGCGCACGGTGATATCGCGTCGGGGCAAATGCCGAACGATAACGCGCGATGGAGGGTGGTTTATGAATAGTGTGTGGAGCCACATTTCATGTGATGAGTGTAATCGCTCCGAAACAAAAATTACCACCCAACCTCCAAACGCGGTGCGATGGAAACCGGTGGTTTATGAATAGTGCGCATTGCGGGGACCACCAGGTGTAGGGAATACGGACCATCGATCTGCGAGAAAATGGACGGTTGATATATGATTGGGGGGCAAATGAGAAAAGACAGGTGCGAAGAGATTTTATGACAACCGTCAGATCTGAACAGATCGACGGCAGAAAAATCACCCGATAACCAATTGAGACAAGCGCCTTCTGCCTTGGTGCCTGGTTTCGGTGCTCGGTCATGTGGGGAAAAATGCTAAGGGGCTAGGGCCAAACAATGAGGGTGTATGTAGGATATAAAGGGAGTTTTGGGGGGAATTTAGGGGATAAAAGGGGAACTTTGACAGAGGGAAAAGGAGGCTAAAATGGGGCATTTTGCAGGGATACAAGGGGCAGATGTAGGCTTTTTGGAGCACAGTTTTTTACAATCAGTGAGGCCCTTTAAACTAGGAACAGCAGTGGGGGTTTATCAAAGGCAAAGGCACACGAAAATTCAAGGATGATGTGTTTTCAGAGGAAATGCATTCCTTGAAGGCTCAAAAACATTCTAGCCCCCTGTTTTCTTGTCAAAATTTATAGGGGGGCTAACAATTTTTATGGCAGTGATGATGAGGAAGATCAAATTCCCAAACAAATACCAAGGACCATTGGGCTGAAGAGGGCTTTAGCCTACGAAAGGAAAAAAGAGGTAGATTTGGCAGAGCAGCTCACTCCAAGTGAGCTGCTTTCCATAGAGATTAGCAGGGATAGAGAGTCTTGGATTAATAGAGACAATTTGCAACTAGAGGGTCAACTAGAGAAGGAAAAGAGAGACACTGACATTCAGAGGAAGATGGAAAGACATTATGCAATGAGAAACAAGATTGAAAGGGCCAAGCTCAAACAATTCCATGCAAAGATTCGGGCTATGACCAAGGCAGAAGAGAAATATAAGTTTAATATCCTTTATTAGGTGTCCCTCCAAGCCTCTAAACCTTGATCAACAAGAAAAATTCCAATTTTGGCACTGTTGTGGACATTTTGAATTTTTGACAGTTTGACATGCATAAAATTGGCCAAATGCATAGCGCCACTGGTGCTACACTCCTTTTTGGGACATTCAAATGGAAAAAGGTCAGCATATTAATGTTCCTAATGACAATTATATCAACCTCATAATGTTTCATAGGATTTGGAGAAAAACTGGTCCCTCAGAAAGGCCAAAAACCACAAAAACATCACCTTTTTGCCCCCTTTTTGACCTTGGCACTGCATGTTTACTAGTCTTGGGAGGAGTGATTTTTGACAAGGATGATGGGAAAATTTTTGGAAATTGAAAGAATATTTTGAAAATATACTCAGATAGCTTTCCAATGAGATATCATGGAGCTCATTTGGACATCAGGAAGGCCTCCAAAAGTTGGTTGCAAGACAGGCCATCTTTTCAGCCTTGGCATTGCGCGTTTGCACTGGCGTTGCGCCCCTGTACCTTGGAGTTGTGCCCTTACCAAGAGTTATTGAAAATATTATTTAGAAGCCTTAAAGTCAAACATATTCCAAAATTAGCTTAGAAGTTATGTTAGGAGTTATTATTACAATGAATGAGTCTTAGATATTTTTGCCTTGGGCCTTGCATGGTCTCAAAGGTTAAAATGCATTAACTTTGTAATAAATGACATTTGAAACCCTAGTTGAGGATCACCTCCTCATTTTGCAGATAAATACTGCATGGATGCTTCATGTTTTTTTTGGTTTGTTGTTAAGCTGAATACCTCATAGACTTTGAGTTGTGAAGAAGTTGGCTTTGAAGCTTTGTAACTGTTTTGGACTGAATATCAATGGAACAAGCACATTCAAAGGATTCATGAACTTTGTTAAATGGTGATGTTATTCTAATATTGTTATTGTTTCATTTTGTTTTTCACTTTGTGCATCAATTTCTCTTATAACAGAGCATAAAATTTAGATTAAGATATGTTGTTTATAGGCACCTTAAGTCTGTCTGCTTTCTGTTGTTTAAATGTTTTCCTCTGCTGGGTTTTATTGGAGAAATTAGGAGTTCCCTACTCTCTATTTCCACCTAGTTTGTTTCCTTGAGATTAACTTACTATAGTTTGGCTAAAGAAGTTTATGGTTTTCCCTGTCCTTTGGTTATGCTTGAAATGTTGTTCCCAAGGCCTTCTTTGAAGTTTTCTTACTAGGGTTTAGGCTAAAGAAGTTTATGGTTTGCCTTGTCCTTTGGTCTATCTTAAAAATTCACTTTAAAGGTATTTGAAGTCTAATTGAAGAATTTAGGAGTTCCCTGCTCTTTAATCATTACTAAATTGTTGTCTCAAATGTTTTCTTTCTTTGAAAGTGAATAAATAGAGAATTTAGGAGTTCCATGCTCTCTAGGGTTTGCTGGATTGTTGTCTCAAAGTTTACTTGATAAAGCCAGACCAAAGAATTTTATGGTGTGCCCTGTCCTTTGGTTCTTTCTTAAGCATAGTGATCTTAAAGACTCTTCTTGTTCTATTATATGTTAAAGGATTATTAATTTCCCTTTAAACCTACTAAACTCACAACTTAATGTTCATTTCACACCCACATAAGCTATTAAGATCCATTTGTCTTTGTTAACTTTCCATGTGAAACACCCTTGATTTGTTATTGTACTCTTCAAACCTTTCATAGACCCCATAGCCAAATGGTTTAAATTTCTCTTACTCTATCTATTCTTCTTAACAAGCAACCCAACCAAACAAAACAAAAAAAACTACCCTATAATTTTAACTAGCCTAAGATCATAAAACAAAAGCATAAAGACATATCATTCACAAACACTTGTATAGAGAGAGCCCTCTCTAAGTCCAGGAAGGCTAGGTCATAGGACTCCAAAGTTGGTTTGATGTTACCCTTGTTTATTTGGTCTTACCAATCTGATAAATTACAAGGGCCTAACACAAAGAAAAACAGAGAAAGAGAATACCTCTCTCATACCACTAATCGAAACATAAACAGAAATGAAAAAAAATATAGATATAACAAAAAATATAGAGATGCAACACAAATAACACTTCATTTCATTAATATCAAAGAACTGAAATATGCTTACAGACATAATGGGTATAAACTAGCTTGGGTGATGGTAACTTATCTCTGAGAAGAGATGCAGTAGACACATGCCTTTGAACTATGTTATAATGAGGTACAAAGGCCTTTTTATTATTGAAAACAAGAGAAAAACCTAAACAACCAAAACCATAATCCTAGGAGATGGAAATCCAAGAGTTTGTGGGCCCCATTGGGGTTAGTTGGGCAAGAAACTTCCTAAGGTCGTAACTTGGTCATATTATGTTTGTTTTCGCATACGATACCTCATTTGAAATAAATTTTCGAGTACTAAAATATTTTCCACAAACCCTTTCCTATGGCTACAAGCCTACTATAGACCTCAAAAAAGCATCGTTTATGGGGTCAAAAATGCTCAGAAAGTTGAGGACTCAAAAGACTGCTAAAAATAGTTAATGTTTTTATAAACAAAGGAACTGATGAAACTGAATGGAGGTCTAGGTGGAATAGGCATGTGGCCACCAATATCCACCTGGATCACCTTTGGAGTTTTCTTCTTTACCTCTTTTTCATACTCTCTAAACATGAAAAATAAGATAAGTTGTACCTCTGTTGGACTCATAAAAACATCAAACAATGATGAACTCATCGAACATGATGGGACTGAACCAATCCTTCTCAAGGTTTCTTAAAATTAATAAAATGGTTTCATCCAAAGGATGAACTTACAGATAAAGCATATGTTATCCTCATGAAGCTTTTAAAAAGTAAAGAGGTTTTGACGAGCAATATTTGGGGAAATTGTGAAAATGGAATAGTCCACCTATTAATGGTAGCGAGTCGCTCTTGAACATGAAAATTTTTGTTGTCCAGGTAAATCCCCTCTGTGAATAGAGGTGATCGCTCTAGCCCTAGGGTGGGTCTAGAAACATCTAGAAACATCTACCTTGCTATATTGTAAATGAAATTTAGAGCAAGGAAGTTGGCCTACCTTGTTATGATGCTATGTTGTTGCCTTCCGTTGAAGCTTCTTGATCCGTCATTATTCTTAAGCTCGATACATGCTGGTACCAACGTTCGATTACCTGTACATACAGTCAAAACACTATGACAAGCGTAAAATCACGACAAAAAGAAAACAATTACAACCTATATAACTGATCAAGGAATGCTAGAAATCTCATTATAAATGTAAACAAGAGTGGAAGATAAACATTAGTTTCATTTTATTATGCTAAAGAAAATGGGAGTTTACAACGAAGACTTGATGTTGAGCCTCTCCTTCAGCAGGTCTGTATCCAAGCATGTTTGCAACACCCTCATACAAAAAGGTCCAAGATCTCACTATGTTCCCAACACACAAAAAAAATCACACTCTGCACTATTCTCCGGAAGCTATAGTTGCTTCTCCTCTCTTGCTAACTCTAACTTTCTAATGCAGACTAAGGTAGCAGAGATGAAAGAGGTCTCCTTATATAACAATGGAGGAGGAGGTTGTGGGCCCCCAAATAATGGGAAAAGAGCTTATCCTTTGGAGTAGTTCATATTCCTTGGGAAAAAGAAGCCCAAAGGCGAATTCCTCAGCCATATCCTCAAAAAAAATTCTAGCTCACCGCCTCGCGAAGCTTCTAGTCATGGAAACTTCACGTCTATTTTTTTAAAAATTCCAAAAGAGGATCAACGCGGGTCCGAAATTAATATAGAGCAAGGATCGACTCAGGTATCAATGTAACTCTCTTCTATCAGCGTGGGTCAGACACTGAGACAAAGCGCCAACCTTGAAAACCAGGCTTTTATAGGGATCTTCTGGAAAAATTTTAAAGGGAGATGAATTGGCAGACAAAGTGTGGTTCAGGGGTATGTATTCCATGCTTGGAAAGTACACAATGGTCACTGTATGGGTCCTCCAGGATCAAGGAACAGGGAGTACAAGGACAGTGACAAATTTTTGTGTAACAGATGCCTCCTAGAATATGAAGTCCGAACATGAGTGAGGGGTGAAATTCTTTACAAGTACGTGCAAGGAACCAGACCCTGTCATCGAGAGACCTACAAATCAAGCATAGATACATGTACATAACTGTAATCTCTGATGAAAATACATGAATCAGGGTATGGACGCAACCATCCATAAAAGAGACCATGGTATGGTCGCAGCCATCCATCCAATAAGACTCTCATATAGACTCATGGTATTGTCGTAGCCATCCATCTAAAAGAAACATGTATCCAATCATGGAAAAATCATATCACCTCGCAACCCAGATTTTATCAAACAAAACCTAGGGTCTTTTGCTCCATCTCAACCCAAACAAGTACAAATTCAAGCATGCGAATGAGTGAGCTAAAGTCAAACATGCAAGAAGATCGCCTGATTACCAGCCAATGATGAAATATAATAACAGGCACGAGATAAACCACCAATAATGCCAATGGTTCTCAAGGTACTACTAGTACAATCCAAGGAATGTGAATAGTAAGCTGAAGTTGAACACCCGTGAAATCACCCGATCGAAGGCCAATGATGTGACCCTATCATCGAATGTGAAGAACTTACCATTGGGGCATGAAAGCTCTAAGGTACCAGAAAGGAGTCTTTATATCAAATTCTTGGATAATGAGTTGAAGTCAACACGAAACGATCCATCGAAGGAGGTTCATAATGAATCCCACGTCATCAACATGAAATAGAGAATTTTATATCAGTGTTAATCAAGTCTGAAACAGAGGATTAAGGAATGTAAAAAATGCAGAAGTATTTGTTCTTGAACATATCGATGACATGACTTTGGAATTTGGCAGCATTTGACTCAAATAGGATCAGAGGTCATGTTGACAATATTTTTAATCGAATGAGAGGCAAACAAATTTCCCAAAGCCATAGAGGGAAAGTGACAGAGTGAAGATATCCCAACCCAACACGAACTGCAGATAAGTCTCATGTTCAAAAGTGACATACTGCCGACACAACTAACGAATAAATTCCATTTTCCCCCACCATTTTTGGCAAGTACCTCTTTATTTTTACACAAGCTTGAAGAGGATAGCATATGCTTATCATATAAGTTTGTCTTTCGGAAAAATCCAACTTAGTAAATTTTACGAGCCCTAGGAAGGAGGAACTTGGTAAAGTCAGGATGAAAATTTCCAATGTCATTTAGTTTTAACGAGTCTGACAAAGTGGAAACTTGACATGTTTTCATTTTAAGAGAGTTTGAAAAGAAACAGAAAAGAAAACTCTAGCAAGCCCCTTTTCGTAGGTAGTCTCACAGATCCGAAAAGGTAGAGAACCATATCTAAGATAAAATCTTAGTCGCAATAGGCTACGGTATTCCTTTTTCATAAATAATCTATCCCAGCTCGAAAAAGGGGTAAACATATATTGGGCGGATGACGTTTCGTAGATTTTAACGAGTTTAAAACGACAATATTCTCAACAGTATTTTCAATTTTTGAGAGTCAGAAAAGAGCTGAAAGATGAATCCACCTAGAGGCAGGAGTGGTATTAAGGGTAGCAACTGGTTCTGGTTATGATGGAACTGCTCAGAACACATAAAGGTCAAGAGGCTAGTTAATAAGACCACTCATTGCAGCAGTTCCTCGGGAATGGGTAAAACAAGCAAGTGACGGCATATTATCGGCCAAGCATATGGTGACAATGGAATGAGAAAACCAAGGCTCATCTAGCAAAACAGGCCGATAAAATGGTAATCATGAGAGGAAAAATAAGAATGGTTTCATTTTTACACAAGCTTGAAATCAAGAAACTCTTCTTGAAGTTGGTTTCATTTTTACACAAGATTGAAACAGAAACAAACTATGCTTGAAATGTTTGCATGCCCCCAACATGATGACTAAATTCGTGGTACATTCCCTCCAACTTCATGGAATTATCTTAAGTAGACCACTGGTTACTAACAGGTGGATGGAATGAAGGTTCAACTACGAGATTAGAGGAAAGACTCAACCTGGATTTCACGAGACCTAATCAAAGACTCGAATTGAAAAGGGAACCCATTCCATTTTTTAACGAGGGTTGACATAGTAAAAGAACTATCCTCGTGACCTAATTCATTTTTTAATGAGGTTCAAATATAAAACAAACTATCTTCATAAGATATTGTTTCATTTTTTAAGGAGCTTGACATAAGAAAACGAACCATGCTCCAAAGACCTTGTTTCATTTTTTAAGGAGCTTGACACAAGAAAATGAACTCTGAGCCGATGACCTTGTTCAATACATAGAAGAAATCATGGCTTCCAAGAGGTGCTCATCCGATGCGAGGGAAACATTTAGGAAATTAGGATCCATTGCCCCCATAACACGGTACACTATGACACTATCACTGAATGTGGGCTTGGGACAGGTAGCCACATAATTGACATGTGGTGGGGAGGACACCACCGGCAAGTGAGTACCAAGAAAGGAGGATGGTAGACCAGATGTCACATCAGGACCAAATAATTAAAGCTGATCAATGGCCACGATTTGACCTTCATGTGGAAAATAGAACACATGAAAGAGGGAAGAGACAAGCATGCCCATGTCATAAGCATAGTGGCCCCCCAACAGTAAATTAAAATCCAAGGGGCCTTGGACCACCATCACATCTATATATATAGTTTTCCCTCCCAAAGTAATAGGAAACTTCGAAAGGATCCCTAATGGTTGACTTGTTCCTATGTTAAAAGCCAACAGTTTCTGAGTAACAAGCACAAGTTGTGGAGAACCCAAAGCTTTCCATGTAGTTGAGGACATAATACTAACTGAGGCACCTTCATTTATTATTGTGCCTGATACGACCATATTGCATGCTTGTACAGTGATCTCAAAGGGCACGTAAGAAGGAATATGGTATCCCATAAATCAACTCCAATCAAAGGAAGCAACCAAACTACATGGAGGGGGTGTCATAGGAATAAGAGGATTATCCTCTTGCTTTACATGAGTGAAAATACCATCCTCCTGGGCTCCGAGAATGAGAGAAAGAGGATCACTTTCTGGAACTGTGGCGATGAGAGTCAGAGGATCATGGAAACAGTACGATCACCCTCCAATCCCAGGGAATCAAATGAAACAAAAAGAAACTGACTAGGATGAGGCCCACTCTTGACAGAAAAGACCTGGTGAGCTATAGGTGGAACCAAGTCGTCCTTCTTCTCAACCAATGATTGGTCAAAAATGGACTCGAGAGACTGACTTTCAGAGAGAGTGGAATTGACCGAAGATGAATGTCGATCAATAACTTGATCAACTAGCCGAGGAATCAAAGAAATCCTCTGGTAACCAATGGGAAGATGAGACTCAAAAGCTGAAATGGTATCCAATACTTTAGAGGTTCATCCATATAAGGACAAAGGTGAATGGGATGTTTCACTTCACACAACCTACAGGGAGATTTGATCTTACCTTATTTCTTATGAGTCTCATTATTTCTATCTAAAGTCTCATCATCATCATGATGCCCAGAGGATGATGATGAAGGGTGAATCAGGCTAAAATACCACACTTCTATCACCTTGGGAATATTAGGGAAATCACGAAGAATATGGTCACCCTCACATAGCTTGCAAGGGAATCTGACTCTGCAAGACGAAGTAGGAGGTTTCTCGATATTATCTGCATGGGTAGAAATAGTTGCTGATTCCCCCCTGTTGGGGTTCCCATGTTTTGGCCAGATTGGCAAGACCAAAAGATGAGACAACATCATAACCACTTTGGGGCCCTAGGATCTAGCCCTCCTGGACCCGGAGAGGGATCTCTCCAATAAGACAAAGAATGATATATCTTTGAAGCTCAAAACGAGATGTTAGGCTAGGTATGAAGCACAAGGGGGTGTTTAAAATGGTTTGGTTGGTCATTTGTTGGGTTGATTCACAAGATCATAGACTGAGAAGGTAATGGGAAGAAAGGAGCTAAGTAGTAGGACTTTTCGGAAAAATAGAATGGGTTAAGGCTGTGCCATCCATTGGGCTATGGATTCATGAAAGGAAATTACATGTAAACAACTAGCCAAGGAAATCAAATGGAAAGTCATATATACTAAAGGATCTTTTAGATAGATGGTGGGATGGAACATTGAGGATTGAAAGTGAAAGAAGGAAAGCAACCCAATTTCTGTATGGAGATTAGGTCAGAGGTCATTTAGCTCTAGGTCTGCTTTGACATACTCAGAGGCAACTCTTAATGGGGGACAAAGGGTGGCTTGAGATCAGACCAGAGGTCATCTAACTCTAGATCTGCTTCAACATATTCCCAGAGAAAACAAAGATAAGTTTAAACAGAGCCAGGGTCTATAGATCAGAGAAGGACTTTGAACCTTCAATGCTTTGACACCAGCAAGAAACATCCAAGCAGCAAACCCCGAATTCACACATTAGCTAGCAGTGAAAACAACTACTACACTGGTTAAATTACATGAATTTACTCTTAGATTCACAATCAGCAGAAAAAATTAAAAGTAGGGAGAGCAAAAACATAGGGTACCATGCGAGGGAAAATTCTATGTTATATTTCTGATGCGTACCAGAAGACCAGTGAACAGCATGAAAATGTAATAAAACAACGTGATAATAAAAACATCACCCGTAGTAATAGACCAGGATCCTATGAAATTTTGTTGATTAATTGATGCAAAACCAGTCACATACACTGAGCTCAATGGCTGATTATAGTCCAAACTTTCTCCTCCCAGCTTACTACATTACAAAATACTCAACTACTCTCTCCCAAAACTGTCTCTACAGTCAAAAATGAATCCCTACCACTACAACAAAAATAAAACAATCCAACCCTTTACCATTTTTTCTTCGGGATTCTTATAGGAGAAAAGAATAACAAGAGTAGATGATATTCATTAAATGGGTCTCATTAAGACACAGTGGAGAAAGAGTTCATGCCCACTCTGCTTAATGGAAATTTGCATCGCTGTAAGTACTCTATAGTATGGTCTGGGAGTCTTTGTCAAGTCGATTTTGACCACTGATGTTTCGTGAAGTCCTTCTGGCTATTTGGAACTCTGCGTTGCCTTCTGGAATAAGTGAACTAGGTGGAAAATCTGCAAGGTCTCCATGCTTCATAATTGCTGTCAGACAGTCGTAGAAACTTCTGTCAGTGTATTCATCTTGTTTAAGGGCTTGAGGAGGCATGGAGAACACTATCCGAAGGTGTCTTTCTGGATAAAAGTGTCCTGCTGATGTATACACAGATATGGCTTGTTTCGTGTGCATTTTGTCTTCAAACTGCAGCTTCTTCCTTTGAATCAGGATTAAAGCGTTAAGTATTCCATTACGAGCTTTAACCCCTTTAATCTCTGTTGTTGATACACTAGCCACAGCTGTAATGGCCTCTCTGCGTTCTAAACCATAGTAACTGTGATTATGGAATACAGGGTGATTTAATCACTTTGCGAAAACCTGCACCATAAAATAAACCCATTATAAAACCCAGGTGGCAGCGGAAGAAATGCTATGGAGGTCTGTGGAAGCGGTGGTGGAAAAGTGGAGAATAGTGGAAACTATGAAAGAATGGCGGAAGAATGATCAGTAGTGTTAAACACTAAGGTTTAGCCTTCGGGAGAAATAGAAAGGAAAGGGGCCAAATGAAATGAAAACGGGGCCTTTGGATGGTGGGACCCGGCGGGTGGAGGGCGATTAACTTTGGACCTTCGGATATCAGGAGGGGATCAACGGTGGAGGTCAAATGATGAAGTTAATAGGATCTGCGATGAAGCAATATGGATGAAATGCATGATGTGATGTGCGTCGTTGATCTTGGATCAAACGGACAGTCACGATCGAATCGGCAAATCGAAATCGAGAGATACAGAGGGTGACACTTTCAGAATTTCCGATTAGCGATGGTGCGATTGAGCGCCAACCGTCAGATCTGGGTCAGATCGACAGTAGAGATTAAATCAGCGGGGAGGGAGGCTGATGTGATGGGAAAGAGCGATAAGATATGGGGCGTCGGTCTAGGATCAAACAGACGGTCATGATTGGTTCGGCAGATCGCAATCGAAAGGGACGAAGCGGCGTCACAGCAAGAAGTTCCGATTGCGATTGGAGTGAAGTCCGCTGGTCGTCGAATCTAGGGACAGATCAACGGTTGATATTGATGTGGGGGGGGGGTGAATGGGGGGAATGCTGGGAATGATGCGATTAGTGATGGGCCATCGGATCTATATAGATCGACGGCGGGAATCGTTGTGGGAGCCGATAGACCACAGTCCAATCGCATCAGGGAAAACAAGTGGAACAAATAGAATGTGCCCCGCAAAACCTCCGATTGCGATAAGCGCCCAAGGCTTAAGTGCTTGGTCTTGAGCACGGGTCACGTGGGGAAGTGGTTTGAGGGGGGCTGGCTAAAAGGGGCTTAGTGGGGATGAAATAAGGGGGAAAGAGGCCTTTTTGAGCATTTTTCACGGTAACAGAGAGGTTGTTTAACTGGAAACAACAGTGAGGATTTATTAAAGGAGAAAGGCACAAGGAGGCTTTCAAGGATGATGTGTTTTCAGAGGAAATGCATTCCTTGAAGACTCAAAAAACATTTTAGCCCCCTGTTTTTTCGTCAAAAAATTCATAGGGGGCTAATAGTGGCTCCACATGGGGATGGCTTCTTATTGAAGGAGTCAAGAATTCAGAGAATGATCTTTGGTGTAGGCTGGATGCATGTTACTTGACCCATCCATTTTCTTTCTTGGATCAGCTACCACAAATCATGAAGACATCAAATCAGCAGTAAACATTCTCCCAAAAAACTACCTACCCATACTATGTCCTAACATTTTCTTTTCTAGGTGCATTTGGACTTGCAGACCCTTTACATCATCAATTTTTTGCAATACAGGAAAATAAACCTATTCTATTTCTACCCTTATTTCTCCATGAGACTAGATTAAATTGTTGGCCTCATATTTTCTCTACCTAAACTAATGTCTGCTAGGATTAAACTGTCTAGCAAACTTCTTCTCTACATTCTAAGAAATAAATTGAAAAAAAATCAAGCTAGGATTAGACTGTCTAACTTGTTGTGGACCATGGCATAAAGACAAGACTGCTCATGGACTGAAAACTTTGCAAAAATTTAAAACATGTAACTAAATGCTCACAGGTTGAGCTTTATTAAAATTTCCTACCTACCCTACTCTAACTAAAAATATCTAATGCTCTAGGTGACATCATAATGCCAGTGTAGCCAGTCAAGGAATAGTAAAAAAGGGAAGAAGAACTGACTACTCATCAGAGACAACCATAGCGTGCTCTACATGTGGATCTTCAAAACTGGGGCCACCTCCAGCAGTGACAACCCCTAATGTATCTGGATCTTGCAAAGGATCGATTCTTGAGACACTGAGCCAATCAGGGCCTCCATGTATTCTGCCACAGGATCAATCAGAACATGATATAAACTTTCTTCTTTAAGGCCTACCATGGCTAGTAGGCTGTCTGTATCTCGGGCAGCTTCAATCACTGCATCTACAGTGAGGCCTTTGTAATCACACTCCTCCTTTTCCTGGTTGGGAGTATTTGGAAAGTAAGTATCAACCAGACACACCTCTTCTTCCACTGGACTAAGACAAAGATGTCTATGGGAAAGGAGGTCTCCCTCATCTTCACTGCAGCCTGAACTGGAGGGCTCATCAGATATGGTAGGGCTGTCCTCTTCGGCCCCTGGCCGGTTCTGCTGGAGTGAACTGAACTCTGTGAAAATATTAACATGATATTGAGCAGGGGTTGCTTTGATTACCTTGACCCTTTCAAGCAAAGGCTCCGGATATTCATCTTGCTCAAGATTTTCTTCATGTCTTTCTTCCTTGTCCTCTGTGCTGAGAAGTTGCTGGCTTGCATCTTCATGGAAAGTATCACTGATGTTTGGATATAAAATAGAGAGAATATTCAATGAATCTTTGTCTGTTATCATGCTTTCAACACTTTCTTCATTAGTATCATAGATGGCCTTCATTGGCTCATCATTTTCTTGAAGTTGATGGTCGTGATCTTCCTCCCATGAATCTACTGATGATGGCCCCGTAAGCTCAGCTTCCCTTTGGAAAAAATCATCATCAGAAAAATCATCATTAGATAAATCATAATTATAAGCAACATTGTCCATCAAAATTTCTAGAAACTCAGCAAATCTTCCTTCAAGATAATCTGCAAGTTCATTTTCTGATTCAAACTCTTATTCCTCATACATTCTTAGCATGCTACTGGTGTCTTGCAGTGATTTGATTCATTTTTCTTGAGGACAAGGTGAAGGTCCTTTCCAATCTTCATCTCTGGTTTAAACCTCATATTCTTCCTCTTTCATGTTCAGCAATGCGTTGGCAGTCTCTGTCAATATTTCCAGCTTGTCTTCTAAAGAGACCTGCCTTATTTGCCCTGCTAAGTTCTTCTTTGCAGCTTTTAACCTTTCCTCCGTGCACTTTATGTTTTGTTCGACAGTAATTTCTATATTATGCATTTCCTCCAGGATCGAAGGTTCTTTTTCTCTTATATGGAATTCCACCTCGGGATCAAAAGAACTCAGATAGTGCAATAGGGCCCATCCCAAGGGTGGCTTTATGTTAGAAAGTATCGCGTTATGCACCTCATTGAACCTGGCTGAAAATTTATGTAATGTCTCTCTCGGTTATCTTCTCAAATTCTGGTATTCTTCTAGGATGAGGAAGACATTTCTCGGGACTACCCATTTATCCAGTAAAACTTGAGAAAACTGATGAAAGTTGAAGATGCTTGCAGCTGGAAGGTTTCTAAACCAACTCTTAACATTTCCTTGAAATGACAAGGAAAACATTCTAATACGCACATCATCTTCTTCTACTTCATACAATTCAAGTAAATCCTCGAGATTTTTCACATGCTCCTTGGCAGTGGCCCCTTTCTTTTCTCCATCAAAAAGAGGCAGTTGATTTATAAGTTCTGCAGGAAGGGGTTGGAAGATAAGAGGTAAAACTAGAGGCTTATATATTTCTATGACCTTTGTAGGTGTAGATGGTGTAACCAGAGGCTCATGGTTGCTTGAAGTTTCCTTAGGAGTGAGAGATACACCATGAGGCTCTGGTTCCACCAGGTCTTTCACAGGAGTACAGGTCTGCTCATGGTCTGAAGACTGAGACTTGAGATCTTTCCCATACTCAATGTCGGTCTCATCTTTGTACACTTGATCAGGCTTGAAGTAGGAGAGAACATAGTGATAGATAAAAACAATGAATTCTTTAAACCAAATCCAACCCAAATGTTCTATCCTCCTATGAGGTCTGGCCATATTTCAGGTTCTTCCTCCAGTGGTGACTTTGAGAGTTATGGAGTGTGGAGTCGCCAGGTGGATGAATTTGACTATTTGAAGTAGGTTGCTATCCACCATCAGCAATTGAATGCCAATCTAACCATAGATCTTGGGTCTTTTGAGTGCCTAAGAATTTTTAAGGTGAAATGCACTCAAGTCCCCAGTGGAGTCGCCATTATGTTGGGGTTCCCATGTTTTGGCTAGATTGGCAAGACCAAAAGATGAGACAACATCATAACCACTTTGAGGCCCTAGGATCTAGCCCTCCTGGACCCGGAGAGGGATCTCTCTAATATTACAAAGAATGATATATCTTTGAAGCTCAAAACAAGATGTTAGGCTAGGTATTAAGCACAGGGGGGTGTTTAAAATGGTTTGGTTGGTCGGTTGTTGGACTGAGTCACGAGATCATAGACTGATAAGGTAATGGGAAGAAAGGAGCTAAGCTATAGGACATTTCGGCAAAAGAGAATGGGTTAAGGCTGTGCCATCCATTGGGCTATGGAGTCATGAAAGGAAATTACATGCAAAAAACTAACCAAGGCTTTCAAAGGGCAAGCCATCTATACTAAAGGATCTTTTAGATAGATGGTGGGATGGAACATTGAAGATTGAAAGTGAAAGAAGGAAAGCAACCTAATTTCTGTCTGGAGATCAGGTCAGAGGTCATTTAACTCTAGGCCTGCTTTGACATACTCAGAGGCAACTCTCAATGGGGGACAAAGGGCAGCTTGAGATCAGACCAGAGGTCATCTAACTCCAGATCTTCTTCAGCATATTCCAAGAGAAAACAGAGATAATTTTAAACAGAGCCAGGGTCTATAGATTATAGAAGGAATTTGAACCTTCAATTCTTTGACACCATCAAGAAACATCCAAGCAGCAAACCCCGAATTCACACATCAGCTAGCAATGAAAAAAACTACTACACTAGTTAAATTACATGAATTTATTCTTATATTTGCAATCAGCAAAAAAAATTAAAGGTAGGGAGAGAATAAACATAGGGTACCATGCGAGGGAAAATCCTATGTTATATTTCTGATGCGTACCAGAAGACCAATGAACAACATGAAAATGTAATAAAACAATGTGATAAGAAAAACATCACTCGTAGTAATAAACCAGGATCCTATGAAATTTGCTTGATTTATTGATGTAAAACTAGTCACATACACTGAGCTCAATGGCTGGTTACAATCCAAACTTTCTCCTCCTGGCCTACTACATTACAAACTACTCAGCTACTCTCTCCCAAAACTGTCTCTATAGTAAAAAATGAATCCCTACCACTACAACAACAATAACACAATCCAACCCTTTACCATTTTTTCTTCGGGATTCTTATAGGAAAAAAGAATAATAGGAGTACATGATATTCATTAAATGGATCTCATTAAGATAGAGTGGAGAAAGAGTTCATGCCCACTCTGCTTAATGGCAATCTGAATCGCTGTAAGTACTCTATAGTATGGTCTGGGAGTCTCTGTCAGGTCGATTATGACCTCTGATGTTTCATGAAGTCCTTCTGGTTGTTTTGAACTCTGCGTTGCCTTCTGGAATAAGTGAACTGGGTGGAAAATTTGCAAGGTCTCCATGCTTCATAACTGTTGTTTGACAGTCGTAGAAACTTATTTCAGTGTATTCATCTTGTTTAAGGGCTCGAGGAGGCATGGAGAACACTATCCGAAGGTGTCTTTCTGGAGAAAAGTGTTCCGCTAATGTATACACATATATGGCTTGTTTCGTGTGCATTTGTTCTTCAAACTGCACCTTCTTCCTTTGAATCAGGATTAAAGCGTTAAGTATTCCATTACAGGCTTTAACCCCTTTAATATCTGTTGCTGATACGATGGCCGTGGCTATAATGGCCTCTCTGCGTTCTAAACCATAGTAACTGTGATTATGGAATACAGGGTGATTTAATGACTCTGCGAAAACCTGCACCATAAAATAAACTGATTATAAAACCCAGGTGGCGGTGGAAGAAATGCTATGGAGGCCTATGGGAGCGATGGCGGAACAGTGGAGAATAGTGGAAATTGTGAAAGAATGGCAGAAGAATGATATGTAGTGTTAAGCACTAAGGTTTAGCCTTTGGGAAAAATACAATGGAAAGGGGCCAAATGAAATGAAAACGGGGCCTTTGGATGGTGGGACCCGGCGGGTGGAGGGCGATTAACTTTGGACCTTCGGATCTCGGGAGGGGATCAACGGCGGAGGTCAAATGATGAAGTTAATAGGAGCTGTGATGAAGGAATATGGATGAAATTCGCAATGCAATGTGGGTCGTTGATCTTGGATCAAACAGACGGTCATGATCGAATTGGAAAATCACAATCGAGAGAGACAGAGGGTGACACTTTCAGAATTTCTGATTAGCGATGGTGCGATTGAGCGCCAGCCGTCGGATCTGGGTCAGATCGACGGCAGCGATTAAATCAGTGGGGAGGGAGGCTGATGTGATGGGCGGGAGCGATAATATCTGGGGTGTCGATCTAGGATCAAACGGAGAGTCACAATTGGATCGGCAGATCACAATCGGAAGGGACGGAGGGGCGGCACAGTAAGAAGTTCCGATTGCGATTAGAGTGAAGTGCGTTGGCCGTCGAATCTAGGGACAGATCGACGGTTGATATTGATCGAGGGGGTGAACGGGGGGGACGACAGGTGCGATGCGATTAGCGCTAGGCCATGGGATCTATATAGATCGACGGCCAGGGATAGTTGTGGGAGCTGATAGACCACAGTCCAATCGCATCGGGGAAAACAAGCGGAACAAAGAGAATGTGCCCCGCGAAACCTTCAATTGCGATAAGTGCCCAAGGCATAAGCGCTTGGTCTCGGGCACGGGTCACGTGGGGAAGTGGTTTGAGGGGGGCTAGTCGAAAGGGGCTTAGTGGGGATGAAATAAGGGGGAAAGAGGCATTTTTGAGCATTTTTCACGGTAACAGAGAGGTTGTTTAACTGGGAACAACAGTGAGGATTTATCAAAGGAGAAAGGCACAAGGAGGCTTTCAAGGATGATGTGTTTTCAGAGGAAATTCATTCCTTGAAGACTCAAAAAACATTTTAGCCCCCTGTTTGCTCATCAAAAAATTCATAGGGGGCTAACACCCCCTAGCTTATTTTCCTTCTTCTTCTTCTTTTTAGCCACCCAATTACTAGAATGCAGACTTTCACTAGACGAAGAGGAAGAATGGGGTGAAGAAATAGGCGAAGAAGGTGAGGGGTCAACTTTATAATCAACATGATTTCGTTCATGCCAAGGAGACGGTTGAACAAAGGTTGGGATACTCAGGACCACCAAGGTCGAAAATAACCATACGGGAAAACCAACAATTAACCCAAGAAGGGACAATGTTGCCATATAAGGAGCACCAACATTCCCAAAAGAAGGAAAATAACCAAGATTCCCTTCAGAGGGGATTCCTTGGTTGGTAAACTCTGGAAACGTTGCCATTGGAAAAAACCCTCAACAAATCACTAAGGAATATAACTTTAACCAGTAGTATTTCGTGGGAAGTTTTATTTTAAGACACTAAAACAAAACTTTGCCTTTTCATATTTTAAGAGTCAAGAAAATGACAAAAGGTGACTCTAGTTGCTTTTAGTTTGAACAAGCATGAAAGGACAAGTTATCGATGATCTTTTCAATTTTAGAGAGTCACGAAAGAACCAAAATGACTATTCAGGTAATCTAAGAAAGAGGGTGTGCTAAGTTTTCGTGAACTAGAATATACACCTTGGTGATCAAATGAAAGAGAAATGACCAAGGACTTAATATACGTGCAGGAAGTCTCCTCAAATGTTGTGTTCGGTGTATCTCAGTTACAGGGTGGCAGACTCGGATTCCTGCGGATAAAGGATTGCAACCTATGAGGGTCTCCCTTTATATACTCGACGGTACGGGGAGCCCAAGTCCATGCTAGCACTTTCTAATGCCAAATGGCGAATGACAACTACTAGGTTTAATGACGTCAGAACACGTCACTAGCCTAGACCTCTAAGTGTGAGCGTTCTGTTTCAATGCTTCCTTAGATTGATTGAATAAATTTTATGGTTGATCTTAAATTATGTCTCAGTTCCAAGGCCCTACCGCTACCATCTGAATCTTCTATATTCAGCTATATGAGAAAATAAACCTTTTAATTCGATGAATGTTATCTAGTTAAGGGAAGAGTCTCAAAAAATGATGCAACAAACATGAATACTGCAAACGAAAATTTTCCTAACTAGATGAATTTCACTATCCAAAAGTAACCTAAAACATTTAACGATGTGAATTTTCCAATGTAATCTATGCAAAATCCTATTTTTTGAAAACTAGCCAATTTTAATCTATGCACAATTTCCTTTTATTTTGAATGAATAAAAATGCACTCAATGCATTTTTCGATGAAATGGGGATCTACTTAATGCATGCTTTTAATGAAATTGTAATATTCCCAATTAGCCCAAGCTAATGGGAATATACAATTTTGTTTTACTTTCCTGTCTCATGAATAAAATTGTGAAGGAGGATCAATAAAACTCCTAAACAACAAAATAAATCAATTCTCAATATGAACAAAGATAAATCTAAGCTATTTTCATAAACACCCTTAAGTGGGAAAGAGGCTAGATCAATTGACTCGGTCAACAGGATCAAATCAACATCGTTGTCTAGATGCAATGTATCTCCTAAAGGCACAGCGCAGTCCATGTTGGAGGCCACTCATGCGAATGAAGCTAATTCATCAAGATGGTTTAGGGTTTGGCAAGACTTCCACATTATAAAAGAAAGAGGAGGAAACCAAGGAGAGGGTTGATCATTTGATATTGATGAAGTTATTGTCTATTTAGAAATCCCTCATTCTCTAGTTGTTTAGCTGAGAATAGTGTTGTGTAGCACTTGGGTGTTCCTAATCGGGAATCCCACCTCCTTCTTAGAGAAGCTCTTGGAGAAGTCTTGTTGCATCTTGTCCACTTTCTGGTAGTTGGCCAAGCTTCATCTTCCAATCACAATTTATATCCTATTGAGGGTTTGATTGTTTTTGTAAGTTGCAGCAAGTGGAGGCTATATCTACTTAGATCTAGGAAAATCTAGAGGCTCTTTTCAGTGCGGAAGCTGTCTATCCCATTGACAAGAGGATTCTGGATCCTTGGATCTAACATTTCAGATCTTGGCATGAGGCCAAACCAGTGCTAGAGCCTACAACACATTTTTCCGTCCATAACTGTGTTATTTGCAAGTATTCAGTTGCAGGGTGTTTTGACTACTTTTTGGAGGAGAGATCTCTGGTGATAGGATTCTCCCTTTCACTGTGGTGATCCATGGATTGGCCATCCAATCCATGTTTGTTTCAGATCTGATTTAATCATATTTCTATTTACTGTATAATTCCTGAATATTGCTGTAGATCTGTAATTCTAGATCTTAGATCTACTTCTGTACTCTCATGTTTTTCTCAAAACCCCAAGGGGAATCTGTAGAGGAACTCATCTAGTATAAAGATCTGATATAGATCTATATTTTTGTACACATATCTATTCTAGATCTAAAATTTAATATACAGCTACTTCAGCCCATAAAATAACGTTGTCAAGCTTTGCAGTCTCAATTTGTTGTTGCAACACCTCAATCTTGAGGGTTTCTTCTTGTACATATTCTATTTTTCTTTTGTACATTGTATGGGCCACATTATAGATCTGTTTTACTGATGTACATGTAATTATTTAGCCTCTATATTTTTATTCTGCTTTAACTCAGTGGGACTGCGTTATTTCTGAAGAAGAGTTGATGTGCATGATTGCAGCCCCAATCTTTGGTGTTTTTCAGCCATACTAGGTGGTGGGAGGTCTATTTGCCTCACCTAGTTTGATTTGTTTTTTCTATTATTTTGGATTTAGACATTAGATCCACTGATCTAAGGGATCTAGTATTTTCAAACTCATTTCAGTACACCAATTTGTGAAGAGAATTTATTCCAGCAGGCTTTGCTGTGAATCCCAATTTGGGGATATTACAGTGGTATCAGAGCATCCTTCTTGGCACAGCCTATGCTTTTCTTGCATAGCCAATATGTCTCCAAAAGGATAAGAACCTCTCACTGATAGAGAGGAGAGGTACCAAATAAGAATACAGAAGAAATATTACATAGAATACAAAGAGAAGAAGGGTGAAACCCCTTTATCTGGAAGGATTAGAAGAGAAGAGTTTTCTAACACTCTTTCTCAAGCTATGCATAAACTGAAGGAAGAAATCAAGGTAATGAGGAGGGAAATATATGAAAATCCTTCAAGGATATTTTCACATCAAGGGAGTCCCGATACTTCTTATTTTGTGTGTGAGCATTCAGCCACACAACCTGATCTACAATGCTGTAACATGCCCACTTTCTTGTCAAAGGAAGGAGGAGGAGAAGGAACACCAAAGGAGGAAACTCTTGGTAAATATCTCCAAGAGTATGATTCTCAGTCAAAGGGATTCAAATAACATCTCATTTTCCAAAACTTTTGTCAGCTTAAAGACGAAAGGAGATCCTACAACTATAGTAGGAGGAGAGGGTGCATGCAGCCCACTTTTGGTAGATTTTCTCTACCTGTTTTTGATGGATCACCTAAGAGCTCAGCCCAATCTTGGGTAGGGCAGCTTGACACCTATTTGTAGCTGCATCAAGTCTCTGAAGAAGAAGCCATAAGAGTAGCAACACTGCACCTCCAAGGTGAAGCATATGCCTGGTGGTTATTTGAGTCTTCTTCATTGAAAATGTAAAAATCTCTACTTATGCAAATTTCACTAGGAGGTTAGTGAAAATATTTGATTCTATGCCATTTGGAACTTTTGTCGGTGAAAAAACTAAGCCCAAGGGATCAGAAAATTTGCATGAGATGGGAAGATCCATGGAGATAACTCCATTTCAGAACATTGTTGAAGGGGTTGAAGATCAGTTACATGATTCACCAAGGGAAAATGCCCCACTTCAGCAAGAATATTCTTCTCAAGAAGAAGACGTGAGTGTCCTTTCCTCAAGAAGGGATCAAGAAATAGGATCTCTTATTGATGAGGCATACTCCATTGATGAGGAGGAGAAAGGAGAAGAACTGAAAGGTTCGTCTAGCGCTGTGATAGTAGGAGGAGATCTATTTCTATTGAGAGATGGAGAGGAAGCCATTGCTTCTACTAGGAGGGCTCTTGTATCTTTGCAAGAAGGCCCTAAGGATCCTATACTTGAAGAAGATGAGCAGCAAGTGTCTATGCTAGTAGACAATAAGACAAAATAGAGGAAGGGTCATAACGATGTCATAGCAAGAGATGATCCACTAGTGCATGAAGAAGAGGAGGGAGCAAATGTTCCAATCATGAGCACTTTTGCATCTTTAAGAGTGACATCACATTATCATGGGACTTCCACACAAAAATCAGAGCTGAACTTACACAGTGGGAGTAAGGAGATGTTGTTCCCATTTGATAGGCATGTAAGGATGAACCATGAGGCATCACTATCGTGTGGAAAAAAACCTGGAAGACCACATGTTTCAGAGTTGGTGAAAGGTGTATCACATCTTGGTGCTCCACTCATGAATCCAAGAATGAATGGAGCATTAGAAGACAAAGCTACAACATTGGGAGGCTTGGGTGAGCTTCAGAATAAGGGAGATCTTGTTCCCTTATCATCACTACCCAATCTCATATCTGGATCTATGCTGTGGGAGGAGGATAATGGAAAGACCAGCCTTCCAACGCACACCTTTGACATAGGAGATGTCAAGGAAGAGATCAACAACATGACAGACATTTCTGTTGATACATCATTTGCGCTGTCACTGTTGAACAGTCTAGATATGTATTGGAAATACCTACTTCTAGTGGATTATTCCAAAGATCTGCACACTTGTATCATATTCGATGACCAACTGCATTAAGAGGGCTATTTTGTCCAAGAAGAGGTCATCTATCATCATGGTAGAGTCTTCTTGTCTAGAGCCTCCAAGCTCAAGAAGAAGATACTACAAAGAGCTTACAAAGAGTTATGTTTCAGTCATATGTACTCCATGAGGATCTACAACATCATCATGAGAAGCTTTGACTGGGAAGGCTTGAAAGAAGAACTATATCAACATTTTCAAAGATGCATTAAGTATGTGGAGTTGGGGCAGCAATATAACTCCATAATGGGGTTATTTCAGCCATCTATTCCTTCTTTGGGAAGAGGAGAAAGATCCATGCACAGCTCCATGTGTATGAGAGATATTGATGGTGAGGAATCTGATTATGTAAGTCAAGTTTTATTTTCTGATTATACATATTATTTCACCATGTTTATGCAGGCCATGGCTCCACGGAGGAGTGATATATCATGTAAATTTTATGGCAGACAGTGGGAAACTCAAATTTCTAAATTTGGCCACTCCCTTGATGAACAAAGGGAGATCCTCTATCATGATGGGTACTTCCCTAAGGCACCAAACTTATCTCACACTTTTTAGCCAAAGTGGGATAACATGAGCAACAAGTAAGTGGTGGGAAGACCACTTACCACACCTTGATCTGATGTAGGCAGGAGATGCCCTGTGCTAGTACCATATGTGGGACTATGAGCCGCCTCCTCTTGTTCAAATTTATGTTTATGTAATTGTAATTTTTCTTCCATACATGGATGATGTACTTGTCCTATTTTTGGAATTGTATGGAGGAATAATAGGAGGCATGTGTGTACCACGTGGGATGGAGACTCTATTTATATACTTTGCTACATATTTCAGGGAGAGTAGGGGTTCAGCCATGTTTGTTTCAGTAAAATTCTTGACTCTTTGTGGGATGATTTATGTACATCCCATAATGACTTTGAAGGGACAAATCATGGAAGGATGGATTGGTGAACACTCATCTTATGCAAAGAGTTGGATCCTTGATGGTGTCACCAATGGGGAAGGAGAAGTGTTGCAGCACTCACCCTATCAGTTACTTGAGGACAAGAAACATTTTGGAGGAGAGGTCTATAATATCCCCAATTAGCCCAAGCTAATGGGAATATACAATTTTGTTTTACTTTCCTGTCTCATGAATAAAATTGTGAAGGAGGATCAATAAAACTCCTAAATAGAAAAATAAATCAATGCTCAATGTGAACAAAGCTAAATCTAAGCTATTTTCATAAAAACCCTTAAGTGGGAAAGAGGCTGGATCAATTGAATGGGTCAATAGGACCAAATCAACAGCGTTTTCTAGATGCAATGTATCTCCTAAAGGCACAGCGTAGTCCATGTTGGAGGCCACTCATGTGAATGAAGCTAATTCATCAAGATGGTTTAGGGTTTGGCAAGACTTAAACATTATAAAAGAAAGAGGAGGACACCAAGGAGAGGGTTGATCATTTGATATTGCTGAAGGTATTCTCTGTTTAGACATCCCTCATTATCTAGTTGTTTAGCTGAGAATATTGTTGTTTATCACTTCGATGTTCCTGGTCGGGAATCCAACCTCCTTCCTAGAGCAGATCTTGGAGAAGTCTTGTTGCATCTTTTCCACTATGTAGCAGTTGGCCAAGCTTCATCTTCCAACCATAATTCATATCATGTTGAGGGTTTGATTTTTTCTGTAAGCTGCAGCAAGTGGAGGCTAGATCTACTCAGATCTAGGCAAATATAGAGGCTCTTTTCAGTGAGGAAGCTGTCTATCCCATTGGCAAGAGGATTTTGGATCCTTTGAGCTACCATTTCAAATATTGGCATTAGGCCAAACTAGTGCTAGAGCCTACAACATAGTTTTCCTTCCATAACTGCATTATTTGCAAGTATTCAGTTGCAGGGTGTTTTGACTTCTTTTTGGAGGAGATATCTTCGGTGATAGGATTCTCCCTTTCACTGTGGTGATCCATGGATTGGCCATCCAATCCATGTTTGTTTCAGATTTGATTTACTCATATTTCTATTTACTGCAGAATTCTTGAATATTGTTGCAGATCTATAATTCTAGATCTCATATCTACTCCTGTACTCTCATGTTTTGCTCAAAACCCCAAGGGGAATCTGTAGAGGAACTCATCTAGTGTACAGATCTGATATAGATCTATCCTTTTGTACACATATCTGTTCTAGATCTAAAATGTAATATACAGTTGCTTCAACCCATAAAATAACATTTTCAAGCTTTGCAATCTCAATTTGTTGTTGCAGCACCTCAATCTTGAGGGTTTCTTCTTGTACATCTTCTATTTTTCTCTTGTACATTGTATGGGACACATTATAGATATTTTTTACTAATGTAAATGTAATTATTAAGCCTCCATATTGTTATTATGCTTTAAATCAGTGGGACTATGTTATTTCTGAAGCAGAGTTGATGTGCATGACTGCAGCCCCATTCTTTGGGTGTTTTTCAGCCATACTTGGTGGTGGGAGGGTTGTTTACCTCACCTAGTTTGATTTTTTTTTGCTCTCCTTTTGGATTTAGACATTGAATCCACTGATCCAAGTGATACAAGAGTTGCAAACTCATTCTACCACAGCAATTTGTGAAGAGAGTGTTATTCCAGCAAGCTTTCCCGTGAATCCCAATTTGGGGATATTACAGAAATAGAATGCACTCAATGCGCCCTTTACTTTCCAATAATTAAAAAATGTAATCTAATTTCAATGATAAATTTCAAACATGACTTTTCAATGCAAATTGATCTAATTCATTTTAACGAAAAGCAAAATTTGAGACGAACACTAAATGAACACAAATTCGCTTAATGCAAAAGGGATGCAACAAACATTAAGAATACAATCATGTTTTGAACACTTTGTAATGAAATTCCTCAAAAGGCTTTGAGACGTACGAGTTCAAGGACAAATAGAAATTCCAAAGCATGGGATCAAAACAAGGCATTCATTCCCTTTTACATCAAGAAATCAGAGAAAGAAAACTTTTCAGCTGAAAAATGAGCAATGTAATCTATGCTCAAAAGCGAAAAAGTGGACCAAATGAACTCGAGAGAAACTTGAGACTTGAACACTAAATCAACCAAAAAGAAAAAGGCAAGCAACTAGATATGGCTCACCAAGCAAGGAAATTGACTCAATCAGCAGGGTGATGTCTCGCGAAGCATGCAACCAGGAAATTGATGCACGATCCTAGAAAAACTAGGATGTAAGGATGCATGTCCCAAAAAACAACCAAAAACCAAGCCAATGAGTCAATAAAACCAACTTGAGTGAAGGGGATAAAACGTAAACCATACAGAGAAAAAGACCGGAAGGGAAAGACACACTGGTGAAAGACTTAGGGAAAAAATCTTAATTTTTCACGACTTTAGGGGTTGAAACTAGAGCCAATGGCCCATTTTTGCAACTTTCTAACTGAAAACTAGCACCAATCAGTGAGACTGTTAGACAAATAAAAGCGCCAATGCGTGAAAAAAAAAAAAAAACAAATAATTTCTCTTAAGCAAGACCAGACTCACCACTTCAAGAAAAAACTAAAAGATTGTAATTGATGAAAAACATAGGAACAAACAGGGAGATTTTCGTTCAACTAAACTCATCAAATGACTAAGACCTCAAAGAGTAACAAACTCAAAGGAAACTCCCCAGTGGAGTCACCAATTTTTTGTCTAGGTAAATCCCCTCTGCGGACAAAGGCGATCCCTCTAGCCCTAGGGTGGGTCTAGCAACTACAGGAACATACTAACATCTACCTTCCTAGATTGTAAATGAAATTCAGAGCAAGGAAGATGACCTACCTCATTATGATGCTATTTTTTCGCCTTCCGTTGAAGCTTCTTGATCCGTTGTTCTTCTCAAGCTCGATACACGTTGCTACCAACGTTCGATTACCTGTACAAAAAATCAAGACACCACGACAAGCGTAAAATCATGAAAAACATAAAACAATTACAACCTATCTAACTGATCAAGGAATGATATAAGTCTCATTATAAATGTAAACAAGAGTGGAAGATAAACATTAGTTGCATTTTATTATGATAAATATAAGGGGAGTTTACAACCAAGCCTTGATGTTGAGGCTCTCCTTTGGCAGGTCTATATCCAAGCACGTTTGCAACACCCTCATACACAAAGGTCCAAGATCTCACTATGTTCCCAACACACACAAAAAAATAACACTCTGCACTATTCTTGCGAAGCTATAATTGCTTCTCCTCTCTAGCTAACTCTAACTTTATAACTCAAACTAAGGCAGTAGAGATGAAAGAGGTCTCCTTATATAACAATAGAGGAGGAGGTTATGGGTCCTCAAATAATGGGAAAAGATCTTACCCTTTGGAGTAGTTCCTATTCATTGCGAACAAGAAGCCCAAAGGGGAATTCCTCAATCATATCCTCAAAACAAACTTCTAGCTTGCCACCTCACGAATCTTCTAGTCATGGAAACTTTGCGTCTATTTTTAAAAACTTTCCAAAAGAGGATCCACGTGGGTCTGAAATTAATACAGAGCACCAATCAGCATGGGTATTAGTGTAAATATCTAGTATCAGTGTGGGTCAGACAGGGAGACAAAGCATCGACCTAGAAAACTAGGCTTTTATAGGGATCTTCCAAAAAGGTTTTAAAGGGAGATGAATTGGTAGACAAAGTGTGGTTCAGGGGTATGCAGTCCATGCTTGGAAAGTACACAAGGGTCACTGTATGGGTCCTCTAGGATCAAGGAATAGGGAGTACAAGGACAATGACAAATTTCTATGTAACACTCTTTCACTTCATATCCGTGACTGATGGGTTGGGAAATCTACTTGTCTTTTTGGTTCATCATACCACATCAAAGCCTCCCTTTTGGTTTTGGGTCAATTTATCCAACTCCATTCAATTTTGTCGATATGTTCAAGAGAATTCATTAAGTTGATATCTACTACGATACTCCTAAGTCTTTATTCCATGTTTTTCATTCCTAAAATAGTTCCACGTCAACATCATTTTATCTCAAATCATGATATCCATTTCGCTTCGTTGATGGGGGATACATCAATGCCCTCCTGCGATGAGTCATTTCTTCTTGACATCAAATCATTATCCAGGAAGTTGTGTTAGAAAATCTCTTTGGTACATTGGGGATTGTATACATCAATGACAAAATTCCTCACTCTCGGCGACAGGTTTTTTTAAGTGGCCTTCGACTGGAAGGTTATGTGTGGTGTTCAACTTCATTTATTTTATTCACACCATACATATTTTATTATAGTACTTTGAGAGCCATTAACATCATCGATGGCTTCTCTCACATCTATTAATTAGTTACATCATTGGCTAGTAATCAAATGGTGTCCACCATATTCGACTCCAACTCACTTATTCACATGGTTAGACTCGTACATTAGATGATCGAGTGAATGAGATAAAATACCTTGGATCTATTTCCATCCATGTGAGATGTGATTTCAAGGTTAATATGAGATTAAAAATCATGATGGCTATGATCATAAAAGACAATCATCCAATCATGTGTCTACTCTCTGTCATCAGAGGACAAACTTCTTGATCATTGTACATGTAATGTTAGCTTATGTGTTGAGCATGGGCATGCCTTCCTCAACACATATATCATGATCAAAATGTATTCTAACAGATGATGGTCTCAACTAGTTTCTCTTGATCCTAAAGTTTCACAAGGTAAAGCACTTCATTCATCAGTTGTCGTTTCTGACTTTTCACTTCAAGGAGAAATCAATTATAGGATGTTTTTTCAAATCTGGTTAATAGGCTTGCAAACTATATCAATCGGCATGCATGAACATGTTGTCACCATCTCTACACCAAGACCTAAGCATGACCTTTCCAAATAACTTCTTTTCTGGGTCTAAATTCTTAAAATTAGTGCTTTTAAGCCCTAGTGCACCCTCCTCCTTTAGAGTCTTATGTTCAACAGCAGGTTGCTCCTTACTACACCAGTTTTGATCAATATAAACTTTCTCCTTCTTGGGCATGCAATGTTTCTATAAAATCAGGAAAATTAAAAATAATCCCGAAGCTTCCTCTTCCAGAAGCTTACAAGACTTGTTTTAACAATTTATCCTAATACGAAGCTCGAATTCTACCTTGGATATTTAACCTCTTATCCCTTGATCTCATCTTCCCCTCTTAAGTGGATCTAAAGCCTAGATTGGTAAAGGGATAATAATTCCTAAACTACCATGCTCTCCAATAAATTGAATTCCATCCACAACATCAAGGTTGGATTTTGGAGACTAATCATGTGCTCATGTTGCTGCCTTCAATCTAGGAGAGTCACCATCTTCATGAATTAGGGTGAAATTGAGATGTGCTTTGTGACAAGGAATGAAAAGTCAACTTTGGGAGATATCTGCAAGATCATATGCTACTCTTGGTTGTAAACCCTCTCATATTTCTATTAGTACAAACAATATCTTGTTTTCTTATATGTGTTGTGTTAAATTTACATTCACGTATTTTAATGCCTTGATGATTCATTGAATAGAGTAATTGGATTATTCTACGTAGATGTTGTAGATCCTTGACTTGTTTTGGTTGAATGCAGAAGTTCTAATAATAGAAATCAAATTTGTAATTGGAGCTTATAAGTCGAGAGGAAAGTAAATCTTGCGATAGATTTCACGTAGGCCTCTTTCCATATTTCAATTTCTCTAACAAAAACTCTATGTTCTTTGCTTTTTATTTTTCTAGACTAGTCCATTAGGTTTAGGGAAGATAATTTTGTTTGAAATCATAAATTCTGCATAAAAATTACCTTCAAATACATATACACAAAATATTAGGTGAAAATTTTTGTGGGAGAGAAAATATTGAACATCTATCTTCTTCTCCTTCTTAGATAAAATATTCTTTTACAATGTACTAGCACCAACTAGTGTGCAAACACTGACTTGTGATATATGCAAGCACCCACTCACTCCAATCCATGACTTGATGGAAGCACCCACTTGAAAAAAAATATACATACACCTATGTGTTGGAGGCACCAACCCCCAATTAGTTTCTTAGGCACCCACCCGAAGGAGTCCACTACTCCCTTATCAATAAGCCACCACATTCCCTAAGGGAGCCAACCTTAACCATGGAAATTTCTTTCAAACATTTTCACAATAGGTCCACAAAGTCCCTTTGCTCAATAAAAACAACATTAGAACACAAAACGTTTATGCTCACAAGCACACCGTCACGGTTAAACCCTAACATCAACACACAAACATAAACGTACTCTCCCATATTTTGACCAACATCCTACATACCATATTACTCAACCATACATCTCACTACATCCTCTACATTAATGCACCAAAAACATATTCTCAAAACACATTGACAATAAATATGCACTCATACTCACTTAACCATAAATACACAAGCTTGACATAAATGTGCACTAGAAACAATATAACCAACACTAGTCCTCATGATAATACATTAATAATAAGGAACTCAACCATACTCTCAACTAAAACAACAACATAAACCTTTTGTGCACTTAAAAACATTAGAGGTATCAATATAAAAATAGATCAACAATAATACAAATTATTTGGTAGTGGAAATATGACCATATATCAACAACACATGATATATACACCAGTACTGTGTCTAACAACTGTGCAACACTGCTTTAGAAAAAACATCCTATCAGGCACAACAAACCTCCACAAACAAGTTCTAACCTTAACAAATTTTTCCTCAATGCATAAATAAATTGATCGCACTATACCATTCAACCTTCCATCATTATACAACATTCTCACCATACATATGCCATTTTTCTAAATAGGAGCCCATACATTATTCACAAGATTCCATTGCACCAATCACATTTGCATACAAACTGACATAAATATCTAACCCAAACACACCAAATTATGCACCAAAGTGCACCAACGCACATCGATGGTCATGTCCATGACTAATAATCAATCTGCAAGGGAATCCTTGGTAAACTAAGAATATTTCACTGCATAGACATCTCATTTTTTTCACATGGTGTTACACAGGAGCACACATTTGATACACATTACATTTATGCAACAAAACACAGAAAAATATCCTCAGATCAAATCCCAATCTATTACTACATGTTAGCTCCAATGATCTACCATATTGCACACTAATACTACATGATTTCACACTCATATATTCTATCCAATCAAGCACACTTTCATTCCAAATCACACTACACACCTCACATTAACAATACCCATCACTTCTCCATATGTAGATTTCCATTTACCTTGAATTACATTGTTCTAGAGTGCACATCACACACAAATTATTCAGTACATCATCACACATCGGCTAGGAAAGTACAATACTCAAGGTTTTTCCATATGCTTACCACTTGTGCACAAATAGGTCAAACAATAATCTCCACTATATTATACCTTTTCATCTTGGACCAGATCAAGAACCGAACCAAATAAAATACCTTAATTACATATAATTTCCTCAATTGTTTGGACCAAATCAATCATTGATTGATGGACCAAATCAACTTTCTTCCATTGTTATCAATTACAGCAATAAATTATGCTAGGAAATCCCTTGGTTTTCTTTTTTCATGCTACAAAACATGGGCACGAATTACCCATCGGTAATCTAAGCTGCAGACGCTAATTTCCCTTAGAAATTTGGGCTACAATGCTGCAAATGAAGGTTGTCCTTATTTAATCTACATTCATTTCCTAACTTGACAACATGGTGTTGGCATTGCTGTCAATAGTCATCTCTACACCTGGGCACTCTTCCTTCCATATTTATTATGTTTATAACCTACACCAAAATATTTATGGCTTTCTCAACCTTGTCCCTCTATTTGTTATTTCTTCCCTACCTACTTGTCAAAGCTTGTTTTCTTTGCTTTATTTTCTACCCACAACTTTTACTCTCACATATTCCTCTTCAAAATAATGTAGAAGAAACATCGTAGGCTTTCACAATGAAAAATATATCATGGTTGGGTAACTTTCTCGAAACATTCAGTAGACAATGCATATGCTTTGATTTTCAATCATTGTTTTGATTTTCTTCACAATATGGTTTTGATCGTACTGGTTTCTATCTCGACATAGTGGAAAAAATCAAATATGCTTTGCGTAGTCTCAAAATAAAGCATATAAATAGATGATAATTCATTTATTTTTCTATGTTCATTGATGATGAAAATGGATTCAATAGAAAATATTGTTTCCTCACATTATTGAAGGTATATAGTATGGTAAACACAAAACAATTTAGTTTTAGGAATCAATTCTTAGAGGTTTGGATATGTGAGCTCACAAAACTTACATGAAAGAAACACTTGGAATTTTGTTCGAGGAAAGGTATGTTGTTGGTTTTATTTGAATAGATTCCATTGCATGCTTTTTGATGTTATTTAGTTCTATTATTGCACCTCCCATATTGTGACGTTATCAATGTTTTGAGGGTCTACCAAATAATTATGCTTAATAACTTTATTAAACTCACTCATAAATTATACAATATATTAGATGAACATGAGATGCATTCTCATTCATATGGTACATATTGATACAACTTCATTGACCCTTGGTTTTCATTTTCCAAGAGTTCTCTTGTAATTCTCATGATTGTTGGCATTCACTCAAGGTTTTTCACATTCCTCTCAACTAAATAATCCAAGTTCACATAACCCCAAAGGATTCTTTTTCCAATGGAAAATTTTCATGCAAAACACATGATAACATCATAAGCTATTTAACGGTGTTTCAATGGAGCAATAACGATTTTTTGTGAAATTCCACAGAGAAAACGTGGTATCATCATAGGTTTCCTTTTAGCAACTAGAATTATATCATAATTAAAGAGATTAATAGTGGATGTATAAAAAAAAATTAAAAATTTAGAAATAATGAAAAAAATTTGAAATTTCCCAATGTGGGTGAGCACAAAGAACAAAGGCGACCTCATGGGGCTAGGTTGTCATCCTACCACTATGATAGGCATTAAAGGCTAGGGGGAATGGCTCACCCTTCATGTGCATTTACATGCAGTAGAAGAGATGACCATTAAATTGACGCAAAGGGTGGTGGGGAGAGACTTAAACCTGAAGGTGAGCAAGGGAGGGTGCGTCTAGAGCAAGGTCAAGGAGAAGGCCTCTCTATTACTGGTACCCGATCTCAACTCATATGATGAGAACATTGTTCTTTGTTTGGGGCTTGATAAGTAGTGGATAGTGGTGAAAGTCTGTCAAGGAGGTCGGAATTTGCAAAAGAAGCTAGAAATTGCTAACGAAAGATGGTTGTTGTCCTTCTCTATCTGTTCTGTTTTCGTTGGTCAGATTTTCTTCTTTTTGGCTCTTATCCATTTAATTGTCACTCTACTCGGTATTATTAGTCCTAGTCTAGCGATTATGGTAGTTAAATATAGTGTGTTGGTGTCTGAGGATGATTCGGTGGGAATTAGTCATTGTTTTTGTTATTCTTGGTTTGAGGATTTAGTTTTATTGCCTAGTCGATGGGTTTTTAAAGTTATTGTTCGTCAATTCATGTCGGTACTCGAAGATGTGACTACCTGGTTTAAAAAACAGGGTATAAATTTGGTATGTCTATTCTTTAGGTTTTTCCATGGCTTTGCTTCAACACTCAAAGAATGATGGGTTTTAAGGGTGGAGGTGATCATTGCGCCCATATTGTTCCTAGAAGGTGTGATATATCCCTTGGCCTGAATTGGTGTCAATTTTCTAGAGTTGATTTTGGTTTTACTGTCAGTCAATCTAGTGTAAGTATTCGTATTCTAGGTTGGCACACTCATCATATTGCAAGATGTGGGCACTTGTGTGGAAAAATGAGGACTGAACCCCTCCCACTTGCCATGCCTCCCATGCAATGTCGGCATAATAGGAGGGGGGGGTAGTGACAACAGCTTACTAGGCCAACATATGGCTTGGATATTTTCCCAAGACTTGACCAAGACTTATCTTAATGTGTTCCTCTTGAGACTCGATAAGGGATTAGAAATTTGGAAAACATGGTGTGTGTTAAGAGGAAATATTATTCGACTATGAGATATTGGAGGAGGTTTTTTGTTGGATTCCAACCGTCGTCATACAAGGGGACAGAGAAAGCGATACCTCAGTTCAATTGCACTAGACTACCAGAATGGTGTTGAAAAATAAACAAGTGGAGAGATACAATGTGTTTGCTTCATTGGAGTATATTGAAATAATGTTGAGGAATAAACGTTTTTTCATGGATAGGCTCAATGAAAGGATGGCCCATGTAGAGGGGCACCTTTAATGCGACTTTGACACTTATGGTCCTCGAGGTTCAAGTGCAAAGGACCCAACTCCTATTTCTTCCTTTGACTCTTAATAGTTTCCAAATCTATAAGTATATCTCCTCTCTTCTTATGTTTTGTATTGTCTAAATAGAATGTCTCATTTTGTTTTTTTTTCCCGGTTTCTTTAAGGAGGACAATTGGATGATTCTCTTAATTTCCCTAGACACACTATGAATCCCCTTACATGATAAAAAAAAACATTATACTTTGGTTTTGAAGACATTGTGATGCCATAAGGTTTTTATAATTTAAAAAAGAAAAGAAAAGAAAAATGTAATTGAAAGTTGGACACTCCCTAAAATGCTATGAGAAATTATTTTCCAAATACCAAAAACTAGACAAAATTATCAATAATTCTCTAATTTAATATTTCTTTTTCATTTTCATGACTCTTTTCTTCTAGTGCAATTATGCAACCATTTAGATAGTCTCTATTTTAAGTAATCTCTATTATATTCACTTACAATAAAAATAAGATGAACTTTTGTATTCTAATTATTGATACAATATTAAGTTTTTAAACATTTATATGTGATTTATGATATTTATTATCACTTAACATTTCTATATAAATATTTTTATAATATTTAATTTTAATATATATATATATATATATATATATATATATATATATATATATTTATATTTATATATATTCAATACTATTTTATTTTATATAATAAATTATTTTACATATTTGGAATATATATAAAATTTATATTAAATTTCTGTAAATATAATTGAATGGTTAAATTTGTTTGTTAATGGTTACCCTTTTGTCTTATCATGTTAGCAAATAAGCTTACAATATCTAGGAATTCCTTTCATGACCTTTGTTTTTCTGAGAAATCAAACTTGTTATAACTTACTTTATGATTTTTCAATGTGAAATAAAAATAACTCATGGAAAATGGTTTGTGTAGGAATTTCAATATAAATACCTCAATTCACTTTACATTTGTTTTATTTTTTATTTTTTTAATAAGGATTTAAAGCTTGTCGATGTTGAAGTGACATTTGGTAACTAGCTCACACGAAAATTGAGCACTACCACGTGTGGTCCAATACCCAACTTGTCACCCATAGTGGAAAAGTTCATAAACCTCCAATAGATGCTTCGGCTAAGTTCCATTACCAAAGACATTTAAACCAACAATGGGATCGAAATTTTATATGTTTTATAAAGCTTTGATGGGTACCAACAAAATTTGGACAGCAAAATACTCCACCTCGTTGAAATGTAGTTGCAGAAATATAGATAAGTATTCGAACATTTAAACAAATAAATGAACTGATTTTCTTTTAATGAATATCAAAGTTTTAATATGTTGTATAGCCAAATGACCAGCTATTGACACCCAAATCACTTCAACGCATTAAACGTGAGTACCGCACTTCGGATCCCCCCACTTTAGCTCGGTTGTAGCATTCGACAAACTAAGAAAGCTTTTGGCATGACTCAAAAATATCAAAACAAAAATTTAATGAAGGAATGCCGCTTGGTATCAAAACAAAAATGTAATTAATCACAGCGTGACAAACTAGGGAAGCTTTTGGCATCTCTTTGCTAGTTTTATCTTCCTCTCCGTTTGCTGGACCGACCAGCATGTGATAAAAACAAGGCATCACTTCAACACCTCAGCATACACATAAAATATAAAGTACTTAATGTGTATATAGCCAACTGGATCCCGAGCTTTTCGTCGAAATACAATAAAACAAAACAAATACCTTTCAGTCTTTTCCTAACCTAAGAAAAATCGATTCATATTTGGCAATGAGCTTCAGTGAACCTTTGATTCTTGATCTTACTTTGCAGTCAAAACCAACGAATGGGTTGATGAATGGCTGGATTATACGTGGAGGCAACGAGTTTTTCTTTCATTGTTTCTTTCACTCAGAAATATAGTAAAACGAAGACCATTAAAAGTTGTACTAAACTAAAATGAATCGGTTCATATTTGCTCACGAGCTTCACAGGTTTTTTGAGTCTGGCTCTTTCTTTGCAGTGAAACGGACATCTCGTCTTGCATCATGTACTGTATGAAAGGATTGATTGATCGAGGCAGCGAGTTTTGCTCTCTCCTCTTTGTTTTGATCTGGCACACATCCACGGTGCATGAAAAAGGATTTATTGATGGCTGTGGTGAGTTTTCCTAAGAGCCCTGGAATTATTATATGTTTTTGTTTTTTTAATGTTGGAATCCTCTCCGTTTGCTGGACCGACCAGCATGTGATAAAAACAAGTACGAAAATTAGCAATAGGCATCACTTCAACACCTCAGCATACACATAAAATATGAAGTACTTAATGTGTATATAGCCAACTGGATCCCGAGCTTTTCGTCGAAATACAATAAAACAAAACAAATACCTTTGAGTCTTTTTCTAACCTAAGAAAAATCGATTCATATTTGGAAATGAGCTTCAGTGGACCTTTGATTCTTGATCTTACTTTGCAGTCAAAACCAACGAATGGGTTGATGGATGGCTGGAGTATACGTGGAGGCAACGAGTTTTTCTTTCATTGTTTGTTTCACTCAGAAGACAAACAAGCGGATGCCGAGCTTTTGGTAGAAATATAGTAAAACGAAGACCATTCAAAGTTGTACTAAACTAAAATGAATCGGTTCATATTTGGTGGTTTTTTTAGTCTGGATCTTTCTTTGCAGTGAAACGGACATCTCTGTCTTGCATCATGTACTGTATTGAAGGATTGATTGATCGAGGCAGCGAGTTTTGCTCTCCCCTCTTTGTTTTGATCTGACACACATCCACGGTGCATGAAAAAGGATTTATTGATGGCTGTGGTGAGTTTTTCTAGATCCCTGGAAATATTAGATGTTTTTGTTTTTATGTTGGAATTCAGTGATATAATTATGGAGTTATTTAAAATGTATTTTTGAGTGTAAAAATTAATTTATATCTCAAAAACATTTTAAGTATTTCATTTATATTATTAAAATTATATGAGTATAATTTGATATAATATGATCACGGGGGAATCAAATTTTTTTGGGTCTAAATTTATTTTAAAATGTAAAATATAATGTGTAATTTTTTATAGTTTAAATTTTATCTAAATTTTTTTTAACAATATGAAATTTTTACTTCTTTAAATTTTATAATTTTATTTTTGAATGCTATATAAAGTACAATAAATATTTTATTATATAAGACATTAAAATATTTTCTTCTTAATATTTCTTTTGATATCTATATAAATTAGTTAAACATAGATATTCAAGTAGTTTATTTAAATTTCATATTGAAATATTTTTGAAAGTATAAGGATTAAACATTTTAGCCACATTTTTTTACATGAAATTAGATTATATAAACTAATTAAGCATGAATCACTCATCTTGAGCCGAAGAGAGAATTTTGAGATGATAGGAAGAGTAATGGACCAGAATATATATAGTTAAGTGAAAACTAGAAGTTAGAAAATTAGGGATTTAAGGGTATGATGATAATAATGAGTCAAAGCAAATAAGAATTTAAATCAAATTGATTAGATAAATTATTTAAATTAAATTAAGATTAAATAAATAATTGAAATTAAATTAATATTAAAATGAATTAATAATCAATAACTAGCTATTAGAGTAAATATGATTAAATAGATCATAGAGAAATTCAAATATAATATAACATTTAAACATTTTTAAATCAATAATGATAACAAAAAATGAAAGGTCAAGAAAGTTATTTAATTATATTCAAAAACCAATTTTTAAATTAACTTTAAATTAATAGAAATTAATTAAAGATATTTATAATTAAAGTCAAAAGTAAATAATTGAAATTAAATTTAAAGATTACAAATTCTCAAGTGAAAAAATGAATTGAAACAAATTAACCTTAAGAATTGAATTTAGAGAGATATCCATAAATAATTTATTTTTATTTATTTAATTGATTTTTATATTTTTAATGTATGAATTTATTAATATAGTTTTATGTTGCAATTTTAGCATAAGATTATCTTGCAATATAATAGGACCACAGGTTTAAAGTCATAGGAAGAGAAGAGGGCATAATATAAGAGTCATTTCAATGGATTACAAAAAGGATAAATGGATAAATTTAAATTATTATAGATTTAATTTGAGAGAGATTTTTATAAATTAAGATATATATTAAGGTTATTAATAAGACAAGAGATAAACAAAGGAGAAATACAAGAGAAGAAGTTGAAAAGATTAGAATTAGATAGAAGGTGTTTAGATGAAATAAAGTGCACGTCTCAAATATTTATTTTTGTTTATTATAAGCAATATTACTTTTGTATTTAGAGAATGTTTTATTTTTATTTTAAAAGAAATAGTGTCAAATCCAAATTAAATACCTTAAAAATTACACATTTCCTCTTAGCAGAAAATAAAATGAAACTCCGCTCTCAATAAAAATAAGCTTCTCTTTTAATCATTCAAAATTGATATTCCAAAAAAAAATCTACTAAATTTCAATCAAAATTACAAATCTTTACAAACTTATTATTGTTGGGGTTCCCATGTTTTGGCAAGGTTGGAAATACCAAAAGATGAGACAACATCAAAACCACAAGATGAGACAACATCAAAACCACAAGATGAGACAACATCAAAACCACTTTCAGACCTCAGGATCTAGCCCTCCTAGGTCCAGAGAGGGATCTCTCTGTAATAGTCAAAGTATATATGTCTTTGAGGCTCCAATGTTAAGATGTTAGGCTAGTTATAGGCACAAGGTTTGTTTGATTGATTTGTTTTTATTTGGTTGTTGGTTATCAGGAAAGAAGGGTTCAATGTGGGACAAGGATGAGCAAAGAGGGATAAGGCAGAGGTGAAGTATTCCGGGAAGCATTCAAGACCATTGGGAAATGGAGTCAGGAAAGGATTTTCTTGCTACTCAATAGGCAGGCTTTCAATTGGGCTAGTCATTTAAAACGTTGGATCTTAAAGATGACAGTGAGGTATGGAAAGGTAAGAGAGGAGGAGACAACACAAATTCAAGGCACAAAGTTAAAGACCAGCTCATCCCACAAGGATCCTAGTGGACAGGGCTAACTCTAATCCCCAGTGTTCCCAAATCTTCCAACTAAATCCATAACAAGAAACATCTAAGAACAGATACATGTAATTCATACATCAGAGAGTAGGCAATAACATCCACTACACTGGTTAAATTAACTGAAATCGACTCTTAGATAACACATTTAGAAGAAAACATCAATGGCAAGGAGAGCAGAAACATAGGGTACCTAACAAGGGCAAATCCTATGCCAATATTCTGATGCAAGCCAATAGAAACGAAATGAAATGAATATAAAAATAGAGATAGGAAAACATCATCGCTGCTTTAGATCAGGATCCAAAGAAATGTGCTTGTCATATTAAATAGCAATACCAGTCAAGTACAACATTGCCAATGGCTAAATACTCAGTCTGAAATCATATTCCTTAGCCTATCTAACACTTTACATAGAGACTGTGTCTCAAAAGAAACTACTTTCAATTCTCTGATAACTGATAAACAACCTTACAATGAGTTTCTTTGTGAATTTATAACTCCAGTGGAGCAAAGAAGGTAGGTGAAAAACTAAATGCGGCATTAAAAACTCTAGAAGAGGAAGAAGGCCGAAGTCCACTCTGTATAAATTCTGTGCATTAATCTGGGACACCCTTGGGTGAAAGAGTGGTCTTTATCAGGTTTCCATTAACTCCAGGCATGTCTCTGATGTACTTTGGCTGCAGTGCTCTGTAGTACTTCTAGTGATCTGAACAAAATGAAATCAATGATTCAAGTCTGCCATGTTGTGTAGCTAATGCTACTGATATCGTAGGACCGTTGTCAGGGTGGGAAATCCTTTAGGAACACGATATAGAATAAAAGCTGTATGGGCATTCTGTCCTTTACGGGAAAAACATTCTGCTGGTGTACAAACCCTGATATACATGAATTTCTGTATGTTGTACACTCCATGTGATTCATGACATCACTGATCTGGTGCTTTGCCTTTAAATCCTTGCATTAAGGCTCAAAGCTCTTCGTTCAACTGGTTTATCACTAGCTGGTATTTCTCTGCCACTTCATAAATGTATTTATCTGCAAAATCTCGGCTTTAATGGTGCCAGGTAGGTTTTTTGCGGAGATTGAACTGTCCTGGGATAATATTTATGCCGTCACTACCTTTCCAAGTATTTCCATTCTAGTACCAGCTTCCAAATTCAACCTTCCATGTGCAACATGCCATTACAATAGTACAATTGAACCATGGTGGTTTCACGCCTTTCTGAAACCCTGCAAAATGCGAAAACAAGTTAAGAAAACAATGAGGGTGGTGGATGCAGTGCAGATGATGAAAATGATCGTGTAGCTGGTGAAATGGCAGAACAATGCAGAAGAATGATGGAGGGAAGCCTTGGTGAAGGTTGGCGGAGCGCAGAGGAAATATAAATGAAAAAAAATTAACAAACTTGACTTTTGAACAAATATATGCAATGGGATGGGTGGATGTACGGTGGATACACGTGGGGGTGACGTGGCGTGGCCGGGCGATGGCGGAAAAGTCAACAGCGGGGAAAAAAAATCTAGACCGTCAGATCTCAAAGGAGATCGACGGTTGAAAATGTAGCGGAGGGTGACGAACGGTGAGCCAGGAGTACAGTGACCTTGGATTAAACCCCGCGCAACTCTGTGGAACGACGACCGTTAGATGGGTGATTGCAGATCGGATGGTTGAAAGCGATATCGCTCCGCGTCCTGTACTGAACGATAACGTGCGATGAGATAACGTTTTTGAAATAGTGCGCCTGACACACGTCGATCAATGAGTGGAATCGCTGCGCAATGGGAAAATACCGCCCGACCCCCAAAAGCGGTGCGATGAAAACTGGGCTGTTTCTGAATAGTGTCTGCGGGTGCGGGGACCACCAGGCGGGAATGAAGATCTGTCCATTGATCTGTGGTTTAATCGAATGGCAGATGTGGTTGGAGAGGTGAACATGAAGAACGACGGGCGTTTGTGGACTCAACGGGGACCGTCCGATCTGCGAAGATCAACGGTCGATGTTGCCCCCGATATCATATGCGATAAGCGCCTTCCGCCCGGGTGCCTGGTCATGGCGCTGGGTCACGTAGAGGGAAACGGTAATGGGGCTGGCTTGAAGGGGGATAAGACCCAATCTGTAGAGTATGGGTTTTTCGGCCCTTTTTAGTGAAATTTGAGGCATAAAATGGGAAACGATAGAGGGAAGAAGGGGAAATTTGGCTAACCAAAGGGTGTAGGGATGTTTTAGAGGGGATTTTTGGGATGAAAAGGGGGACTTTAACAGAGGGAAAAAGGGTTGAAAAGGTACACTTTGCAGGGATATAGGGGATAAATATAGACCTTTTGGAGCACAATTTCTACAAACAATGAGACCTTATAAAGGGAGTCAGCAGAGGGAAATTTATCAAAGGCAAAGGCACAGGAGACTTCAAGGATGATGTGTCTTCAGGGGAGATGCATTCCTTGAAGGCTCAAAAAACAATTTAGCCCCCTACTTTTCTTTTTCAAAAATTTATAGGGGGGTTAAAAGTGGCTCCACATGGGGATGGCTTCTTCTTGAAGGAGTCAAGAATTCAGAAAATGATCTTTGGTGTAGGCCAGATGCCTGCTGCTTTAAGCCACCTTCTTCTTTGATTTTCAGCTGCCACAATTGTGAAGACATCAATTTAGCAGAAAAACTTTCCCAATCAATCTACCTACCCACACTACAATCCTAGCATTTTTTCTTCTTCTAGGGTGCATTTGAGCTAGCAGACCCTTTACATCATTTATTTTTTACAAACAGGAAAGGAAACCTATTCTATTTCTACCCTTATTCCTCCATGAGACCAGATTAGACTGTTGGTCTCATATGTTTCTCTACCTAATCTAATATATGTTGGGATTAAACTATCCAGTAGATTTCTTCTCTATATTCTATGACAGAAATTGAAAAACAGTCAAGCCAGGATTATACTATCTGACTTGCTGTGGGTCCAAGGCATAAAGACAGTTGTACATGGACAAAATTTGCAGAAAACTGAAACAAAACTTTGAAGGCTTGAAATCTGAAATTTGAAGTATCCTTCTTCTCTTTGTGACTCGAGTTTTGAGCATCTTAGAGTCACTTCTTTTCTTCATTTCAGCTCTAGTTTTGGGCATGTTAGAGTTTATTCTTCTTTCTTCTTTGCTGGTTCAGATTTTGGGCATGTTAGGACCAACTTTTTTACTTTCTCTGGCTCAGGTTTCGAGCTTATTAGAGCCAATATTTTTCACATCAGAGGTTCATGTTTTAAGCATGTCTGAACCTCTCTTTTTCCTTTGTTTTTTGGAACATTTTCTCTTTTTTCCTAAACATAAAAAATTTCAATGGTATGTACAATGGTAATGGAAACTGGAAATTGTAAATTAGCAGAAGTAGTGTTTGAGCATCCTTCCATTGACAGGACCCCCAAACAGGTCTGTACCATCTAATTCTTGTAGGAATAAAACATTTGGAACGATAGTGGCCTAGATGATGTATGGACCTTGCCACAGACTATCAAAGTTGTTGTGCTTTCCCTTATCTTCCCTTCTTGAGTCCCACTTCAGAATTTTATCCCCAATTTTGAAATCAGCAGCTTTGGTCCTTTTGCCAAACAATTTCTTTATATTCTCCTAAACTTTCACTGCTCTATTGTAGACCTCTTCCCTCGTTTGTTGGAGATGAATTATTTGGTTTATTCTTCTCACCATACTGTCTTCTTCTGTTTGAATCTATTGGACCAGCTTAATCACTGGTACCCCAAGGCTGGTAGGAAAAAATGCTTCTATCCCATAGACAAGCTGGAATGGTGACATGAAAATGGAATTCTTTGTTGTAAGCCTGTCAGCCCACAAACCATGTACTAACTTGTTATGCCATGACTTTTTGTTCTCTTCCAGCAGTTTTTTGATGATGATCATCAGGCTTTTGTTGGATGCTTCAGCTAATCCATTACCCTGAGGGTAGTAGGCAATTGAATGACCAAGTGTTATTTGATACTTGTGACAAAAATCAACCATTTTCTTGGATCTGAAAGCAGCAGCATTATCAGTGATTATTTTCCTTAAGCAGCCAAACCGAGAGAGGATATGACCTTCTAGGAAACTAATGATGACTGAATTTGTGGCATTCCTAGTAGGTATGGCCTCTATCCACTAAGTGAAGTAGTCTGTGGCTGTTAGGATCCATTTGTGTTGTGCAAAAGAAGCAGGGTGAATCTCCCCTATGAAATCTAGGCCCCATTGCAGAAAGGGGCCTTCAACAGTGATGGGTTGTAGAGGTAAGGGGAGGAGTTTTCTTTTGCCTTCAAAAATTTGCCATTTGTGGCAGGCAATGATCATTTTATGGACATATTTGAAGAGTGTAGGCCAATAGTAGCCAGCTCTGAGTATTTTGTTTGCAGTGGCTTTCTAGCTCAGGTGGACTCCACACTCTCCTGCATGGAATTCTTGTTTAATCCTCTCTGCCTCGTTTTCAGGCAAACATTTAAGTAATAGGCCATTTTGATTTTTCCAGTATAAGCAATTATTCATTATGCAATAGCTCCTGGCTTTCAGCTTTAAGAATCTGGCCTTGGTCTTTGATAGTTCAGGAGGGGCATTGAGGTGTGTAAGCACATACAAAATGTCAGAATACCAAGGAGAGCTCTGAAACTTTTCATCAACAGCGGGATCAGGAAATTCTTGTTGCTCATCCAAGGTATTTACCATGTTAATGTCTAGGGCTTGTAGATTTGATTCAGCCATTAATTGAGCTAGGCCCTGACCTTTAATTAGTTTGGTGGGTTTTATCTCAAGGTCGTATTCTAAGATCACAGCAATCCATTTGCCCCTTTTCCCATCTGGGTCCTAGGACAAAATGTCTTTAACCACTATATTTGGCACATAGGCTATGGTGTGGGAATGCAGTATGTACACCCTAAAGTATTTCAAGGCCTTAATCAGAGCATAGGCTAGTTTCTCCATTATGTTGTATTTCAAGGGTGCATCTCTGAGTGATTTTCTGAAGAAAGAAATGGGTTGTTCCATTCCCTTTGGATTTTTCTGCAGTAGAACTGCAGCTATTGTATGCTTGGAGGAAAATGAAAAAACCAAGAAATCCTTTGAGAAATCTAGGCTGATTAGGACGGGAGCCTGGGTAAGTGCAAGTTTTACAGATTCAAAAGATTTCTTGGCTTCGATAGTCCACTTAACTCCTGCACCTTTTTTCAGCATGTTAGTCATATTTCTAAGGTGTTCAGCTAGATTGGGAATAAACCTCCTAAGGAAGTTAATCTTCCCAATGAAGGACTATAATTCCTTGATGTTTCTTGGGTGTGTGATCTGTAGTATTCCCTCAACTCTTTGTGGGTCTATCCTAATTCCTTTTTCAGATATAATGTGGCCAAGAAGTTTTCCTTCTTATAGCCCGAAGACAGTCTTTTAGGATTCAGTGACAGACCATACCTTCTGAATTTTTCAAACACTCTTCTCAGGTGTTCTAGGCGTTCTTCCTCAGTCTTAGAATAGATTGTTATGTCATCCAGATAGATGACAATGAAGTGTCCTATTTCATCTGAAAAAGCTATTTCCATCGCTCTTTGGAAAGTTGCACCAACGTTCATCAATCCAAAAGACATCTTCACATACATAAAGGTACCCCATGGAGTGGTAAAGGCTATCTTCAGTTGATCTTCTGGGATTACTAAGACTTGGTTCTAACCTGAAAAACCATCTAGCAGGGAGATCCTTTTAGAGCCTACTACCCTCTGAAGAATATGTTCCATTTTAGGCAAAGGGTAATTGTCTTTGAGTGAGGCTCTATTAGGATTCCTGAAATCGATGCATAATCTGATCTCACATGTTTTCTTTCTCACAGCCACTAGGTTTGATACCCAATCAGAGAACCTCACAGGCATGATTATACCTGCCTCATACATCTTCTTAATCTCTTTTTCTACTGCAGGCAATTGTTTTGGGTTTATTCTACGAAGTTTTTGTCTAAAGGGCTTCTGATTTTCTTTCAAGGGTATCTTACACTGTATGATATTTGTGTCATAGGCCCTTAAGTCCTCATAACTCCAAGAAAACACATCAATGAATTCCTTGAATAGGTCAATGTATTTCTTTTTCATGTTTGTAGGCAGAGACTTAGCTAGTTTGATCATTTTGGGTTTGTTTTCAGAGCCTATGTTGCATTCCTCAACATCAGAGTCTGCATGTTCTATAGTGGGATTTTTTGCTACATCATCAAAGTCAAAAAGGTCTTCTAAAGGGGCCATACCTCGAGGTATGTTCTTATCTTTGGTCTGCAGCACCTCTACTTCTTCACTATCTGTGTTTTCACATTTTCCGTCTGGATTTCCAATCTGTTCATTTAAAGAGTTTATTTCTATGTTACAGTGTGTTTCTTCCTCATATGAGGACTCTTCTCTTAGGCAGCTACTGTTAGATTTGGAGTTTGAATCAGAAAATTCAAACTCATTTCTGCCTACCAGGAAATTTTCAATCTGTTTATCTCCTTCAAAAACCTGCCAATATTTTTCATTGTCCAGCACTGCAGGTCTGAATTTGGTCTGAATGATGATCTTTTGGTCACTGGGAGTCTTAGGGTAGGAACTAGCTAGGAAATCTAATCCGTTTGCAATGAAATTTTGACACCTAGGAACAAACACTAATTTGTATTCAACAAATGTTTCTAGTAAATCCATAGTGTTGTTCCCGTAGGCTCGCAGTCTAGGATGTTTCGTTGTATATTCACCATTCACCTATTTAATAATCAACTCAGAGTCTCCACGCACGGTTATCCTATGGGCTCCTAATTTTTTCAGCAGGGTTAAGCCTAGGATCAGAGCCTCATATTCTGAAATATTGTTCGTACACTTGAAGTGCAGGTTGCAGGCATGGCTCTCTGCATAATCGCTCTCTGTGTTGTGTATCCACACTCTTGCCCCAGCAGTTCTCCTGGTGCATGACCCATCGAAATTCATTTCCCACAAGGGTTCATTTTCCGTTTTATCTTCACTTCCTTCCCTACAGCTAGGTTCACCATCATGTAGCATTATAGGAGCTGCGCTAGGCTGTGGGTCATTTTGTTTTTCGTTATGGGTGTGGAAAGAAGAGAGGTGACTAGTTGGATGATTGTGTTCTGTTTCTGGTTCACCTTGTGTTGTTGTTTCAGTGCACTGTTCAAAGTTTTCTACGTCTTCCTCCTCTGAGTATAGGGTAGCCATTATGTTAAAGTCCATTGGCTTTGTTTCATCATGTGTACCTTTGCTTGTATCTACGTTTTTAGATTCTGGTCCCCCCAAAGATTCATCATTACAGAAGATAAAGGAATCCAGGTCTGTATGTACAGATTATAGAGGAGAATTTTCAGGCTTTTCAGGGCTACTAACCAGGAATTTCATTTGTGCTTCCTTGTACAGTCTTCTAAGTTGGCCAAATATTGGGATTGTGGCATAAGCCCCATCCATCTGCATTGTTCCTTGCATCTTGGCTCCCCATGATCTTGATAATAACATGCCATACTTGGGTGGCACATCTGCCACAACCACATCCATGACCATACACTTGGCAGGAATCTAAGTAAGGCTCACACATAAATCTTTGATCAGGCCAAGACACTTTACTCTACTAGAGTCGAATGAATATAGGTCTTTATAGGGACGAGTTATCTCTAGGCCTAATCTTTCCATTACTGCTTTAGGCATCAGGTTGTGTGATGCCCCAGAATCATGCATTGCATGTGGAGAATCTTATCATGGATATTAAGACTGATATAAAAGGGGGGCACTACCGCTTCCTAAAACTTTCCTTTTATCTTTGGACCAAACAAAAGGGCTGTTTGATCATCACTCAGATTTACAGTGTCACTGTTCTCACCTAAATTTAATGCTTTCAAAATTTTGCCTTTATATACATCCTGAGTGGCCAGCTCAGAGAGTGGGATAGAGATTTTAATTTCTGCAATCTCACTTTCCAAATTGAAAGTATATTGACTCTTTGGAATGCTCAACTTTGTTTTTTCAATCACCACCTTGGTGGTAGAATCAGTATGCTAATTCTCACTATGTACACTGTTAGAAACTGTTTTATCAGGAGCACTAACTACAGTGTCAGTGCTGCTTGTTGGTTGACCTTGTGTATCAGTGTTTTGGTTGTCCTTTTCTTTGTTCTTCCCAGAACTATTAGCTGCTGATTTGTTGCTTTCAACAATTACTTCAGAAGTTTTCTTAGGTCTCTTCTTGATGGTGACCTCAAAATCTTTTGGCTTGGTAGTTTCTACGCTCTTTTTGCTTCTAATTTCATATTGTTCTCTGACCTGCATCATGGCATTTTCAAACCCTAACCTGTAATCCTCAGATTCTAACCATTCCTCACCCCAATATGAGGGTGAGGGGATCTTCTTCTGAGTAATAGTTATGGATTGAATCCTCTATTTCAAACATATTAATTGTGTTTCCCTCAGACTCTTCTATGATTCCCTCATCTTCATCAAGAAAATTCTCTTGGAATGGGGGAATGACTTGCTGATCTGATTCTCTTTGTCTGTTGGGGGTGGCATTGTTTCTTCTAAAGTTCTGGTTCTGGTTATGGTTTTGATTTCTATTTTGGTTACTAACTGTGACAACCATTTTTTTTACCATTTGTTGTAGCTCTTCCACATTTTTAGATAGACGGTCATAATTGGGGTCAGATGTGGAAGCTACATTGTCATCTCTATATGTTACCCTCTTCTCAGCTCTCAGTCTTGCTCTTTTCTCAATCAAATTTGCCTCTATATTCACTGGTCCTTTCTGCATGTCCTCCAATGTGTTGTATTCTTTATCCCTAATCTGATAGGCCATGTCAGCATCAAAGCCTTCGGGGTATTTCGCTAGAGCCATACCTTGGGGAGGTTTCATGTGTGGAGGGAGAGCATTGTAAATGCTGTTAAATATCGTTATGTAATCATGGACACTCTCTCCTACATTTCTTTTAAGGCTCATATATTCTTCTAGGAGTTCGCAAGGGTTGGCCCTTAAACCATTTCTTCACATCGCCCCCTAAGCTCTGAGCAAAGATTCTAATTTTGACTGTATCATCATCTATCTCCATGTAGTCAAAAGAATATTCCATCCTATCTACATGGTGTTGGGCTGTGGTAGACTCTTTTGCAGTGAAATGATGGATCTTTGATTGATAATCATTGGGTAAGGGTACTAGAGGCTGAGGTAAAACTAGAGGTGCATACCAGGCTGCCATGATGATGTTTTGATGAGGTAAAGGGTTGACTTGGGCAGCAAGTATATGGATGACAGGGATATTGTGACCAACAGAAGACTAATGAGCAGATCTAGGGTGACTGAGCCCCAAGTTCTGAATGAAGTGTATATTCAGAGGTGTAGATGGAGGGGTCTGTCTGTCCCTAAGGTGTCTACCACTTTGAGGTGGTGAACCAGGAAGCTCAAGGTCTGGTTGGTCTAGGACACTGAAGGACCTAGTTCTAGGTAACCTATTAGGTAGGTCTAGGTCAAGGTGAAAGTGTGATAGAGTTGTAAGATCTTCTGGTGAAGATTTAGCTCTATAGATGTGATTGGTAATAGTTGATATTTTAGGTGCAGGAGATCTCTTGAGGATGATCTCAGGGTTATCAACTATTTTGGGTGGGTTTGGGTTGGGATAAGCTCTTGTGTGAATGGTTCTGAAAGCCAAAATTTTGTTTTCTGACCAAGAAACTCATCCCTACTTGTTACTTCTATGGTGATTAATGTTGTATTGGGCTCTGGTCTCCCAGTGGAGTCTAATGTGAACCAATATAATCAGCAGGCTTACTGATCACCAGTGGAGTCTTTAAAACGCTTAGGGAATATGGAGTCGCCAGGTGGAAAGGTTTAGGATGTTTTTGGAGGGTAAACTGTCCACCACACTGCTTATGAGATGTCCCCTTTCAAGGATATCTTCCAAACACAGCAAAATCTAACCAGAGATTGATTGGGAGGGAATTTACCAGATATGTCACCTCTGAAAGAGTGTGAGATCTGGAGGCTATCTGGCCCTTTCCAGACTTTTTCCAAGAGTATGGGGAAAACACAACAATGGTATAGAGGTTGATCTGAGAATAGGAATGTTTAACTACCAACCTAAACAGAGATTGTAGGTTTCTGAGGCTCTTATGATGCAGTAAGATGAGGAATGCTTGTATTGTTCCCCAGTGGAGTCGCCATTATGTTGGGGTTCCCATGTTTTGGCAAGGTTGGAAATACCAAAAGATGAGACAACATAAAAACGACTTTCAGACCTCAGGATCTAGCCCTCCTGGGTCCAAAGAGGGATCTATTTGTAATAGTCAACGTATATATGTCTTTGAGGCTCAAATGTTAAGATGTTAGGCTCGTTATAGGCACAAGGTTTGTTTGTTTGATTTGTTTTGATTTGGTTGCTGGTTATCAGGAAAGAAGGGTTCAATGTGGGACAAGGATGAGCAAAGAGGGATAAGGAAAAGGTGAAGTATTTCGGGAAGCATTCGAGACCATTGGGCAATGGAGTCAAGATAGGATTTTCTTGCTACTCAATAGGCAGGCTTTCAATTGGGCTAGTCATCTAAAACGTTGGATCTTAAAGATGACAGTAAGATATGGAAAGGTAAGAGAGGAGGAGACAACACAGATTCAGGGCACAAAGTTAAAGACCAGCTGGTCGCACAAGGATCCTAGTGGACAGGGCTAACTCTAATCCCCAGTGTTCCCAAATATTCCAACTAAATCCATAACAAGAAACATATAAGAATAGATACATGTAATTCATACATCAGAGAGCAGGAAATAACATCCACTACACTGGTTAAATTAACTGAAATCGATTCTTAGATAACATATTTAGAAGAAAACATCAATGGCAAGGAGAGCAGAAACATAGGGTACCTAACAAGGGTAAATCCTATGCCAATATTGTGATGCAAGCCAATAGAAACGAAATGAAATGAATATAAACACAGAGATAGGAAAACATCACTGCTACTTTAGATCAGGATCCAAAGAAATGTGCTTTCTATATTAAATAACAATACCAGTCAAGTACAACACTGCCAATGGCTGAATACTCAGTCTGAAATCATATTCCTCAGCCTATCTAACACCTTACACAGAGACTGTGTCTCAAAAGAAACTACTTGCAATTCTCTGATAACTGATCAACAACCTTACAATGAGTTTCTTTGTGAATTTATAACTCCAGTGGAGCAAAGAAGGTAGGTGAAAAACTAAATGCAGCATTAAAAACTCCAGAAGAGGAAGAAGGTCGAAGCCCACTCTGTATAAATTCTGTGCATTAATTTGGGACACCCTTTGGTGAAAGAGTGGTCTTCGTCAAGTTTCCATTAACTTCAGGTATGTCTCTGATGTACTTTGGCTGCAGTGCTCTGCAGTACTTCTGGTGATCTGAACAAAAATAAATCAATGATTCAAGTCTACCATGCTCTGTAGCTAATGCTACTGATATTGTAGGACCGTTGTCAGGGTGGGAAATCCTTTAGGAACACGATATAGAATAAAATTTGTATGGGCATTCTATCCTTTACGGGGAAAAAAAATTTCTGGTGTACAAACCCTGATATACATGAATTTATGTATGATCTACACTCCGTGTGATTCATGACATCGCTGATCTGGTGCTTTTCCTTTAAATCCTTGTATTAAGGCTCAAAGCTCTTCGTTGAACTCGTTTATCACTAGCTGGTATTTCTCTGCCGCTTCATAAATGTCTTGATATGCAAAATCTGGGCTTTAATGGCGCCGGATAGGTTTTTTGCAGAGATTGAACTGTCCTGTGATAATATTTATGCCACCGCTACCTTTCCGAGTATTTCCATTCTAGTACCAGCTTCCAAATTCAACCTTCCGTGTGCAACACACCATTACAATAGTACAATTGAACCATGGTGGTTTCACGCCTTTCTGAAACCCTGCAAAATGCGAAAACAAGTTAAGAAAAAAATGAGGGTGGTGGATGCAATGTGGATGATGAAAATGATCGTGTAGCTGGTGAAATGGCAGAACAATGCAGAGGAATGATGGAGGGAAGCCTTGGTGATGGTTGGCAGAGCGCAGAGGAAATTTAAATGAAAAAACCTTAACAAACTCAAATTTTGAACAAATATATGCAATGGGATGGGCGGATGTACGGTGGATACACATAGGGGTGACGTGGCATGGCCGGGCGATGGCGGAAAAGTCAACAGCAGGGAAAACAAATCTGGACCGTTAGATATCAAAGGAGATCAACGGTTGAAAATACAGTGGAGGGCGACGAACGGTGGGCCAGGAGTACGGTGACCTTGGATTAAACCCTGCGCAACTATGTGGAACGATGACCATTGAATGGGCGATTGCAGATTGGACGACTGAAAGCGATATCGCTCCGTGTCCTGTACCGAAAAATAACGTGCAATGAGATAGTGATTTTGAAATAGTGCGCCTGACACGCGTTGATCGATGAGTGGAATCGCTGTGCAATGGGAAAATACTGCCTGACCCCCAAAAGCAGTGCGATGAAAACTGGGTTGTTTCTGAATAGTGTCTGCGGGCGCAGGGACCACCAGGCGGGAATGAAGATTTGTCCGTTGATCTGTGGTTTAATCGAACGATGGATGTGGTTGGAGAGGTGAACGTGAAGAACGACGGGCGTTTGTGGAATCAACGGGGACCGTCCGATCTGCAAAGATCAACGGTCGATGTTGCCCCCAATATCATATGCGATAAGCGCCTTCCACCCGGGTGCCTGGTCATGGCGCTGGGTCACGTAGAGGGAAATGGTAATGGGGCTGGCCTGAAGGGGGCTAAGACCCAATGTGTAGAGTATGGGTTTTTCGGCCCTTTTTAGTGAAATTTGAGGCCGAAAATGGGAAACGATATAGGGAAGAAGGGGAAATTTTGCTAACCAAAGGGTGTAGGGATGTTTTCGAGGGGATTTTTGGGATGTAAAGGGGGACTTTAACAGAGGGAAAAATGTTTGAAAAGGGACACTTTGCAGGGATACAGGGGATAAATATATACCTTTTGGAGCACAATTTCTGCAAACAATGAGACCTTATAAAGGGAGTCAGTAGAGGGAAATTTATCAAAGGAAAAGGCACAGGAGACTTCAAGGATGATGTGTCTTCAGGGGAGATGCATTCCTTGAAGGCTCAAAAAACAATTTAGCCCCCTACTTTGCTTTGTCAAAAATTTATAGGGGGGCTAACAATTATAATGATTTTTTCTTAGACTAGTAAGTTTTTCAATCAAAATTACAAACCTTTACACACTCACAATACTTGCGTTTTTCGTAGAGTACTGAGTTTTTCTCTCCCTGTTTGTTGTTTTGCTTCTCTACTATTTTTTTTGCTCTGACAGACTTCCACGGTCGTAACGAATCTCACGAGACAACACATAGACACTATCATCAATAACTCAACTATGGCGGCCCCCATTGGTAACGTCGGCGATTGTTATCAACGTATTTCGAACAATATGGAAGGTCTAGCAAAATTTTGATCTTGTAAAATCTCATTCACATATGATGAAGAAACATATAATTGTTGGTGGTGCAATGGAAGGTCTGACCACAACGGACTTCAGTATACATGCACTGTACCAAGCCTTTCTATCTACCTCCCAGGGTTAACTAACATTAACCAACTGTTAATTCAGAGAATTGCAGATACAGGTATGACACAAAATTTAAATTACTGGGGATTAGATCATCCTTCTCATATATTAATGATAACAGACTTTCACACTGTCAAACACTAAAAGAAATGTTACCACTAGCAGAAATTTTATCTTACGATATGATTGACAAACCAACTAACCCAAAGAGACTTGGTCAACATAGGAGAGATTACATTTTAACACTTCTTTCTAAATCGATTGATGACAAGCACATACCTAGTTTCAATGTGTTTGTTTTTATGGGGAAAGACATGGTTTTTTCACAATGCAATTGCTAAATTGTTGTTACAAAAAATAGAAGTTGGTTCTTTTTCTACATGTGCAAGATATTTCAAGAGTGTTCTTAGTCATATTGCAAGGGATGATGTTGTAATAGCTGCTATATATTCTACTTTTGTGGAAGATATTGAGACAATAGGCTGCTTGAAACCCATGAGATCTTACTCGTGCCTAAATTAAAAGAATAGGCTAAGGTGGTTTTCCTATCATCAATGCTACCAACAAAGTCATTTTTTATGTATATTTCAAGTGTATTGTCTTCAAAAATTTTGTACCAATATCCATAATCAAGTTACCAACAAAGTCATTGTTTATGTATATTTCAAGTGTGCTGTCTTCAAAAGTTGTGTACCAGTATCCATAATCAAGTTGCACTTGTAATATACTTTAAAATAATTCTCCAACTTTCTAGCCAGAATGAGAATCCTTGCAAGACTACATAAATCTGAAAATAAAACAAGCTGCATACATAATATTAGGTCTAGTTGTAGTAAGGTACATGAGTATGCCTATAAGCCTCTTAAAGAGTGTTGAATCAATTGTTGGTCCTTTATATTATTGCTCAAATTTGTTTATGTTGTAATAGGTATTTCCATTTGTTAACATTTTTCCATCTTGAACATCTTTAAGATATATGTAGCATACTTTTTTTGATATATGAGAATGCCTTGAATAGATTATTTAACTTCAATCCCCAAAAAAAATATTTATGAGACCAAAAAGTTGTCATCTCAAACTCTCTTATCATGACAACTTCGAAATATTCTAAAATTAAATTTTTAGTATATATCATGTCGTCAACATAAAGACAAACTATAAGAAATTTACCTTGTTGATATAATTTGGTATAGGGTGGGCTCATTATTGCTCTTGCTAAACCCATTATTAAGAAAATAAGAGTCAAGTATACCAAACCCTTGGATCTTTATTCAAGCCATATGAGGCTTTCTTTATCTTGTACGCTTTGCACTATGGCCTTTTACTTCCAAATCTTGATGGTTGATTTACATACACCTCCTCTTCTAAATTGTCATTCATAAAGGATAAATTCACATCCATCTAGAAAATTTCATATTTTTCAAGGTTACTATAGCTATCATAACTCTAATATCATTTAACATTACTAAGAGATTAAATGTTTCACCATAGTCAATACTAGGTTGTTGAGAAAACCCATTGGAAATTAGCTTTTCCTTATATTTCTTTGTCTCGCCTTTCTCATGTAGTGTCACTTTGTAAACCCATTTAACACTAATGTTAATTTTATCTATTGGGAGATCAACAAGATCCCATTTCCTACTCCTTTCAATGAGTTCCATCTCTTCATTCATGGCCTATACCCAATGCTCTTATATCAATATCTCTTCAAAGTAAGTAGGTTGATAGGATAATAATGCAAAGTGAGATTTTTGATCCATGTCATGGCACTACTCATGGGTTTCCCTTAGGCTCTTTTATGATTTTACACCAAATATATTGACTCACTACTAGAAGAAGAACTAATTTTAGTCCTTTATTCTTGGATTTTCATCGATAACCTTCCACTATTGGTTCAAGACCTTGTTGTCCTAAACTTTCCACCTATTCATTTTTTTGGAGAAATGGATTATGGATGTCCATTATTTAATTTTCTTGCTTAATCCAAGATTTTTCCTCCAAAAAAATTACATATTTTCTCAACATAAATTTCTTGGTGAATGGGTTATATAGTGTGTAGGATTTGGTCTATTCACCATAGCCGATGAAGATGGAATTTTCACTCCTATTTTCAAGTTTTGTTCTTATCTCTTCTATGACATGTGCATAGGACATACAACCAAAAATTGTAAATTCTGATGAACTTGAATTCATGCCACTTGATGCTTTTGGAGGCACTTTATCTTTCACATTTTCGTAGGAGATATATTCAATATGTAGAGTGAATAATAAATAGATTCATCCCAAAAATCATTGGACATATTTTTAACTTTGATTATGATTCAAGACATGTTCTATTAGGTACCTATAATACTAGTGTATCTCATTGCTGTTATTGTTAGTGTAACCCCTTATTCTTATTGTTGTGCCCATGTAGTCCCCATAGTGTTATCATTTTGGCATATAAAAGCCCACTATTTTGATTTTTATGCCCTTACATTATTATTATTATGTAGGCTCTCATTATATTGGAACCCTTTAGACTTATATTTATATAAATTAGGTTTTTATCATTTGAATCATCCAAGAATTTTTCATTCATGTAATGTAAACGAGGTTTCCCTCCTCAAAGAGGATGATTTCTAAGTCGTTTATCTATATTTTATTCTATTTTGTGAACTCGTTGCATAAAATTTGGTATCAGAGCTTGGGATTTAGGTTTTCACTTCTTAAAACAAGTCATCTTGGAGTTTTCACTATAACGTTTTTTCTACGATGCTTCAAAAGCTGAAATTTTTACCATGTGGAGATGAAATCTTGATGAACATTGTGTACAAATTTAAAACCTTGGTTCGAAATATATTCGGAGATATGATATGTGGATGTTATGGTTTTTGCAGGCTCCATAATTTCATCTAAAAAAGGTGACCGAAGGAAACTCGTTATAACTTTCATTTCCAACATCAGATTGGAATTATGTAAAAAATCGTCGAAAGTGCATGTACTATAGTTTCTTGTGTATCGATTTCAAGGCCAAAGATCGAAACAATGACATGCGGCATGCCGTACAAGTTTTCTCTACTGAACCAATGCATAATTAAGCCATTGTGGTATATCGAGCATAACTTTGCCTTGAAGAATCCAAATTAGGTTTGACCCATGGCATTGGAAAGAAGACTTAGAGGGATACTACAAGACCGAATTTCAACTCTTTCAGATATGAAATCATGGAGATACATCAGTTTTGATATTGAGCTCGTCAAAAGAAAGAAAAATGTGTGTTTTTTTTTTTAATTGTATAACTTTTGTTTAAAAAAATCAGTTTGAAGTGATTCCAAAGGGAATATTGAAGCATTGATATCAATATAGGGTTCTAAAATGCCTCCCAAAAATAATTCCACACCAATTAAGCCCTCATAAACCTCTACTATGATGTATGAAGAAGAATAAGTGCAACATGATATATCAAAATTACGAGACCAAGTGCAACAAATTTCGGTCTCACAAAAATAACCAAAAATGAAATGGAAGCTAAGATGGATGGCTTGAAGAAATACATGGAAGATAAGATGGATTGTTTGAAGAATGGTATGGATGGCATGGAAGCTAGGATCGATGGTATAAAATAAAAACTAAAAGTAGACATGGAAGATTTGAAGGAAGGTTTGACAAAGTTGCTACAAGAAATGATTCCTAATAGTGAAAGGGTAGTAATGAAACTCATGATGAGAAAAAAATAAATGTTAATAATGATTTCATAGAATATAATGTTGGATTTAATACCCAACATATTCCAAATATCGATATGAGGAATTTTGATGGAAAAGGTATTATAACATAGATACTACAAATCTAGCAATACGTTGAGCTCCATAATGTGTGACACAAACAAAAGGTACGAATTGCAACTTTATATTTAGAAAAAAATCAGTTTGTATGGTATCGATGGTTTTCTTCTTGTAAACCATTTGTCACTTGGTCAATTTTTACGGAGGAAATGATAGCACATTATGAGGATACAAAGAGCAACACCTTCTTTAGCCAATTGATAAATCTAAAAAAAAAAGGTTCATGATGAAGCACGTTGTTGTGTAACCAACTCCAAAAATAGAAGAAATGAGATATCAATGCCTTAGAAATAAGCCACTTCGAGGGGGCAACCTCCAATACATTACATGAATGAACAATTCTTGGATGATACAATTCACAAAACCTCCTTTCTATATATAGGAGTCCATGGGGCCATAATGTAATCCTAGTAGGCCACAATGTAATCCTAGCCGACCTAAAAATAATAATTTAAGGGCACAATAATAACAAAATGGGGGTTACAAGGGTACAATAATAACAATAAGGGGTTACACTAACAACAATAAGGGACTATACTAGTAATATAGGGACCTAACATGCCCCTCTCCTTCAAAAAAGTGTTGTCCTCAACGCTTGAGTAGCTACGGGTGCTTCTGTATAAAATTCTCATCCTCCCATGTAGAATCTTCAGTGGGTAAGTTCTTCCACTTGATGAGATATTCTGAAATTGATCGATTCCGTAGTTGTCGAGTTCTTGTTTTCGTGACCGCTTCCGGTTCCAATATGATTTTTCCTTCCTCATCAAGTTCTGGCAATATTGTTTGAACTGGAAGATTTTCACCTATAACCTTCTTTAAGCATGAAACATGGAAAACTGGATGTACTCGCGAAGAAGCGAGAAGCTCCAATTTGTATGCCATAGTACCAATATTTTGCAACACCTTGTAAGGACCATAGTACTTTGGTGATAATTTATTATCCTTCTTAGCTTGCTTGAGGGACATTTGTTTGTATGGTTGTAGCCGTAAAAATACCCAATCTTCTACATCAAAACTTCTCTCGCTGCGATGTTGATCTGCCTGTTGTTTCATTCGATTTTGTGCCAAATTAAGGTTATCCTTTAAGAGTTGGAGAACTTCTTGCTGATGCTCGATGTGATCTTCGACTGCTTGAAACTTCGAATTTTCCCTTAAAGATGATGTAATCGATGGTGGATGATATCCATAAAGTGCCATAAATGGGGTCATTTTTGCTGCAGTATGGAAGGAAGTGTTATACCACCATTCAGCGAGAGGTAACCACTTGACCCATTTTTTCTGCTCTTCTGAAGATAGTCTTTGTTCCAATGCTTTCCATTCCTATGGGAGGTGCTGATGTTGTACTAGGAGTACAATGGTTACAATCTTTGGGGACAGTAGCTTTTAATTTTCAAGAAATTTTCTTGAAATTTTTTTCAGAAGGAAAGGAAGTCGAATTACGGGGTATTGCAGGAAGCTGGGAAAGATAATAGCTGCGATACTGGATAATTTATTGTAACCAACTCCAAAAAATAGAAGAAATGAGATATCAACGCCTTAGAAATAAGCCACTTCGAGGGGGAAACCTCCAATACATTACATGAATGAACAATTCTTGGATGATACAATTCACAAAACCCCCTTTCTATATATAGGAGTCCATGGGGCCATAATGTAATCCTAGTGGGCCACAATGTAATCCTAGCCGACCTAACAATAATAATTTAAGGGCACAATAATAACAAAATGGGGGTTACAAGGGTACAATAATAGCAATAAGGGGGTTACACTAACAACAATAAGGGACTATAATAGTAATATAGGGACCTAACACACGTTGAAGACTTATAAAAAATGAATATAAGGGTAAATAATATTTGATAGGAACATAGGATTGGTGTATTCATAGGATAACATCCAACATGAAGTTCGCCTTTCAGAACTTGATTCATTGGAAAAGGCATTCAGGGTAGCAAGAAAAGTTGAAGGAAAAATTATGGCAACAAGGAAGTCTACCAATCACAACTATAAATATGGAAATGGTGCTACTCCTAGCCATCCACAACCTACAAGGTTGACACCACAAAAATTGGAGGAAAAAATAGAAAAAGAGATATGTTATAATTGTGATAGCAAATGCACTAAAGGTCATAAGTGCGCTGAGAAGAAATTATTTTACATAGATTGTGAAGAGGAGGAAGAAAATTAATAAGAAACATCAAAAGAGGAGGATATACACGAGGAACCAACCTGAGAGAATGAAGAAATGAATCCAACCACATATTGTAATTCATTGGCAGGAATTACCACTCCTCAAACTCTCAATATAGATGGATATATCAAGAAAAAAAAAGTAATAGTGTTGATTTATTCAGGTAGTACAAATAATTTTATTCATTTTAAGATAGCTAAGGAACTGAATTGCTTCCTATATCCAACACTAGAATGTCAAGTGATGGTTGCAAATAGAGGAACTATAAATTTCTCTAAAAAGTGTCATTATATCAAGCTAACCATGGGGGAATATTTATTTAATAGTGCAATGATTTCTATTCCAATGGGTGTTGTTCATGTTGTACTAGGAGTCCAATGGTTACAATCTTTGGGGACTATAGCTTTTAATTTTCGAAAACCTTTCTTGAATTTTTTTGGGAAGGAAAGGAAATTAAATTATGGGGTATCACAAGGAAAGCGAGAAGGATAATCAACTCTAATGTCATGACAAAGCTTTTGAAGAAAGAACAATGAGGTGTAATTTCACAATTATGCTCACTATAGGTTCAATCATCGAAATCCTCTATTTCTCCAAATCTCCAAAAAGTCTTGGAAAATCATTCAAATGTATTTGAGACTCCCAAAGGCATCCCACCTGTTAGCCACCTATAATAATTTGTCAAAGAAAACAGGTGGCTAAATCTATTCAAGCCTTCAAGTGAAAATTTCCCTTGAAAATTTATCATTCTTGAAGCCTTGTGATGTCCTTATCCTCCAAAATTATCTTCACTACTATTTCCATTAATGAACCCTACTTTTTTGTGAAAGAAACTATTTTCAAAAGGCCTCCATTTTCTCCATTTCATTCCCACAAAATCCCCATTTTCATCCTTATTTCTTTCAAAAATCCCTCTATAAACCTTCATTTTAACTTTCAAAAATCATCAAACTCCCCTTTAAAACCTTATATATCCCCTTTATTTGGTTTTAAAATCTTCCCTTTAGCCTATCGGAACTCTCATTTGGCTTGAAAATCAATGTTTTTAGGCCTAAAACACCCCTTTTGCATTATAAAGATTCTTAGCCCCCGAGGGCTTATTCCATTTAGCCCCTTCCTCCATACGTTCTACAGCCCCATAGTCGGGCGCTTAAGATACATAAACCCCAATTAGAACCCTTTTTCCCTTTGGTTTTATCATTTCCCGACATTATGATTTGATTTGACGTGAACCGTCGATCTCCACAGATCAACGGCCTTCGGGAAATCACCCTTCCATCTATTTTTCCTGTCCTCCCATTTCCCCTTTTTAACTTCCCGTTTCATCCTTAAATCTCAACCGTCCATCTGAGAAATATTACGGTCGAGATTTAACCCGATAAAACCAATTGTTCAATCGAATTTTTTCCCCGCCACTTAACTTTCCTACTACGCGAGCAACCAATGTTGGTCCCACTAGAACTCCCCTCATCCGTGCAGCTTTCCCTATCGCATGTGATCCGCACCGTCGAATCTAGAACCTCTGATTCGATGGTGGACATCCCATATCACAAAAATTTTGCGATTGCAGTTTAACACCAAAAAAATTTGTGAAAAGGGAGGTTTTAGGAGGGACATGTGTCAATTAACGTATGGAATTGCGTTTTGTTTGTGAATATCACCTTCCCCCCAGAGCCCGCGCGAAAACCATTAATGGTTTTCTACTATATCGCTTCCCTCCACAGCGCATTTTCATTTTTAATCTCGGTCGTTGATCTCTGAGATCGAACGACCCAGATTATATTGTTATTTCATTTTCCCACCATTCGTCTGATCTCCCGACAACTCCATCTGCAGATCTCCATTGTCGATTATTCTAATCTAACGGTCCACAACTCATGCTGTACCCAAACTCCCATCATACCCGTTTTCACCTGCCACCATGATTTTCATCCATTTTCCACTGCAAATCACGATCCTTCCTCCCTGCTCCTCTGCCCCCAGAGCCTCTGGAAGCAGTATAACCGAGCCTGCATGGATTTCATAACATGTTTTTAATTTTTTGCAGGTTTCAAAGGTGGTGAATTCGTTCTTTCTCCACAGTCACAGTCATAGTGACCCCTGGCACAAAAAGACCGTCACAGAGCCAAGATAGCAGAAAAAGAGGTCTCTGAGAAGGTTTAAAGGCGTGTTTCATTAAAGATCAAGGCTATTAACCTGACATAAACCCTCCAGTTCCTCTGTAGCCTATATATTCACTCAAACAGGTCAGCAGAAGTTTAAAAGTGTATCAGAAAGAGATTAAAGGGTTAAAAGCATGATATTGAAGACTAAGAGGCCTAATCCATAGTTACAGACACAAAGGACACAGATGTAGACCTGAAGATGATCAAGGAGGCTTAATGAAGCCTAAAGCACACATCAAGCCATGTCAATATCAACATAATGTTATTTTTCTAAGAAGGAAAAGTTCCCACAACATTTTCTATTCCTCATCGAGCCCATAACAGTTATTATTTTGACAGAAAGCTCCTAGAACTATCAGTGCATTAGTTATGAAGTATGGAAGACATTAAAGACAAGATCTTCACCTTACTTGTCACAGAAGATAAAAAAGAGTACTACAACCAAAAAGTACTTCATGGAAGATACCCTTGGAGTTATTATCAAACTGACGAAGACCCCCAATTCATCTAAAGAGTACTGAAAGTTAATGTAAAGATATTAAAATGGAATGGGCTTCAAAAACACTTCTCCCCCTGTTTTAATGAATCATTTAAGTTCTATCTACCACCACTATCACTCTTTCACCTATAATAACTCATGCGAAATACATTGTAAATGTTGGTTGGTTGGTCATTAAAAAAACACTGATTGTAATCTGTTTTACTGAGTTAGAGTTCTGTGAGTAGTAGTTGTAAATAGGCTGGGAGATGATTTCTCGATGATATCAAGCTATTGGAAAAGAATGTATGTGACTGGTTTTTCTCTTCTAATATGACAATCATGTTCATCGGATCCTAATATAAATTATTGGTGATGTGTACCTTCTTTGTTATTTTTTCCCCTCTGTTTTACATCATGTTTCATCTTCTCTGATAAGAAAACAATAAATTTAGCTTAGGATGTACTGTTGCAAGTACCCTAATGCTCACTGAATTTTGTTATTTTTATGTTTTCTGCTAATTGTATATCTAAGAAAAAATTCAATATAATTTAACCAATCAAAGATGTTGGTTTACCCATGCTTACTGATGTATGAATTTAGAGGTTTTTTCTTAGATGTTCTTGTTTGGTTTCAGCTGAAAGAATTAGGAAACAAGGAGATTTAGAGTTAGCCCTATCCCCTAGGTTCCTTTTCCAATAGTTAGCCTTTCTAAGATCCCTTTGAGTTGAATGCCGAAAGAAGTGAAGGTTAAAATTCTTTCTCTGATCTTAGGTTTCACTCTGTGTTAAACTTAAATGTTTTCTATTGTCTGAAAGTAGTTAGGAGGACTACTGGATTGTTGTCTTCGGAAGTTAGCCTCATCAGGAGCACTGATCATAGAGGTTTAAGGCATGTCCTGTCCCTATATTTACTCCAAGGTGGTAACCTTGGAAGGTTTTCCTTGTCATTCCCATTCATTTCCTTATTGTTTCATCCCATACTATCATCTTAAGAGATTCTCTTATATAGATGACTAGCCCCTTGAAAGCCTTGGATATTTTAATTGCAAGTAAACCCTTTTATGACCCCATTGCCCAATGGACTTGTGTTCTCTTTGAATTATCTCCCCATTGCCGAAAATCCTTCTCTACTCATCCCTTTACCTTACATTGAACCTTTCCTTCATGTTTCCCAACCAAACAAACAAATCAAAAACCTTTGTGCCCTATAGCTAGCCTAATACCTTAAATTGAACCTAAAAGGTATACATTTCTTTACCTTTATAGAGAGATCCCTCTCTAGATCCAGGAGGGCTAGATCCTGAGATCCCAAAGTGGTTTGATGTTGTCTTGTCATTTGGTATTGCCAAATCTGCCAAATCACAGAAACCACAACATAATAGCGACTCCACTGGGGAAAAACTCTGAGTAGATTGTTATTTTAGATATCTTTGAGAACTTAGAGGACCAAATAGCCTTAGTCTGGTAGAAATTGCTAATGGTGGATAACAGCCTGCTTCAAAAAAAATTTAACTCTCCACCTGGCGACTCCACAGTTCCTAAATGACCAAAAGACTCCACTAGTGATCAGTAGGCCTGTTGATTATCTATGTTTTCATAGGACTCCACTGGGAGACCATTTTCATCACAACATCATCCATACCAAAAGAAACACATAGGATTAAGCTTCTTGGTTTAAGTATAATCTGCCTCTTAAAGATTATTTTACTTAACATACTAGCTTCAAGAACAATCCATAAGAGAGCTTATCCTGATCCAAATCCTCCTGAAATAGTTGACAATCCAGAGAGAATTCTTAGGAAGTCTTTCAAATCTAGGGATCCTACTATTTTCAGACCCATTCATAGAGCTAACTCAGCTCCTGAAAACCGTGCAACTCTATCAGATACTCAATTTGACTTAGATTTACCAAGTAAGTTGCCAAGAACTAAGTAATTTAGTGGTATAGATCAGACAGACTTTGAGCCTCCAAGTTCACCACCGCATAGTGGTCAAAATATTAGTGACAGAGAAACCCCTCCATCAACACCTCCTGACATCCACTTCATTCATAACATGGGTCTCTCTCACCCTAAGTCTGCTCAACAGTCTGTGGTTGGTCCAAGCATTTCTGTCATCCACATACCTGTTGTCCAAGCCACTCCTTCCCCCCCACAAAACACTATCATGGCAATATGGTATGCTCCCCTAGTGTTGCCACAACCCCTGGCTCTTTTACCCAATGAATATTAGTCTAAAATTCCCCATTTCACTAGAAAAGAATCTACCATAGCTCAACACCATTTAGATAGGATGGAAGATGCTTTTGATTATATGGAAATAGAAGATGAGACCATTAAGATGAGAATCTTTGATATAAGTTTAGGAGGAGAAGTAAAAAGTGTTTTAAAGGATTAAATCCTAATAGCATCAATGACCTTCCCTCTTTACATCAAGTTTTCATAAACAAATGGGAAATCAAAATCAACCCTCTACAAATATTAGCATCGTATAGGGGTCTTAAGAGAAATCAGGGAGAGAGTGTTCATGATTACTCCACCAAGTTTAACAGTGTCTAAAATGTTCTTCCACCCCACATGAAATCTCCCCAAGGAATGGCCTTAGTGAAATATCCTAAGGGTTTTGATGCTGACATGGCCTATCAACTAAGGGAGAGAGACTATACAACTCTAGAAGATATGCAGAAGGGAGATGTGAGTGTAGAGGCAAACTTAATTGACAAAAGAGCTAGGATGAGGGTTTAAAAGAAGGTAACCTATACGGAAGACACCACAGCTTCTGCATCTGATCCTAAATTTGATAATCTAACCAAAAACATGGAGAGGCTAGAAAAAATTATGGAGAACATGGTTTTCCAAGCCAATAATCAGAATAGAAATCAATCTCAAAGCCAGAACCAAAACTTTAGGAGAAACACCCCTCCCAATAGACAAAGGGATTCTGACCAACAAATCATACCTCCATTCCAAGAAAATTTCCTTGATGAGGATGAGGGAATAATAGAAGAATCAGAGGGAACTATTATAAACATGGTGGGAGTGGATAACCAAGATCACACCTTTTTCACAGAAGATAACCAGACCTCACACACACATTCGGATGAGGAAGGGTTAGAATCTGTAGACTATAGGTTAAGATTTGAGAATGCCATCATGCAGGTCTGAGAACAATATGATCTCAGAAGTAAAAAGAACCCAGAAGCTCCCAAACCAAAAGCCTCTGAAATCACTATCAAGAAAAGACCTGAAAAGACTCCTAAAGGGACTACAGAAAGCAAAAAAACAACAGCTAAGAGTTCTGGAAAAAACAAGGACAAAGACATCCAAACCATTGATAAACCAAGTCAAGAAACTAGCAGCACTAGCATTACAGCTAATGCCTCTGAAAAAACAGTTTCAACCAATGTACATAGTGAAAATCAGCAAGCTAATTTTGCCAATAAAATAGTGAACAACAAGACAGAATTGAACCTTTCAAAGAGTCAATCTCCTTTCAATCTGCAAAGTGAAATTTCCAAAATAAAAATTTATGTCCCTCTCACTGAGTTGGCCACCCAAGATGCATATAAATTTCAAATCTTGAAAGATTTAAGCTTAAGAGAAAACAATGACTCTGTCAACTTAAATGACAATCAACCAGCTCTCTTGTTTGGCCCAAAAATTGAAGGGAAATTTCAGGAGCGAGTAGTGCTTCCTTTCTATGTCAGTTTAAATGTCCATGAAAAAATCCTGCATAATGCTATGCATGACTCGGGGGCTTCACATAACCTCATGCCAAAAGTGATCATGGAAAAATTAGGCCTAGAGATAACCAGACCATAGAAGGATTTATATTCTTTTGACTCTAGCAGAGTGAAGTGTTTGGGCCTGATCAGAGATCTCTGTGTAAATTTGACCCAAATCTCAGCCAAATGCATGGTAATAGATGTTGTAGTGGCTGACGTACCTCCTAATTATGGCATGTTGCTATCAAGATCATGGGGTGCTAAGCTACAAGGCACAATGCAAATGGACATGACATATGCCACTATCCCTATTTTCAGCCAGCTTGGAAGACTATATAGGGAAACACACATGAAATTCATGGTTAGCAGCCCAGAGAAACTAGAACATTCCCCTATTTACTCTGTCCATACAAACCTAGACTCTTTAATCCTTTACAATGATGATTTTACAGGTGAGCAAGAGCTAGAGAACAAAAATTTAAACAACAGAGTAGAGGCCACAAATCTTAAAATAATGGTAGCTCTGGATACAGAGGAAAAAAAGAGAGAAACATTTGAACAATCTACAGAATTAGCAAATCAGAACCAAGAATGTAGAGAGAAGATTACCCATCAGCCTGCTAACCTTAAGAAACAAGAGGATAATAAGGAGGAAATTAATAACAAATCTGTAAACAATCATTTATGGAGCATGGGCTTTGATGGGTATTGCACTAAAAGGAATGCAGGAGCTGGGGTATGGTTGCAAAATACTGAAAACAATTATGCTGAGAGTCATGCCTTCAAACTAAACTTCAAATGCACAAACAACATAGCAGAGTATGAAGCTCTCCTATTAGGATTGCATCTATTGAAAAAACTAGGATCTAAGAGGATAGTTGTCCATGGAGACTTAGAACTAGTCATCAAACAAATAAATGGAGAGTACACTGTGTTAGCCCCCTATGAATTCCTTGAAAAGCAAGCAAGGGGCTATTTATTTTGTGAGACTTCAAGGAATGAATTTCTCTTGAAAACACATCATCCTTGAAGCCTTTTATGTTCCTTGTCTTTGACTGTTTCCCTCTGTTGTTATGAAGTCAGTAAGCCTTGCTGAAAGATAAAAATTGTGCTCCAAAGGTTCTCATTTTCCCCTTGCACCTCTGTAGAACTCTCCATTTTACCCCATTCCTTCCCTTTGCAAAGTTCCCTTTCCATCCCAAATATTTCCCCTTTAGCCCTCCTAAGTCCCCCTAAAATCCCCTTAAAACTCTACCCTTACCCTTTGTTTTGCCAAATTCCCCCTTAGTCCTCTTATCGTTACCCTCCTTTGCCCATAAAATTCATTGAAACGGGCTGAAAACCCACTTTTTAACCTTATAATAGGGCTTAGCCCTCTTATCGCCAGCCCCTTCCAAAATTCTCCCCATATAACCCAGCGCTAAGACCAAGCGCTTAGTTCCTTGGGGGCTAATCGCATCGGAAGACCGGAGCAGAATGATAAAAATCCTTTGTAACATTGAAAAACTCCAATGCGATTGTTTTGTTATATAAATCCCGTGACTTAATCTCCACTGTTGATTTATTATCGGGATCGAACAGCCCGCGCTAATCACAAACCTTTGTAATTGCAATGCTCATTTTAAATCCCCCGATCGTCTTATCGCAAGTTTTTTTGATGCGATTGATCCCAATTCCCTTCCAATCGCAATCACAATTCCCTTCAGATCGCTTCCCCCTCTGATCGATCGCAAGTCATCCCCTCCGTTTCCTGATCACGCCATCTCTTGATCCGATCCTGACCGTCCATCCCCCCACCGATCCAACGGCCATCGTGTTCTCCACCCAATTGCAATCAGAATTTGATAAAGTGTCATCCCTATCCCCCCCTTGATTGCGATTACCCCGATTTGATCTCAACCGTCCGTTTAAAACCATGATTCGACGGTCATCTCTCTTCCTGCCCCATCGCAATCAGAAAATTCGTAATGTGTTGCACTTGTTCCCCTCCGATTGTAATTGCTATGAGCAGATCTCCGCCGTTCATTCCTCCGCAAGATCCAACGGTCATCGCACATCCCAATCGCATCACAAATTATAAAGTGTGCATCCCTCTCATCCATAGCGATTGCGATTCTCTGACTAAATCCTGACTGTTCGTTGGGTCTAACGATCGGACGGCTCAGATCTAATTGCCCTCCACCACGCTGGGTCCCACTATTGATGATCACTTCCCTCACATTTCATTACATTTCGTTCGATTCCTGTGTATTTCCGCCATTAACCAAAGTTTTTGTTTTTCATTAAAGGTCTTGTGTTTCAATATTTGTTCCACCCTATTGCATATATTATTCTGTTGCTTTGATCTTCGCCGTCGATTTACGCCTCCAGGCTATGATCAGATGGTCCTCAATCGTTTCTCCACTGAACCCTATTATACGCTGTTTTCACCATTCCAATTCATTTTCACCATTTTTCGATTAAAAATCACCACCGCCGTGCTATCATTTCTTCCGCCCTCCGCTCCATCTACCCTCATATGCATTGATTTTCTTAATCGAGTTGCATGTTCTGCAGGATGCAGGCATTAAACGCCACCATGATTCACAGTTGTTGAGCTCAGTAAGACAGGTTTCAGAGCTCGATAGTGCATAAAGGGACCTAGGAAGGCACGGAGACCTGTTTTCATCAAAATTACAGGGCAGGTACATCAGCAGAATGTTTTTCCCAGGAAAGGACGGGTTGCCCATACTGCTTTATTTTTATGCCGTGCTCTAGAAGAGATTTCCTCCCAGACCACTGTCCAAAGCTACCAGAGCATTTGTTTCACAATTATGGCAGACCATTCAGTCATTTATTTACCATTTTGTTCATGCACCAAGGGTACTACAGAGTACAGCAAACCAGAATGCATCAGAGATATACCTGGAGTTAATGAAGCCTGACGAAGACCATTCTTTCCTCCAAAGAGTGCCAGAGATTAATGCTCAGAGTTTAAAACAGAATGGGCCTTAGCCCTCTTCCTCTTCTAAGTGTTAATGCTGCATTTAGTTTTCTACCTACCTCCTCTGCTTCTCTTCAGCTATAAAACTCATGAGAAAATTATTGTAAAGGTTGTTGATCAGTTATCAGAGAATTGAAAGTAGTTTCTTTTGAGACACAGTCTCTGTGTAAAGTTGTAAGATAGGCTGAGGAATATGATTTCAGACTAAATATTCAGCTATTGGCATGTTGTACTTGATTGGTATTTCTGTTTAATATGACAAGCACATTTCTTTGGATCCTGATCTAAAGCAGCGGTGATGTTTTCCTATCTCTGTGTTTTAATTTGTTTCATTTCATTTCTACTGGCTTGCATCAGAATATTGGAATAGGATTTACCCTTGTTAGGTACCCTATGTTTCTTCTCTCCTTGCCCTTGATTTTTCTCTACTAAATGTGTTATCTGAGAAATGATTTCAGTTGATTTAACCAGTGTAGTGGATGTTATTGTTTGCTCTCTGATGTATGAATTAAATGAATTTTGTTCTTAGATGTTTCTTGTTAAGGATTTAGTTGGAATATTTGGGAACACTGGGGATTAGAGTTAGCCATGTCCACTAGGATCCTTGTGCGACCAGCTGGTATTTAACTATGTGTTCTAAACCTTTACTATCTCTCCTCTCCTACCATTCCATATCACACTATCATCTTTAAGATCCAATGTTTTAGATGACTAGCCCAATTGAAAGCTTGCACATTGGATAGTAAGAAATCCTTTCCTGACTCCATTGCCCAATGGTTTGAATGCTCCCTGGAATACTTCACCTCTGCCTTATCCCTCTTTTCTCATCCTTGTCTTACATTGAACCCTTCTTTTCTGATGACCAACAACCAAAAAAACAATCAAAAAAACAAACCCCGAGCCTTATAACTAGCCTAACATCTTAACACTAAGCTTCAAATTCATATACCTTTGACATATCATAGAGAGATCCCTCTCTGGACCCAAGGAGGGCTAGATCCTGAGGTCTGAAAGTGGTTTGATGTTGTCTCATCTTTTGGTCTTGCCAATCTGGCCAAAACATGGGAACCCCAACATAATGACGACTTCGTTCGGGATATTCTGAGTTTTTCTCACCTTCCACATCATAAGAGCCACAGAAACCTACAATCTCTGGTTAGGTTGGCAGTTAAACATTCCTATTCTCACATCAACCTCTATACCATTTGTTGTGTTTGCCCCATACTCTTGGACAGAGTCTGGAAAGGGCCAGGTAGCCTCCAGATCTCACACTCTTTCAGAGGTGACATATCTGGTAAATGTCCTCCCAGTCAATCTCTAGTTAGATTTTGTTGTGTTTGGAAGATATCCCTGAAAAGGGACATCTCTTAGACACTGTGGTGGATAGTGTACCCTCTAGAAATATCCTAAACCTTCCACCTGGCGACTCCATAGTTTCTAAACGATTTAAAGACTCCACTGGTGATCAATAGGCCTGCTGATTATCTTGGTTCACATTAGACTCCACTGGAAGACCAGCCTCCATCGCAACATCAACCACAATAAAAGTAAATAGTAGGGTTAAGCTCCTTTGTTGGAAAACAACATTCTGGCTTCAAGGAACATTTATACAAGGGCTTATCCCAACCCAAACCCACCTGAAATAGTTGATAACCCCGAGAGCATCCTCAAGAAATCACCTACACCTCGAAGATCAACTATTTCCAGTCACATCCATAGAGCTAACTTTGCACTAGAAGACCTTACAGCTCTATCACGCTTTCCTCTTGACCTAGACCTGCCTAATAGACTACCAAGAACTAGTTCATTCGGTGATCTCGATCAACCAGGTCTTGAGATTCCTGGTTCACCATCTCATAGTGGTAAACATAGTGGGGACAGACAGACCCCTCCATCTATACCTCCTGATATTCACTTCATTCAAAACTTGGGGCTCTCCCACCCTAAATCTGCTCAACAAACCTCGGCTAGTCCTAGTATCCCTATCATCCATATACCAGCTGCTCAATTTAACCCTTTACCTCATCATAACATCATTATGGCAGCCTGGTATGCGCCTTTGGTTTTACCCCAGCCTCTGGTACCCTTACCCAATGATTATCAATCAAAGATCCCACACTTCACAACAAAAGAGTCTACCACAGCCCAATACCATGTAGATAGGATGGAAGATTCTTTTGACTACATGGAAATTGATGATGATACAGTCAAAATGAGAATCTTTGCCCAGAGCTTAGGGGGTGATGTGAAGAAATGGTTTAAAGGCCTACCTCTAGGTAGCATTAATGAGCTTTCATCTCTATATTATACTTTCTTAAACAAATGGGAGGTTAAGGCCAATCCTCGCCAACTCTTATCAAAATACATGGGCCTTAAAAGAAACGTAGGAGAGAGTGTTCATGATTACACAACGAGATTTAACAAAATTTACAACACTCTTCCTCCTCACATGAAACCTCCCCAAGGTATGTCTCTTGAAAAATAGCCTGAAGGCTTTGATGCTGACATGGCCTACCAGCTTAGGGAAAGAGATTAAAACATGTTGGAAGACATGCAAAAAGGTGCAGTGAGTGTAGAGGCTAATCTGATTGAGAAAAGAGCAAGATTAGGAGCCGAGAAAAGGGTAACATATAGAGATGACAATATAGCTTCCATGTCTGACCCAAATCATGACCATCTGTCTAAAAGGGTGGATAAGCTATACCAAATGGTGGAAAAAATGGTTGTCTCAGTCAGTAACCAAAACAAAAACCAAAACCATAACCAGAACCAAAACTTTAGAAGAAACAATGCCACTCCCAACAGACAAAGAGAATCAGCTCAACAAGTTATTCCCCCATTCCAAGAAAAAATTTTAGATGAAGATGAGGGAATCATAGAAGAGTCCGAGGGTAACACAATAAACATGTTTGAAACAGAGGATTCAATCCATAAATGTTACACAGAAGAAGATCACTCCCCACCCTCTGGTTGGGATGAGGAATGGTCTAAATCTGAAGATTACAGGTTAGGATTTGAAAATTCCATGATGCAGGTCAGAGAACAATATGGACTTAGAAGCAAAAAGAGCCAAGAAGCTTCCAAACCAAATGCTTCTGAGGTCACCATCAAGAAAATACCTGAGAAAACTTCTAAAGAAACTGTTGAAAGTGACAAATCAGCAACTGAGAGTTCTGGGAAGAACAAAGGAAAGGAAAACCAAAACACTGATACACAGGGTAAACCAACAAGCAACACTGACACTAAAGTTAGCGTTCCTGATAAAATAGTTTATAACATTGTACATAGTGATAATCAACACACTGATTCAGCCACTAAGGCAGTGGCTAACAAAACAGAGTCAAACATTCCAAAGAGTCAGTCCACTTTCAATTTGGAGAGTGAGATTGCAAAAATTAAAATCTCTGTCCCACTCTCTGAGCTGGCCACTCAGGATGTATATAAAGGCCAAATTTTGAAAGCATTAAACTTAGGTGAGAACAGTGAAACTGTAAATCTGAGTGATGATCAACTTGCCCTTCTGTTTGGTCCAAAGATAGAAGGAAAGTTTCAGGAAGGGATAGTACCACCTTTCTATATCAGTCTCAACATCCATGATAAGATTCTCCACAATGCAATGCATGATTATGGGGCATCACACAACCTAATTCCTAAAATGGTGATGGAAAGACTAGGCCTAGAGATAACCCATCCCTATAAATGCCTATACTCTTTTGACTCTAGCAGAGTAAAGTGTCTTGGCCTGATCAAAGATTTATGTGTGAGCCTTGCCCAGATTCCAGCAAAGTGTATGGTCATGGACGTTGTGGTGGCAGATGTGCCACCCAAGTATGGCATGTTATTATCAAGATCATGGGGAGCCAAGTTGCAAGGGACAATGCAGATGGATGGGGCTTATGCCACAATCCCAATCTTTGGCCAACTTAGAAGACTGTACAGGGAGGCACAAATGAAATTCCTGGTCAGTAGCCCTGAAAAGCCTGAAAATTATCCTCTATACTCTGTACATATAGACCTGGATTCCTTTATCCTCTGCCATGATGAATCTCTGGGGGAACCAGAATCTGAAAGCGTAGATAAAACCAAAGGTACACTTCATGAAACAGAACCAATGGACTTTAACATAATGGCTACCCTAGACTCAGAGGAGGAAGACACAGAAAACCTTGAACAGTGCACTGAAACAACAACGCAAGGTAAACCAGAAACAGAATTCAATCAGCCAACTAGTCACCCCTCTGATTTCCACACACATGACAAAAAACAAAACGACCCAAAGCCTAATGCAACCCCTATAATACTACATAATGGCTAACCCAACAATAGGGAGTGGAATGAGGATAAAACGAAAAATGAACCCCTGTAGGTAATGAAATTTGATGGGTCATGCACCAAGAGAACTGTTGGAGCTGGGGTATGGCTACATAACACAGAGAGTGATTACGCGGAAAGTCATGCCTGCAATCTGCATTTCAAATGTACAAAAAATATTGCAGAGTACGAGGCTCTTATCCTGGGTCTAAACCTACTGAGGAAATTAGGAGCCCATAGGGCAACTATGCGGGGGGACTCTAAGTTGATCCTTAAATAGGTGAATGGTGAATACACAGCCAAACACCCTAGGTTGACAGCATATAGGAATGATGTTGTGGATATATTGAAAACATTTTTTGAATAAGAATTATTGTTTGTTCCTAGAAATCAGAACGCCATTGCAAATGGATTAGCTTGCCTAGCTAGTTCATACCCTAAGACTCCAAGCGACCAAAAAATCCTAATACAAACCAGATTCAGACCTGCAGTGCTGGATAACGAAAAATACTGGCAGGTCTTTGAGGGCAACAAATAGATTGAATATTTCCTGATAGGCATAAACGAGTTTGAGTTTTCTAATTCAGACTCTACGTCTAGTGATAGCTGCCTAAGTGAGGAACCCTCAGACAAGGAAAAAACTACACCCCACGACGTAGAAATAAACGCTTTAAACGAAAAAACTAGAAATTCAACCACCAAATGTGAAAACACAGATAGTGAAGAAGTAGAGGTGCTGCAGGCCAAAGATAAGAACTTACCTCGAGGCCTGGCGCCGTTAGAAGACCTTTTTGACTTTGACAATGTGGAAAAAAATCCCACCATAGAGCACGCGGACTCTGACGTTGAAGAATGCAACATAGGCACAAAAGATAATCCCAAAATAATTAAATTGGCTAAGTCTCTTCCTACGAACATGAAAAAGAAATACATTGACCTTTTTAAGGAATTTATTGACGTGTTTGCATGGAGTTATGAAGACTTAAAGGCTTATGACACAAACATCATACAACACAAAATACCCTTAAAATAAAATTAGAAACCCTTCAGGCAGAAACTTCGTAGGATAAACCCGAAACAATTTCCTGTAGTTGAAAAGGAGATTAGAAAGATGTATGAGGCAGGCATAATAGTTCCTATGAGGTTCTCTAATTGGGTATCGAATTTAGTGGTTGTGAGAAAGAAAATAGGGGAGATTAGATTATGTGTTGACTTCAGAAATCTTAATAGAGCCTCACTCAAAGACAACTACCCTTTGCCAAAAATGGAACATATTCTTCAGAGGGTGGTAGGCTCTAAAAGAATCTCCCTGCTAGACGGTTTCTTAGGTTACAATCAAGTCTTAGTAATCCCAGAAGATCAACTCAAGACAACCTTTACCACTGCATGGGGCACCTTTATGTATGTGAAGATGCCTTTTGGATTGATGAACGCTGGTGCAACCTTCCAAAGAGAAATGGATATAGTTTTTTCAGATGAAATAGGACACTTTATTGTCATCTATTTGGATGAAATAACAGTCTACTCCAAGACTGAGGAAGAAAACCTAGAACATCTAAGAAGGGTGTTTGAAAAATGTAGAAGGTTTGGTTTGTCACTGAATCCTAAAAAGACTATAATTGGGCTACAAGAGGGAAAGATTCTTGGCCACATTATATCTGAAAGGGGAATCAGGATAGACCCACAAAGAGTTGAGGGAATACTACAGATCACACACCCAAGAAACATCAAATAATTATAGTCCTTTATTGGGAAGATTAACTTCCTTAGGAGGTTTATTCCCAACCTAGTTGAACACCTTAGGAATATGACTAACATGCTGAAGAAAGGTGTGGGAGTTAAATGGACTTTTGTAGCTAAACAATCTTTTGAATCAGTAAAACTTGCACTCACCCAAGCTCCTATTCTGATCAGTCCAGATTTCTCTAAATATTTCCTGATCTTTTCATTTTCCTCTGAGCATAAAGTGGCTGCAGTCTTACTGCAGAAAAATTGAGAGGGAAAGGAACAGCCAATTGCCTTTTTCAGCAAAGCACTGAGGGATGCACCCTTGAAATACAACATAATGTAAAAACAGGCCCACGCTCTTGTTAAGGCTTTAAAGGACTTTAGGGTGTACATATTGCATTCCCACACCGTAGCTTATGTGCCTAACATAATAGTTAAAGATATTTTGTCCCAAGACCCAGATGGGAAGAGGGGAAAATGGATTGCTGTGATTTTAGAATATGACCTTGAGAATAAACCCACCAAACTAATCAAAGGTCAGGGCTTAGCTAAATTAATGGTTGAATAAAATCTACAAGCCCTTGACATTAACATGATCAATACCTTGGATGAGCAGCAGGGGTTGCTTGATCCCACTGTCGAGGAGAAATTTCAGAGCTCTCCTTGGTATTCTGACATTCTGTACCTTCTTACACACCTCAATGCCCCTCCTGAACTATCAAAGACTAAGGCCAGATTCATAAAACTAAAAGCCAAAAACTACTGCATTTTGAATGAAAACTTATACTGGAAAAACCCAAATGGCCTATTGCTTAAATGTTTGCTTGAAGCAGAGGCAGAAAGGATTAAACAAGAATTCCATGCAGGAGAGTGTGAAGGCCACCTGAGTTGTAAGGCTATTTCAAACAATATACTCAGAGCTGGCTACTATTGGCCCACACTCTTCAATGATGTCCATAAGATGATAATTTCCTGCCATAAATGCCAGATCGTTGAAGGCAAGAGAAAACTCCTTCCCCTCCCTTTACAACCCATCACTGTTGAAGGTCCTTTTATGCAATGGGGCCTAGATTTTATTGGAGAAATCCACCCTGCTTCTTCTACACAACAAAAATGGATCTTAACAGCCACAGACTACTTCACTAAGTGGATAGAGGCCATACCAACTAGGAATGCCACAGATTCAGTCATCATTAGGTTCCTAGAAGGTCATATCCGCTCTCGGTTTGGCTGCCCAAGGAAAATAATCACTTATAATGCTGCTGCTTTTGGATCCAAAAAAATGGTTGATTTTTGTCACGGGTATCAAATAACGCTTGGTAATTCAACTTCCTATTATCCTCAAGGTAATGGCTTAGTTGAATCATCGAACAAGAGTCTGGTGATCATCATAAAAAAGCTACTGGAAGAGAACAAAAGGTCATGACATAACAATTTGGTGCATGCCTTGTGGGCTGATAGGCTTACAAAAAAGAAATCCAGTGGCATGTCACCATTTCACCTTGTCTATGGTGTAGAAGCATTTTTCCCTACCAGCCTTGGGGTACCAGTAATCAAGCGGGTTCAAGAGATTCAGTCAGAAGAAGACAGTATGGTGAGAAGGATAAACCAAACAATTCATCTTTAGCAAACAAGGGAAGAGGTCCATAACAGAGCTATGACGGTTCAAGAAAACATAAAGAGGTTGTTTGACAAGAGAACCAAAGCTTTTGACTTCAAAATTGGAGATAAATTTCTAAAGTGGGACTCAAGGAGAGAGGATAAAGGAAAGCATGACAAGTTTGACAGTTCTTGGCAAGGTCCATACATCATCCAGGCCAATGTGGGTCCAAATGCCTTTTGGGGGTCCTGTCAATGGAAGGATGCTCAAAAACTACTTATGCTGACTTACAATTTCCAGTTTCCATTTCCATCGTACATACCATTGCAGTTTCTTATTTTCAAGAAAAAAAAGAAAACGTTTCAAAAAAACAGAGGAAAAAGAGAGGTCCAGACATGCTTAAAACATGAACCTCTGATGTGCAAAATATTGGCTCTAATAAGCTCAAAACCTGAACCAAAAAAATTAAAACATCTGGCCCTAACATGCTCAAAATCTGGACCAGCAAAGAAGAAAGAAGAATCAGCTCTAACATGCCCAAAACTAGAGCTGAAATGAAGAAAAGAAGTGACTCTAACATGCTCAAAACTTGAGTCACAAAGAGAAGAAGGGTACTTCAAGCTTCAGATTTCAAGCCTTCACAGTTTTTTTTTTTAGTTTTCTGCAAATTTTCGTCCATGTGCAACTGTCTTTATGCCTTGGACCAACAGTAAACTAGACTGTCTAATCCTAGTTTGACTGTTTTTAAATTTCTGTTGTAGAATGTAGAGAAGAAATCTGTTGGACTGTTTAATCCCAGTAGATATTAGATTAGGTAGAGAAAAATATGAGACCAAAAATCTAATCTAGTCTCATGGAGTAATAAGGGTAGATTTAGAATAGGTTTATTTTATGTTATAAAAATAAATGATGTAAAGGGTCTGCTAGTTCAAATGCACCCTAGAAGAAAAAATGCTAGGATTGTAGGATGGGTAGGTAGATTGTTGGGAATGTTTTGCTGATCTATCATATTTGTGGCAGCTGAAAATCAAAGAAGAAAGGTGGCTTAAGCAGCAGGCATTTGGCCTACACCAAAGATCATTTTCTAAATTCTTGACTCCTTCAAGAAGAATCCATCCCCATGTGGAGCCACTGTTAGCCCCCTATGAATTCCTTGACAAGCAAGCAAGGGGATATTTGTTTTGTGAGCCTTCAAGGAATGCATTTATCTTGAAAACACATAATCCTTGAAGCCTTTTATGTTCCCTGCCTTTGACTGCTTCCCTCTGCTATTATGAAGTCAGTAAGCCTTGCTAAAATATAAAAATTATGCTCCAAAGGTTCTCATTTGCCCCTTGCACCTCTGCAAAACTCTCCATTTTACCCCATTCCTCCCCTTTGCAAAGTTCCCTTTCCATCCCAAATATTCCCCCTTTAGCCCTCCTAATTCCCCCCAAAATCCCCTTAAAAGTCTACCCTTACCCTTTGTTTTTCCAAAGTCCCCCTTAGTCCTCTTATCGTTACCCTCCTTTGCCCATAAAATTCATTGAAACGGGCTGAAAACCCACTTTTTAACCTTATAATAGGGCTTAGCCCTCTTACCACCAGCCCCTTCCAAAATTCTCCCCATATAATCCAGCGCTAAGACCAAGCGCTTAGTGCCTCGGGGGCTAATCGCATCGGAAGACTGGAGAAGAATGATAAAAATCCTTTGTAACATTGAAAAACTCTGATGCGATTATTTTGTTATATAAGTCCCACGACTTAATATCCACCGTTGATCTGTTATCAGGATCGGACGGCCCACGCTAATCACAAACCTTTGTAATCGCAATGCTCATTTTAAATCCCCCGATCGGCTTATCGCAAGTGTTTGCGATGCGATTGATCCCAATTCCCCTCCAATCGCAATCACAATTCCCTTCCGATCGCTTCCCCCTTCGATCGATCGCAAGTCATCCCCTCTATTTCCCGATCACTCCATCCCCCGATCCGATCCCGACCGTCCATCCCCCCACCAATCCAACATCCATCGCATTCTCCACCCAATCGCAATCAGAATTTGATAAAGTGTCACCCTTGTCCCCCCCCCCCCCCAATTGAGATTACCCCGATTTGATCTCGACCGTCCGTTTAAAACCATGATTCGACGGTCATCGCTCTTCCTGCCCCATCGCAATCAGAACATCCGTAATGTGTTGCACTTGTTCCCCTTCGATTTCAATTGCTCTGAGTAGATATTTGTCGTTCATTCCTCCGCTAGATCCAACGGTCATCGCACATCCCAATCGCATCGCAAATTATAAAGTGTGCGTCCCTCTAGTCCATAGCAATTGGGATTCTCCGACTAAATCCTGACCATCCGTTGGGTCTAACGATCTGACGGCTCAGATCTAATCGCCCTCCACCATGCTGGGTCCCACTATGTATGATCACTTCCCTCTCATTTCATTACATTTCGTCTGATTCCTGTGTATTTCTGCCATTAACCAAAGTTTGTGTTTTTCATTAAAGGTCTTGTGTTTCAATATTTGTTCCACCCTATTGCATATATTATTTCGGTGCTTTGATCTCTGCCGTCGATTTACGCCTCCAGGCTATGATCGGACAGTCCTCAAGCATTTCTCCACCGAACCCTATTATACGCTGTTTTCACCATTCCAATGCATTTTCACCATTTTTCGATTAAAAATCACCGCCGCCGCGCTATCATTTCTTCCGCCCTCCGCTCCATCTACCCTCATATGCATTGATTTTCTTAATCCAGTTGAGTGTTCTACAGGATGCATGTGTTAAACGCAACCATGATTCACAGTTATTGAGCTCAATAAGATAGGTTTGAGCATAAGATAGGTACATCAACAGAATGTTTTTCCCAGGAAAGGACGGGTTGCCCATACTGCTTTATTTTTATGCCGTGCTCCAGAAGAGATTTCCTCCCAGACCACTATCCAAAGCTACCAGAGCATTTGTTTCACAAGTATGGAAGACCATTCAGTCATTTATTTACCATTTTGTTCATGCACCAAGGGTACTACAGAGTACAGCAAACCAGAATGCATCAGAGACATACCTGGAGTTAATGAAGCCTGACGAAGACCATTATTTTCTCCAAAGAGTGCTAGAAATTAATGCTCAGAGTTTAAAACAGAATGGGCCTCGACCCTCTTCCTCTTATAAGTGTTAATTCTACATTTAGTTTTCTACCTACCTCCTCTGCTTCTCTTCAGCTATAAAACTCATGAGAAATTTATTGTAAAGGTTGTTGATAAGTTATCATAGAATTGCAAGTAGTTTCTTTTGAGACACAGTCTCTGTGTAAAGTTGTAAGATAGGCTGAGGAATATGATTTCAGACTGAGTATTCAGCTATTGGCATGTTTTACTTGACTGGTATTGTTGTTTAATATGACAAGCACATTTCTTTGGATCCTGATCTAAAGCAGCGGTGATGTTTTCCTATCTCTGTGTTTTAATTCGTTTCATTACATTTCTACTGGCTTGCATCAGAATATTGGCATAGGATTTACCCTTGTTAGGTACCCTATTTTTCTGCTCTCCTTGCCCTTGATGTTTCTCTTCTGAATGTGTTATCTGAGAAATGATTTCAGTTGATTTAACCAGTGTAGTGGATGTTATTTCCTGCTCTCTGATGTATGAATTAAATGAATTCTATTCTTAGATGTTTCTTGTTAAGGATTTAGTTGGAAGATTTGGGAACACTGGGGATTAGAGTTAGCCCTGTCCACTAGGATCCTTGTGTGAATAGATGGTCTTTAAATATGTGTTCTAAACCTTTACTGTCTCTCCTCTCCTACCATTCCATATCACACTATCATCTTTAAGATCCAACGTTTTAGATGACTATCCCAATTGAAAGCTTGCACATTGGATAGTAAGAAAATCCTTTCCTGACTCCATTGCCCAATGGTTTGAATGCTCCCTGGAATACTTCACCTCTGCCTTATCCCTCTTTTCTCATCATTGTCTTACATTGAACCCTTCTTTTCTAATGACCAGCAACCAAACAAACAATCAAACAAGCAAACCCCGAGCCTTATAACTAGCCTAACATATTAACACTGAGCTTCAAAGTCATATACCTTTGACATATCATAGAGAGATCCCTCTCTGGACCCAAGGAGGGCTAGATCCTGAGGTCTAAAAGTGGTTTGATGTTGTCTCATCTTTTTGTCTTGCCAATCTGGCCAAAACTTGGGAACCCCAACACACTGCCAGACATCTTTGATTAATGGCATATAGAAATGATGCCATGAATATTTTGAAAACATTTGTAGAATATGAGCTTGTGTTTGTCCCTAGAAGTAAAAGCATACTTGCAAATGGATTGGCTTGTGCTACTAGTTCATATCAGAGACCACTTAGTGAAAAACAAATCATTGTCCAAACAAAATACAGACCATCAGTACCAGACAATGAAAAATATTGGCAGGTCTTTGAAGGTGACAAATAGATAGAGGATTTCCTACTCTCCAGAATGAGTTTGAATTACCTGATTCTAAATCTAGGCTCAGTGAAGACAATTTAGATAAAGAGCCCCCTGATTAAGAAAACCATTCCCTACTACAGAAATAAACATGCTGACCAGAGAGTTTGGAAACCAAATAGAGGAATACATGAAAACAGATAAAGAAGACATAGAGGTACTACAGTCCAAAGACAAAAGCATACCCAGAGGGCTGGCCCCTCTAGAAGACCTCTTTGATTTCAATGATATGGAAAAGAAGCCCACTATAGAACCCACTGAATCTGATGTTGAAGAATGAAATATAGGTAGCAAAGACAAGCCTAAAATGATCAAATTGTCTAAAACTTTACCATCTCATATCAAAAAGAGATACATTGATTTATTTAAATATTTTGTTGATGTTTTTGCTTGGAGTTATGAAGATTTTAAAGCCTATGACACAGAGATTATCCAGCATAATATTCCACTGAAAGAAAACCAGAAACCTTTTAGGCAAAAGCTGTGTAGAATAAACCCTGTACAGTTACCCGTGGTAGAAAAAGAAATCAAGAAAATGTATGAGGCTGGCATCATAGTCCCTGTGAGGTTTTCAGATTGGGTATCTAATCATGTGGCTGTGAGGAAAAAGATAGGAAAAATTAGGCTGTGTATCAATTTTAGAAACTTAAAAAGAACCTCACTAAAGGAAAATTACCCTTTACCCAAAATGGAACACATACTACAAAGGGTAGTTGGTTCTAGGAGGATTTCACTGCTAGATGGCTTTTCAGGATACATCCAGATCTTAGTGCTCCCAGAAGATTGAATTAAAATAGCCTTCACCACTCCTTGGGGCACTTTCATGTATTTGAAAATGCCTTTTGGATTAATGAATGCTGGTGCCACCTTTCAAAGAGCCATGGACATTGCATTCTCAGAAGAAATAGGTCACTTCATTGTAATTTACCTTGATGACATTACAGTTTATTCCAAAACTGATGAAGAACACCTTAAACATTTGAGAAAGGTCTTTGAGAAATGCAGAAGGTTTGGGCTATCTTTAAATCCCAAAAAGACAGTGTTCGGTCTCCAAGAAGGTAAACTTCTTGGTCACATTATATCCGAAAAAGGGATTAAAATAGATCCAAAAAGGGTTGAGGGTATATTGCAAATCAATCACCCTAGAAACATCAAGGAATTGTAGTCTTTCATTGGGAAGATTAATTTCTTGAGAAGGTGTATACCCAACATAGAAGAACTCCTTAGAAACATGACAAACATGTTAAAGAAGGAAGTAGGAGTTAAATGGACTCTAGAGGCCAAAAAGTCTTTTGAACTGGTAAAACATGCACTCACACAGGCACCAATCCTCATCAGCCCTGATTTTACTAAGGATTTCCTCAAATTCTTATTTGCATCAAAACATATTGTGGCTGCTTTCCTGTTGCAAAAAATTCCAGAGGGACAAGAGCAGCCAATTGCATTTTTCAACAAGGCATTACGAGATGCACCTCTGAAATATAATATCATGGAAAAATAGGCCTATTCTTTGGTAAAGGCCTTAAAGGATTGCAAGGTTTATATCTTACATTCTCGTATTATTGCCTTTGTGCCTAATATAGTGGTAAATGACATTTTGTCACAAGATCCAGATGGCAAAAGAGGCAAGTGGATTGCTATGATACTAGAGTATGATTTGGAAATCAAACCCACTAAACTCATCAAGGGTCAAGGCTTAGCACAATTGATGGCTGAATCTAACTTACAAGCCCTTGACATAAATATGGTAGATGCTTTGGATGAACAGGAAGGATTACCAGCTCCCATTGTTGAAGAACGGTTCAAAAACTCACCTTGGTATGCTGATATCTTGTATGTTCTTGTAAATCTTAATGCTCCTCCTGATTTATCAAAGACAAAGGCAAGGTTTTTAAATTTGAAAGCTAGAAATTATTTCATTTTAAATGAATGTTTATATTGGAAAAATGCCAATGGTTTATTTCTTAAATGTTTGCCTGAAGTTGATGCAGATAGGATCAAGCATGAATTTCATGAAGGAGAGTGTGGAGGCCATCTCTACTGGAAAACCACTGCTAATAAAATCCTTAGAGCTGGCTATTACTGGCCCACCCTCTTCCAAGATGTCCAAAAAATGATAGTTGCCTGCCACAAATGCCAAATCTTTGAGGGCAAAAGAAAACTCCTTCCTTTACCTTTACAACCAATCACTATTGAAGCTCCTTTTCAATAGTGAGGCCTAGACTTCATAGGGGAAATCCATCCTACTTCATCTGGCCAACATAGATGGATACTCACAGCCACTGATTATTTCACCAAATGGATAGAGGCCATCCCTTCTAGGAATGCCACAAACTCAGTTATCATAAAATTCCTTGAAGACCACATATTATCTAGATTTGGCTGCCCTAGAAAAATTATCACTGACAATGCTGCTGCATTTGGTTCCAAAAATATGATTGATTTTTTCCACATGTATCAGATTGCCCTTGGTCATTCTACTACTTATTACCCTCAAGGTAATGGGCTGGCAGAATCATCAAATAAGAGTTTGGTGACCATCATCAAGAAGCTACTGGAAGAAAATAAAAAATCATGGCATAACAGGTCAGTGGATGCTTTATGGGCAGACACATTGAAAACAAAGAAATCCATTGGAATGTATCCCTATCAATTAGTTTATGGAGCAGATGCAGTATTCCCTACCAGTTTTGGAGTACCAGTGATAAAATTGGTCCAAGAAATAAAGTCAGAAGAAGATAGCATGTTAAGGAGGATCAATCAGACCATAAATCTCCAAAAAAAAAGGTAAAAGTCTACAACAGAGCTCAGAAGGTGCAAGAGAACATCAAAAAGTTGTTTGATAAGAGGAAAAAGGCCTGTGATTTCAAAATTGGGGACAATGTACTCAAATGGGACTCTAGGAGAGAGGATAAGGGTAAGCATGGCAAGTTTGATAGTTTATGGCATGGCCCTTACATCATTCAATCTTCCTTTGGCCCTAATGCATTTTTTTTGCAAGAATTGGATGGTACAAATCTATTTGGGGGTCCTGTCAATGGCAGGATGCTCAAGCATTATTTCTGCTAAAGTTCAGTTTAAAGTTTTCACTTCCATTGTAAATATCATTGCTTTGTTTTGTTTGGAAAAAGAAAAAGAAAAAAAAAATATATATATATATATATATATATATATATATATATATATATATATATATATATATATATATATATATATATATATATATAAGAAGAAAGGTCCAGACAAGCTCAAATCTTGAACCTATGAAGTTCCAAAAGAATGGCTCAAATCAGATCAAAACCTGAGCCAGGGAAAGTGAAAGGCTAGTTATAACATGCTCAAAAATTGAACCAGAAAAGAAAAGAAGAAGAAACAACTCTAACAATATCAAAACTAGAGCTAGAAAGAAGAAAGAAAGGTGACTCTAAAAAGCTCAAAATCTGAGTCACAAGAAGAAGGAAGGATGCTCTTAATTTTTAAAATTTCAAGCCTTCACAATTTTGTTTCAATTTTCTACAAAGTTTCAGTTCATGTGCAGCTTGTCTTTATGCCATGGACCCACATCAAACCAGACAGTCTAATCCTGGTTTGTCTATATTTAAATTTCTGTTTTAGAATGTAGAGAATCAAAATCTTCCAGACAATTTAATCCTGGCAAATAGTAGCTTAGGTAGAGAAGCTATGAGTCCAACTGTTTAATATGGTCTCATGGAGGAATAAGGGTAGAATTAGATTAGTTTTTCTACTTTCAATAAAAAATAATGATGAAGAAGGTCTGCAATTCTAAATGCACCCTGAAGAAAAAAATTTAGAACAGTAGGATGGGTAGGTAGATTGTTTGGGGAAGTATTGCTGCAGATATAATGTCCATCATGTTTATAACAATAGATCAAAGAATAAAAATATGGTTAAAGTACCAGACATCTGGCCTATTTCCAAAGATTATTTATGAGATCCTTGACATCTTCAAGAAGATGCCATCCCCATGTGGAGCCACTGTTAGCCACCTATAATAATTTTTCAAACCAAAGAAGTGGCTAAATCTGTTCAAGCCTTCAAGTGAAAATTTCCCTTGAAAATTTATCATCCTTGAAGCCTTGTGATGTCCTTATCCTCCAAAATTATCTTCACTGTTGTTTCCATTAACGAACCTGTTAGTCATCAGTATTTTTCACCTGTTTTTGATGACTAGTTTCCTTAGCTGAGTTTGTTAGTCATCAGTATTTTTACCTGTTATTGATGACTAGTTTCCTTAGCTGATTTTTCTAGAAGCTGATCTCCAAAATGTCAAATCCGTCATCTAGAAAACACTCCAGAACAATTTTTTTCCTCCTACCCCTTCCAGTCAGCCTATGATGAGAAAAACCTATTTGTCAAGACCTATCTAGTTTCAAAAAAATAACCCTATCCATAGCTGTCATAGCTGAAAGTTATCTACTATCATTTACCCTTATTCCTCAAGCCATCCATTATCCAACTATTGAAAAAAGTTTCTGCAACCCTATCCCTAGTTATCTGTCATTTGAATATCTAATCATACCAAAGAAAACACTCGGAATATGTCAAGATTGCCCCTAAGTTAGATAGTGGTGTTTTAGGGAGTCATTTCCTTGGAAAAAACATCCTGAGCCAGAAGCCTCTGTTCAGTACCAGTCAGCCCTGAATTAGTTCCTAATCTGCAAAACAAGTCTTGATCCATCCATAGGTCGCGCACCACTAAGAGGTTATTCTGTCTTAGTCCATAATAAGTTCAAAAAAGATAAAAAACAGAAGAATATAAGCATGTTCACTGTCTAAAAGAATATGCTTAGGTCAGGCAAAATCTCCATAAGACACCAAGGAAGCTCTCCAAGATTCAAAGTCATATGTTTTTATATCTCTGCAGGGGTGTAATTATAATGATGATCAATGTGAAAAAAAGAAAAAGAACAAGGTCAAAAGGGTCCTTCATGCTGAGTTAGTTTTCCATCAGTAAAAAAAATGAAATACAATAAGTAAAAGGCTACCAATATGTATGGTTTGAAAGCCAAAGTTGCCTAAAAAACAAAGAGAAGCCTCCAAGTCATATGAATGCAAAGGGGTAATGTTATCCTCATCAGCAGTCTTCTCAGCATCTCCTCCAAAAAGTAATTTCAACATGCCTCTGCAAACACAGTCAAGGAAGGTCAGTCAACTGGGTCTAAATTTGCAGCTACTCTACATATACAAGTCATATGGTTTCTGTTCTAAAGGTTCACAGGGATCTTTTACAAATAATACATATCTCAGAACATATCTCATAAAGCAAATTGTTGCCTATTTAACACAATACCAAGCAAGGACATATGATTTGCAGAAAGGTGATACAATTTTGAAATAGATGAAATATCATATCCATAGTGCTAACCACCTTCAAAAGAGCATATGATTAGAAGCACAGTGGTAGAGCCTCCTTCAAAAAGCAGAGGGCTAGGAAGACATGATGTGGCCTCCTTCACCAACAAGTAGAGGCCACATGTTCTTAAGTGTCTTCAGAAGCTGTTATGAGCTATCTCCTCCAAAGATGAACAGTGGGTTCATTAGCAGAGTTTCAAATTATGTTTGAGTAAGTTGTCTATCATAGACATAGGGTTCAAAATCAGTGGTGATTCAATAAGGCTTCATAGGTTGAAAATCGTATTTCATATCACAAGAAAAGGATAGCTGCTAGTTTTTAAAAACTCTGACTCTGTATTTCTGATAACCTCATTCTAAGAATAAATTTTGGCTAGGAACAACCTCATCCAAAATGTCAAATAAAATAGATCAAGTTTTATTTTAAACCAACTGCTACATAGCCTTGACATAGTTCATCCAAAGGGTCAAAGGTGTGAAAAAATAGTGCTTCACTTTCAGTCAAAGAATGTCTCCATTAAATGATAAGAAACAGAGTTTTGGGAGACACAGGAAGTTGCCAAACATAGGCATCCTTCACAAAATAAGCAGAGGGCCCACCATTGTTTGAAAATATTCAAAAAGACAAGTGAATAAGGTCAAATTGTGGTTTCAAACCTCTTCATTTCATGAAACAGTCAATTTACCTTGTGTTGATTGAAGAGGCTGGAAAGTAGTTTGTGTGGATAACTTACAGGATTATTTTTTTTAAAAAGGGGGCCTCCACAAGAATATTATGGAAAAACATAGTTTACAAAAGGAAAAAAGGTTAGGAAAACGTTGAACATAAACTCAAGTCTCCTGTAGAAAAACACATAGTGATAACGTTAAAATTTTTCGAATTTTGAAAGAAGGGAGAGTACTTTGTTTTTATTTTGAACAAAGTCTTATAAAGTATACAAGGCATCGACCAAATGTTCATTTGCAATTCTCATCGAGAAAAGAAGCAATTTTCGAGCATTTTTGAAAAAATTTCAAGTTTAAAGAAGCGCGGCACGCTTGTTACAACGCGCGACGCACCTGTGAGGAGGACTCAGTGTATTTTCTTAAGCAGCGCGACATGCCTGTGCCCAGTGCCCAGGCCGACCCGACAGACCTTCCGCGTAGCGCGTTCTGCATTCAACGCCTGCCCATCTCCGATCTGAACGTGCCTTCTTTGCACACTGTACTAACACTCAAAGGGCCTCAAAAAAATCATTTTTTAAGTTATTTCTCATCTCTTATCCAAGTTGTGAGTTCAGAGGAGGGTTTAATGATAAAATTCAAAGAGAAACAATGATAAAAGAAAGGCCTTGTTATTTTGAATAGCAGAAAGAAAAATTGTTGGTTTTCAAGAGTAAAGTTTCTTAATTCATCAAAATCAGAGAAACAGAGTTTGTATGGAGGGTTTTCTAGTCAAAAGAAAGGGTTTCTCCTTGGGCTGTGAGATAGTGAGGGATTTTTGCAGTCTCCATAAACACTAGGAAGTCTCATAACCAATTTGGAGGAGTATTTTAAACAGTGTTTTTCATGAGCACCTTTTGCTTCAAATAGCCACAAAAAATCATTGATTTAAAAATAACAGTATTTACCAAAGAACCTCCTTGCTCAAACACAAATACTGAAGGGGTGAAATGGTTTTCATCCAATTCATACTTGTTTGATAAACTCAAAGAAAAAAAGTGATCATAAATGGAGACAGAGTTTGTTTGGAAGGCCTATTACTTAGTGGCAAGAGCCTATTACTCAGTGGCAAGAGGGTTGTCTTTTGTTTTAGAGAAACAATAACATCAAAGGAGGGAAATTTATTCAAAGGAAAAACATAGTGTTTTTCTAAAGGGTATAGTCTTTGTTTTAGATCAGTCCCTTAAAACAGTGATACCAAAGGAGACAGTAATTTCAAGGGAACCTCTTTCTTTCTTCAAATAAACTAAATAAAACAGTGATTTGAGGGAGAGGAGTTCATATTGTCAAGGTCAAAGAGAGATGGTTTTGTTTAAACAAATTTGTGGGATAACTAAGGACAAACTTAGTTTTTCAAAGAGTAAAAGGTGTTTGATTAAGAGGCTTTTTCAAAAAACACTTGAACAAGTTTTCCTTGGTAAGTCAATAAAAGATATCAGAAAACAAACTGCCTCCTAAGCAAGATAGCAGGAGTGGTCCTTACAAAAGGTATGAGGCTTTTTCAACTTAGGAAGTGAATGCATCTCCTTCAGTTCTCTTTAACTTTCATGAAGTAGGATGCTTGGAATTTTTTCAGAAGGTTCAAGAAGTGAAAATTCATCTTCCTTTGACACATTTATTTGCTTTAAGGCTGCAAGGGAAGCATGTTCATCTAACAGGTTTAGACTTCAACATCTCTCCTAGAGCTATCTCCAGAGCTACCAAAATTCCATATATCGGAGAAAAATGGTTTAAGCAAACCTACCTAGATTCAAATCAATACAAACCCTTCTTGAAACCAGAACATCGGGATGCATGCCCAACTATTTTTCCTTTTTCCTACTTGTTGACCAGCTATGCTCCTCTCATGAAAATCATCATGAAGTATTTCACATGCGAAGGGAGATTTTCCCAGGTTTATGCTTACCATATCATGCTTCTTATGCACTTCATAAGAACTCAATTGCTAAACCTACCTTTTTTCCTATATAGAAGCATTGACAAGATGGCCTCTAATGTCTAAAATAAGCCCTCCTCTCAATAGCAAGCTTGTCTTTTTCATCATTCCCTTATCAAGATCATCATCCTCCATCAACTTGAGAAAAAGGGAGTTTCTTGGGACTCTTTCATTTCACATCCCAATTTTGCAACTACTTCTTCATTTCATGCGCCTCCTTCACCATTCACTCATCATGTTTCTCCTTCTTCTAGTAAATCCACTCGTAAGAAAAAAAAATCTCCTATAATTGGTAGTAAAGAAGAGCAAAGTGAGAAAGGGAAAAACAGTGAAGAAGAGAAAAGTGAAAGGAGACAAACAAGTGATGAGGAAGGAAAAAATGAAGAATCCAAGCATGACAATCAGCATAAAGAAGGTATTGATGAAGGGCTAGAACAAATTGATGTAGAACACAACAATCATAAAGAGGAAACTGTTGGCAACCCACAGAGCAATGAGCTTGATGGTAATGAGGCAGAAAACAGTGAAGGTACAGAGCACCACAACCATGAAGAAAACAGGGACAAAAGTGAACAAGGCAGCCCTCAAGGAGACATACAAGGTGACAACCAAGACACTTGTGAGGAGGGTCAAGACAGTCCTCAAAGGGATACTTATGATAAAAAACAAGAAATCCCTCCAGCCAACAAGGATGATGACAATCAAACCCCAAGCAGTGAGCATTCTAAAAAGGGAAGCATAGAGAAAAAAGGCCAAATCAGCGACCATGAGCATAGTACTGATAAAGACCAACAAGGTAGTCTTCAAAAAGAATAAAGCAGTGACAAAGATGATGATGGGAGCAGTAAGGTTAAAGACCAAATAGAGCATGTGCTAGCTGCCTCTCCTAGGAAAGGGGCCATGCTTTCTTCTCCAAAGGTAACAAAGCCCCGAACATCAAGAAAGAAAGTGGCTCAAGTTGTAACTCCCAATGTTACTAGAGCACTTTAAAGCAAAGGCAACTTACCCAAGCAACCCATTGTTGAATTACCAAAGAAGAGGAGAACCAAGAAACCTATCAAAGGCAAAGGGAAGGAAAAAGAGGAGAGTAGCCATGAGAAGGAAAGGGATTTCGACATCATCCAAATAGATAGTGATGATGGGGATAATGAAGCTAAAATTCTCAAAACTCTTTTACTGAATAGAGAGGCACAAATTCATGACTTAAGAGCTAATCTAGAGAGGTCAAAGGACCTCATACATGTTCTGCAAACACAAAACAAACAAATGAATGTCCACATGGAAGTTTATGAGGCCTGGGCTTTCAAGTACCAAAGGGAAGCCTCCAAAGTGAAAATCAAGTTGGAAGAGATTATGGGTGAACTAAATGACACTAAACAATAAGAACAGCCAAAGAGGAAGACACCTAGGACTATGGGTCTCAAAAGAGCTTTGGAGAAATAGAAAGAAGAAGAGGCAACCCTTTTTCGATCTTTTCCTCTTACTTCTTTACTTACCCAAGAAATAGAAAATAATAGAGAAGCATGGCTTGAAAGGCCAAATAAAAACTTGGAGGATAAGTTGGAAAGAGCTAATAGAGACTTACGCCTTCAAAATAAAATGACCGGGCACTACAAAAAGCTAAATCAATTTGCCCGAAGGAAATTGAAGGTTACACAAGAAAAGCTCAAGGTGGCCTGAAAGAGGCACCTGGTAGAAAAAGTGGGAAAAGGAAAATCAAAGCTTGAAATTTTTTCCTCCAATTCTCTACATGCTTCTAAAAATCCATGAGGGGTATGCTCACCAAAATTGGGCATATTTCGACAAGTTTTTTTTTTTTGACATTTTTGGGCTTATTTGCAAAAAATCATGGGCATCGCCATTTTTTTTTTAAGCATCCTCAAAGGTTTAAAATGGTCATTTGGATGCATTAAATTCAAGGGCATCCACTCAGAAAATTTCAAGATCAATTGAAGATGTCTTGGTTCCCCAAAGAGGCAAAAAATAGTCACCTTTTCAACACTCTGCCTCACATATCAACAAGGGCTAATTTCTGGGTTTTTCCACTCAGGTCAGTTTTTCATAGGTTTCCAGTAATCAGTTTGGGAAAAAACATGTATTTTCAAAAATTAGACATCCAGGGTTTTCCAAAGAGCCATCACGAGCCTCATTTAGACATCGGGAGGTCCTTCAAAATTTTCCCACAATGCAGGGAATTTTCTGCTGTTATATTTCAGAAGCATTTTTGTGAAAAATGCAGTTTTCTGAAGTGGCTTTTCCAAATGTGCGTTTAGCATTTTTTTGGCTATTTTCAGTTGGGAAAAGTCAATTTAATTTCCTTTTTTAGCATTTTTAATATATTTTTACAGATATTTTGTGCCTTGGGCTTTGCAAAGCCTCAAGGACAAAATCAGATATTTGTGATGGGCCAATGGGCTTGCTAGTTGCTCTAGGAGGTTTTCCTTCTCTTTGGCCTATTTATTCCAAGAGATTTCATTGTAAATGAGGCTGAACTTGATGATATAGAGCAATACATGATATTACAAGCTTTGAAGAAACACTTTGTCTCATGATGTGGATAATTTCTTGTTTGTCTTAGATGGTGGAAGAGGACTGTTTGTTGGATTCCTTGGCTTGGTAAATGGTATAGTGTTCCTATCTGTATGTTTTCCTTAGTTTATCATACATTTTTCCATGTTTCTTGCTTGTTGTAGGTCAGTAAAGAATATATTTGAGACATTCCCATAGAGGCACCTCAAGTTTCTTGATTTTATTACAGCTTCTATGTTTTTCTTCCTTCTTAGTCATATCAAATAATTCTTAACTACTCTTTGATCACTGAAGAAACTTGTTGCTTGTTTCATTTATGGTTGTTATGCATGCTAAGTATATTGATTCACGATATGCACTGCTTACTCATGGCTAGTCAAAGCTCCATCTCTGAAAACCCTCTTTGAATTATTGATTGTCTTAGTTTGAACCAAGGAGATCTTGTTTCAATCTTTCCCTTTGCCTAAAAACTTTGCATTCTGTTTTCAAAGTTCCCAATAGCTAAAAATATGATGTGTAGGAGTTCCCTCTTCGTAAATTGAGTTTTTTGTCCATATTATTTGTTTTTGCAAAAATATGAAGGTGATTTCCCAAAGTTGGAGGGTCTTATACTTCCATGCATCACTAGAATGTTTATTTTATGCATTTATTAGTTTAAGTTTCGTTCATAGAGACCAATGGTTAGTCCTAACTTATGAATGTTTGCTGATTAACTATTAATGTTTAAAATCCCTTTGTATTTCACAAACTTAGTGTTCATCCCATTTCATTCCACCTAAAAGAATCCATTTTACCTCGACCAAATCGGCCCTGCAATATACCTTCTCCACCCTTTGAGGTAGTCTCGACCTTATCGACCCCATAGCCTAGTTGATCTGATATCTTGTTATCTATTTATATTTTGATCAGTTCTTCCCTCAAAAACCTAAAACAAACCAAAACACACTTAACAACTAGCCTAAAATCAGATACATAGAAAGAAAACAAGTTCATATCCTTTGCACAAATAGAGAGAGCCCTCTTTGAGTCTAGGAAGGCTAGGTCTTTGGGCTCCAAAATTTGTTTGATGTTACCCTGTCATTTGGCTTGCCAATCTTCCAAATCACAGGACCCTAACAGAACCCTGTTGTTTTGTGAAAGAAACTATTTTCAAAAGGCCTCCATTTTCTCCATTTCATTGCCTCAAAATCCCCATTTTCATCCTTATTTCTTTCAAAAATCCCTCTATAAACCTTCATTTTAACCTTCAAAAATCATCAAACTCCCCTTTAAAACGTTATATCTCTCCTTTATTTGGTTTTAAAATCTTCCCTTTATCCTATCGGAACCCTCATTTGGCTTGAAAATCCCTGTTTTTAGGCCTAAAACACCCCTTTTGCATTATAAATATTCTTAGCCCCTGAGGGCTTATTCCATTTAGCCCCTTCCTCCATACATCCTACAGCCTCGCAATTGGGTGCTTAAGATACATAAACCCCAATTAGAACCCTTTTTCCCTTTGTTTTTATCATTTCCTGATGTTATGATTTGAGTTGACGTGAACCGTCGATCTTCATAGATCAATGGCCTTTGGGCAATCACCCTTCCATCTATTTCGCCTGTCTTCCTGTTTCGCCTTTTTAACATCCCGTTTCATCCTTAAATCTCAACCATCCATCTGAGAAATCTTACGGTCGGGATTTAACCCGATAAAACCAATTGTTCAATCGAATTTTTTCCCTGCCACTTAAATTTCCTACTATGCGACAAAACCAATGTTGGTCCCACCAGAACTCCCCTCATTCGTGCAGCTTTCCCCATCGCGTGCGATCCGCACCGTCGGATCTGGAACCTTCGATCCGATGGTGGATGTCCCATATCGAAAAACTTTTGCGATTGCATTTTAACACCAAATATTTTTGCGAAAAGGGAAATTTTAGGAGGGACAAGTGTCAATTAACGTATGGAATCGTGTTTTGTTTGTGAATACCACCTTCCCCCGCAGAGCCCACGCGAAAACCATTAATGATTTTCTGCTATACCGCTGCCCTCCACAGCACATTTTTGTTTTTAATCTCGGCCATTGATCTCTGAGATCGAACGTCCCAGATTATATCACTATTTAATTTTTCCACCATTCGTCTGATCTCCCAACGACTCCATCCGCAGATCTCCACCGTTGATTATTCTAATCTAATGGTCCACAACTCATGCTGCACCCAAACTCCCATCAGACCTGTTTTCACCTCCTGCCATGATTTTCACCCATTTTCCGCTGCAAATCACTATCCTTCCTCGCTGCTCCTCCGCCCCCAGAGCCTATGCAAGCAGTCTAACTTAGCTCACATGGATTTCATAACATGTTTCTCGTTTTTTGTAGGTTTCAAAGGTGGTGAATTCGTTCTGTCTCCACATTCAAAGTCATAGTGACCCCTGCCACAAAAAGACCGTCATAGAGCCAAGATAGCAGAAAAAGAGGTCTCTGAGAAGGTTTAAAGGCATGTTTCATTAAAGATCAAGGCTATTAACCTGAAATAAACCCTCCAACGCCTCTGTAGCCTATATATTCACTCAAACAGGTCAACAGAAGTTTAAAAGTGTATCAAAAAGATATTAAAGGGTTAAAAACATGATATTGAAGACTAAGAGGCCTAATCCATAGTTATAGACACAAAGAACACAAATGCAGAACCGAAGATGATCAAGGAGGCTTAATGAAGCCTAAAGCACACATCAAGCCACGTCAATATCAGCAGAATGTTCTTTTCTTAAGAAGGAAAAGTTCCCACAACATTTTCTATTACTCATCGAGCCCATAACAGTTATTATTCTGACAAAAAGCTCCTAGAACTGTCAGTGCATTAATTATGAAGTATGGAAGACCTGAAAGATAAGATCTTCACCTTACTTGTCACAGAAGATAAAAAAAATTACTACAGCCAGAAATTACTTCATGGAAGATACCCTTGGAGTTATTATCAAACTGACGAAGACCCCCAATTCATCTAAATATTACTGAAAGTTAATGTAAAGATATTAAAACGGAATGGGCTTCAAAAACACTTCTTCCTATGTTTTAATGAATCACTTAAGTTCTATCTACCACCATTATCACTCTTTCACCTATAAGAACTCTTGAGAAATACATTGTAAATGTTGGTTGGTTGGTCATTGAAAAAGCACTGATTGTAAGTTGTTTTACTGAGTTAGAATTCTGTGAGTAGTAGTTTTATATAGGATGGGAGATGATTTCTGGATGATATCAAGCTATTGGACAAGAATGTATGTGACTAGTTTTACTCTTCTAATATGACAAGAGTGTTCATCGGATCCTGATATAAATCAGCGGTGATATGTCCCTTATTTGTTAATTTTTTCCCTCTGTTTTACATCATGTTTCATCTTCTCTGATAAGAAAACATTAAATTTAGCTTAGGATGTACTGCTGCAAGTACCCTAATGCTCACTGCATTTTCTTATTATTATGTTTTCTACTAATTGTGTATCTAAGAATAAATTCAATATAATTTATCCAGTCAAAGATGTTGGTTTATCCATGCTTACTGATGTATGAATTTAGAGGTTGTTTCTTAGATGTTCTTGTTTGGTTTCAGCTGAAATAATTAGGAAACAAGGAGATTTAGAGTTAGCCCTGTCCCTAGGTTCATTTTCCAATAATTAGCCTTTCTAAGATCCCTTTGAGTTGAATGCCGAAAGCAGTGAAGGTTAAAAGTATTTCTCTGATCTTAGGTTTCACTCTGTGTTAAACTTAACTGTTTTCTATTGTCTGAAATTAGTCAGGAGGATTGTTGGATTGTTGTCTTCGGAAGTTAGCCTCATCAGGAGTATTGATCATAGAGGTTTAAGGCATGTCCCATCCCTAGATTTACTCTGAGGTGGTCACCTTCGAAGGTTTTCCTATTCATTCCCATTCATTTCCTTATTGTTTCATCCCATACTATCATCTTAAGAGATTCTCTGATATAGATGACTAGCCCCTTGAAAGCCTTGGATATTTGAATTGCAAGTAAACCCTTTTATGACCCCATTGCCCAATGGACTTTTGTTCTCTTTGAATTATCTCCCCATTGCCGAAGATCCTTCTCTACTCATCCCTTTACCTTACATGGAACCTTTCCTTCATGTTTCCCAACCAAACAAACAAATCAAAAACCTTTGTGCCCTATAGCTAGCCTAATACCTTAAATTGAACCTCAAAGATATACATTTCTTTACCTTTATAGAGAAATCCCTCTCTGGATCCAGGAAGGCTAGATCCTAAGATCCCAAAGTGGTTTGATTTGTCTTGTCATTTGGTATTGCCAAATCTGCCAAATCACAGGAACCACAACACCACCTATGTGTTCTCATGATCATTCTATTCATCTAATTCTGGGAAGTGTTCCTCCAAACATTAGGCCTTACAGATATCCCTATGCCCAAAAGAGCGAAATTGAACGTATGATTACAAAAATGCTAGAGGTTGGTATATTTCAACCTAGTCAAAGTTCTTTCTTTTCTCCAGTAGTATTGGTGCACAAGAAGGATGGTTCATGGCTGATGTGTCTAGATATAGGGAGCTCAATAAGCTCACTATTAAAGATAAATTTCTCATTCATGTCATTGATGAATCATTGGATGAATTACATGGAGAAATTTACTTCACCAAGTTCGATATTCGTTTAGGTTTTCATCAAATTAGAATGAAGATTGAATAAATTTTGAAAACAACATTTAAAACTCATGAGGGTCATTATGAACTTTTGGTCATTCCTTTTGGCCTTACCAATGCACCTTCTACATTTCAAGGGTTGATGAATTCCATTTTCAAACCCTTTCTTAGAGATTTTGTGTTAGTATTTTTTGATGATGTGCTAATCTACAAGAAGTCTTGGAAGGATCATCTTCAACATGTTGAAAAGGTGCTGAAACTATTGGAGGAGAAACAATTATATGCAAAAACCTCCAAATATTTCATTGGAGTACATGAGGTGGAATATCTGGGTGATATTTTATCTCATGATGGTGTTAAGGTAGACCCTAACAAAATTAAAGCCATTAAGGAATGGAAAATCCCGACAACCCTAAAGCATATATGAGGATTTCTCGGGTTAACAGGGTATTAATGCAAGTTTGTTAAGAATTATGGGAGAATAGCAACACCTCTAACAATATTATTGAAGAAATATGCATTTTCTTGGACTCCAAAATCAACTAAGGCCTTTGAACATCTTAAACAGGAAATGTGCCAAGCACCGGTCTTAGCTATGGTAGACTTCACAAAAACCTTTATTGTAGAATACGATGCCTCGGGAAATGGAAATGGTCTTTTTTTAATGCAAGAAGGAGGACACATTAATTTTGAAAGTCATCCAGTCAAAGGATATGAAAGCTATTTATGAGAAGGAAATGTTGGCAATACTGCATGCATTAAAAAAATGGCGACCTTACCTAATGGGAAGACACTTTAAGGTAAAGCATATCATGATAGTCTTAAATAACTTTTGGAACAAAGACTATCTTCACAAGAGCAACAAAAATGGGTCACAAAGTTGTTCGATTATGACATTTAAATCATCTACAAAAAAGGGAAGCTAAATGTTCTTGGAAATGCAATATCAATAAAGGATGAGGACGTGGAAGCAATTCTTTGTTCCATTTCTATTATCCAACTAGATTGGATAACCGAAGCAAGGGAGTAGTTTAAGAATGACGAAGAAGTGTGGACACTCATTCAAAATTTTTAACAAGATCCCAGTACATATGATACATTTAGCTGGAATAATGATTCATTATGTACAAAGCTCTCTTATATGTTAGTAGGAATTTCCAACTAAAAAAAAGATTCTTTTGGAATTGCACAGCTCTCCCTTAGGAGGAAACTCAAGATTTTTAAAAACTTACCACAGGGTCAAGAAAGAATTTTTTTTGGATGGCCTTAAATCTAATATTCAAAATTTTTTGGCGGAATGTTTGGTTTGCCAACAAAATAAAGTTGAGACAATTAAGACCTCAGGTTTGCTACAACCTTTATCCATTCCAATTCAATGTTGGGAGGATGTATCAATGGATTTTATCATAGGTTTACCCAAGTCCGAAGGAAGGAGTGTCATCAAGGTGTTAGTTGATAGGCTTACCAAGTATGGACACTTTTGTTCATTATCTCATCCAATTAAATCAAGTACAATTGCTATTGAATTTATGGAAATGATTCAAAAGCTACATGGAAACCCAAAGATTATTGTAAGAAACATAGATCCCATTTTCACTAGAAATATTTGGATGGAATTATTTTATTATATAGGTACCCAACTAGCTCACAACTCATCTTATCATCCTCAATCTGATAGGAAAAATGAGATAGTGAATAGATGTTTGGAAGCATATATTTGTTACTTTGTATCTGATAAACAAACACAATGGGTCAAGTGGTTACCTCTAGCTGAATGGTGGTATAACACTTCCTTCCATACTGCATCAAAAATGACCCAATTTATGGCACTCTATGGATATAATCCATTGTCCATCACAACATATTTAAGAGAAAATTATATGGTTCAAGCAGTGGAAGATCACATTGAGCATCAACAAAAAGTTCTCCAACTCCTAAATGATAAGCTAACTTTGGTGCAAACTTGAATGAAACAACAAATAGGTCAACATCACAACAAAATATTTTTTAATGTAGGCGACTCGGTATTTTTATGACTACAACCATACAAAAATATTTCCCTCAAGAAATCTAAGAAGGATAATAAATTATCGCTAAATTACTATGGTCCTTACAAGGTGTTTCAAAATATTGGTACTATGGCATACAAATTGGAGCTTTCGTCAATGCACCCATTTTACACGTTTCATGCTTAAATAATGTTATAGGTGATAAAATCCCAGTTTAAACAGTATTGCGAGAACTTGACAATGAACGAAAATTCATTTTGGAACTTGAAGCAGTCACAAAAACAAGAACTTGACAGCTACGAAATCGATCAATTTCAGAGTATCTCATGAAGTGGAAGAACTTACCCGCTAAAGATTCCACATGGGAGGATGAGAATTTTATACATAAGAATCGAAAAATACTCAAGTGTTGAGGAAAAAAATTTTTGAAGGTGAGGGGCATGTTAGGTCCCTATACTAGTGTATCCCCATATAGTTATTTTTAGTGTATCCCCTTATTTTTAATGATATTCCCATTTAATCCCAATAGTGTTATCATTGTGTCCTATAGAAGCCCACTATTGTTATTATTGTGCCCTTACATTAGTATTATTATGTATGCTCTAATTATATTGGTAACCCTTAGACTCCCATATATAGAAAGTAGATTTTTATCATTTGAATCATCCAATAATTCTTCATTCATGTAATTTAAAGGAGGTTTCCCCTTCAAAGAGGCTGATTTATAAGTCGTTGATCTATATTTTCTTCTATTTTGTGAACTGGTTGCATAACATGTTCATGATGGCCTGACTCTTCCATTCAACCACTCCACTTTTCTTTGGAGTATATATAGTGGTGAAGCACCTTTTAGTTCCCTATTGTCTACAAAAAAATGCAAAATTGTTTAATTCAATCTCTCCTCCTCCATTTGATCTGAGCTCTTTGACATATTTGCATTTTTTTTTCTACTGCATCCTTCAATTCTTTGAACTTTATGAAAATTTCAATTTTTTTTACCCAGACTTTCCTACTAAAATCATCAATAGATGTTAAAAAATAAAAACTTCCACAAATGGAATGTGTTTTCATGGGTCATGTTGTACCTTGGGAGACAATAGTCGGCTGAGGAGAAATCAGTGCCCAAGACATTCATGTAAAACTTGAAAGAATTAATTGTTTATTCATTCATTTTATAAAACCTAGAAATATAATTTTAAATCCTTCAACTTTTCATATAAGAAATATTCTTTCACAAATGCCTTTTGACATTGAATACAAGTGATAAAAGGTCTGAAAGAAACGATAGTGGAAAGTCTTAGATAATAGGTTGTCTTACACATAATATGATATATTTAACTTTAGAAGAAAATGGCAAGCATGAAATGAAAAACCAGGGGAAAATTTAACAATGGAAAAGTATCTTGAAGTTTAAAACATTGGCGAATCTCACTACTCCCTAATATGCAAACTATAAAATGTTTATTGATATAGTTGTAAAATTATTCAAATTTATAATGATTTTATATATAGTCTCTATATAATGTTGGTGATTTTTAAGGTAAAATAATTTTATATTGTAAAATTTGGGTAAATTTTTAGAAAAAATGGAAATTGGCGAATCGTTTTTTGGAAAAATCATGGAAAATTAGCCCACTTGCGAATATTAGCCCCTAAAATTTTCCATATGAAAAATAGAATAGAGGAGCACATCATTAAGGATTTTAAATCTAATTCACAACATTGTAACATTAAAGACTAACAGATTTGTTACTCAATTCTGGGAGAAGAAACATTAACGAAAGATGGAACAAGAAACACTAATCATACCCAGCAAGTTCTGAAAACTTTGTGAAAACTTTATTCATCAGCATATGAGAGTAAAGTACAAAAATGTCGTGCTCTGAGGTCCAAAAATCTGGAACCCTCATTCCTCTTCTGAAAGTCTTATATACAAAGTTCAAAATGGACAGTTATAAAATTTTCAACTTCCTAAACTATTTTTATCCGATTATTACATTCAAATGAAAATTACTGTATCTTCCGGAAATAAAAATAAAATAAAGCATCAACATAAAAACTTTGTGATTTTGCGGTCTGAGACTCTAGAATGGAGGTAGTTTCTGCTTTTGCTTCTCTTGAATGTGGAGACATCCATTCTTTTCACTTCCTCCATAAGTCTACATTTGTATTGAGGTAGTTAGTAAGCTTCATGTGTGCTATCCTAAAATTAGTAATTCTGGTATATGTAGGTTTTTCAGCAAATGGGATCTTCATCATCCACAACAGTTGGAGATATTTATGCACGTAGTTGAAAATAGTAGCTCCTTTCAGAATTGCAATCTTCTCATTAGTAGACCCAATTTCACTCTTTTCTTCCACCATCAGTGTTTCATATGTTTCCCAAGGGAGAAAATTTCCTTGCTGGTCCCAACAAGATGGTAAAATAACCATGGTTTTTTTACCAAACATAATATTAAAATTTGCCACTGCTCCCTTTACTACATGTAGCTTCTTCTCTCCTATCTTCCAATATGAATTTTTTACAATCATCATGTTTAGCTCTAAAACACATTTAGTATTGTATTCAATTCCAAATTATTTGAGCTCCTTAATAGATTTAGAATCTATGAAATCAATTAACTTTCTAGTATACAGAGTTCTGTTCTGCAAATTTTTCTTTTTATCCACTATAATCTCTTCCAAGCTGTCTCCAACAATGTTTTTCTCCTCTCCAATAATAATAAGAAACTCCCACACATTTTTTACAGTATCAATGTTATCATTCCATATTATCTCCCTGAAATATATAAGGAACATATTCCCTTTTACTTTTTACTTCAACTCCCTAATCTCTTGGCAAGAAGTTTGATGATCTCTCCTGTATTTTTCAGCATTATCTTTGGTCGTCAACACTTCCTGTTCTTTGGCTTGGATCACCTTCAATGCACTTTCCAAATATCTTTGTCTATTTTTCAAATCAATTTCTTATATATTCAACTCAGTCATGACTTGAGTTAACTTGTTAGGAAGATCCTCAGAGTCATATTCTACTGCGATGGTACAAACATGAGAATCAATTTTCTTCTACATAATAGCATTCATTTCCTTCAGCTTGGATAATGTATCATTCTTCTGTAAAAGGTCCTGCAGTAGCTGTTCGTTTTCAGTTTCTACCTGAACCACCTCTATATCCATTGGGTGTTCACCAGTGGGAAGTTGAAGATTTTTCTTCAAAACCTGAATCTCAGCTTTAGCTCCCTACAAAAAAAATTTAACTGTTGGCCTATCCTCGCGTTCAAACCCAATTTTAATATTGATTTTTTTTAGCTCTTCATTCTGTGTAGATAGAGATTTTGAATTCTATTTCTCCAATTTTAACTCCTTCATCACCTTTCCTAACATATTATTAGCTTTAAAAAAAAATGAGGAAGTTTTATTTAAATCATTGACAATCAAAAGACCATTCCGCGTATGAAGATTAATTTTATCTAGAAGAGGAATTTTCTTTGTGTCAATTGTTAAATTTATAATCTTAAAACCAACTAAAGATGCCATAGTCATAGTTGAAGGATGAGGAAATTTTATCCTCAGTTGAACCTTCTCCAAATATATTGTTGATAATAATTTGTTTTGCTCAGGAGATATTTGAGCCTTTGATTGAGATTCCATACTTTCCCCTATATTTCTATTCTTCTTTTCAATCTGTGAAAATATTTGTTTAATCATTGGAACAGAGTCATGATATGTATCCTCTAGAACAGGGGATGAGGGAGTACATGAGGTTTCCCCCAACTGCAAAGAATATCTTGGCACTGTTGATGAGTTGGTCTCATCCGCTGCTTTTTTCCTCTTAGCTTCCTTCTATATATCACCATCGAGATCAATTATTTCTTCTCTTCCCCTATTAAGACTATTTTCAGTGGGATGTGGAGTTTCAACCTCCATCTTCCCAGATATAGAATACTGCCCTCCATTTTCCAATTTCTTCACTTCTGGTCTAGATTCATGAACAAAAGGAGAATATTCATCCTCCAACCTTTTGTTTGATATTATATGACATGGGTCATAAGCCCATTTTTCTCCTACCAATAAATGCATGTCCTCCATCATTTTATGGGCCTCTTCAACTGCTTGCCTTACATTCACAATAAATGGGTCTGCAGTCCTAGGCAACTTGAACAAATGAACCTTCTTCATAGGAAAAAAATGAATTTGATCTACATTTAGAATTTTCATTATGAATTCCAAATAGAAAATCCTCATTGGAACAAAGGCAGGAAATCTAAACGTCTCAACACCAACCCCATATAACCTTATTTCTGCATGATCTTCAAAAGCAAACCAATATCCAAACTTCACATCTTTTCTTAATTGTAGGAATGATTGAGCTTTAGGAAACATACATGATGCAGGTGAGAAATTCATAATTGAATTTAAAATTGGGAGAAAAGAGGAAGTAAAATAAAAAATGCCTTCATTCCCAACACCTTTTCTTACTACATCTGGCCAGAAACTAACTAGCTATTTGTTTATATTTATGTCCATGAAATTCAACTCTAATTGCATAAAACTTTCAACATGAGTGTATAGGAAAAAACAATTGACAAGATAAAGAAACCTACAACATCCAATAAGAGATAGGTTCATAAAATAAGTGTTAATAGCATCCTCCCAATAAGAAGGTATTACAAGAACCACTCTAGGCTTCATCATGTGGGAGAAAACTCCCAAAAATTATTTATACACTGTGACAATATATTATTTTCCCAGAATCTTAGCTAGAATATGAAGGAATGGTTTCATGTCTTTAGCAAAGAGGTCTAAAGAGAATTGAGTTGAATCTAGAGAAAATTGTGATTTTTTAGGGATTGGATAAAATATAATTTGGGAAAATTCAGGTCTAGGCAAGTTTTGAAAGTATGTGGACATAGACTCATGAGAAAAAATAACATATGAAGTTGTATGAGGATATGAGAGAGTCTATTGGATTAAAAGGGCAGAAACCTGAAAGATGTTTTCTCCCAACTGGTTCATTATGAAATGCTTCTAAGGGTAAATTGTCGAGACAATCCAATGACTAAATTCCAAGAATAGATAGGTTTGAGGAACAAGAGCTGAAAAAACCCCTGAATTGACTAAGGGAGAATACATCGGACAATTGGATTGGTTTAACATGACTTGTTGATAGAATTGGAGGTGGTCAACTTTGCAGATGGTATTAGTGATATCATGCTCAATATCCATGAGACAAACATGCATAGATGACCCTATTAACATGTTTTTCTTTGACATTTTATCAATGTCAGTTACAATTGGAGTATAAATACCTCTTGAAGATGAAGATGGTGATTGGACGCATAATTAGATGCATATGAATTCTTTGAAAAATTTACATCTCGAAAAGGGGACGAGGGCAAATGAAATGGGAAAGGGTTTTTATAGAGGAAGGGAAAAAATGAGGGGAAAGGACTTTGCGTGGGAAAATACTTGAATGACAGGATGGGTTAAGTGACATATGGAATATGACGTGGAGTAAAATTATGATAAAGCGAGCTTTCTTTTTGGCGTCATTGCTCACTTGCTAACGACACTATAGGGGGAATCCATTGTACAGGAAGGCCTTCAGATTTTTTCCCCCGCAGTGAATCTGGGCTGGTCCTCTCTAGTCAATGGGAGGGAGTCAACCTTCTTGCAGAGGCACTCCTTGTGATAAATGTTGTGTTGTTTGTGGTGTCAGGTTTTTGGCATTGTGCGGGCCCCATCTCATCAACGATTTGAATCCGCTTTGGTCGTATGATGGTTCCCACCTCCACTCCATTTATTTCTATAAAAAGTTTTTAGTGCATACATATTTATATTTTTTTGAAATATTCAAAACTTAACAAAAGTGCCTATCTTCCTCTTTTCGTATACAAATATTTTATTTTTTCATTTTTTTAAAGGAAATTGAAATTTATGCAACATACCAAATGTTAAAACAAGTTACAACATATGGCTCCACCTGGGATAGTGTTTTCACAGAATAAAAATAAGAACCACATATTAGTGCCTTCACTTCAGACATGGATTCAAATGTAACTTACACATTGCAATGGATGACTCACTGATATATGTACAATGATCAAACTAGTATATACAATCATGAAAATCATGAAATTTAGTGTTGGAAGTAGTGTTTTAGATACTTCCCATTCACTGGAAGCTGCAAAAATTCTCCATCTATATTTTCCAAAATGAAAGTATTGTTAGATCTTCATTCAACAATTTTGAATTGACCATACCAAAGAGGATAAAATTTTCCATGTTTTCCTTTGTCTTCTCTTCTAGTGTCCCATCTCAGAACTAGATCACCTGACTGAAAAAGAATGTATTTTTCCTTTCTGTCAAAGATTACTTTCATCTTCTCCTAATAACTAATCAAAATTTCGTTGTGTACTATAAATGTACATATTTGTATAATGGAAAATAAGAAAGCCTCATGCTTATCCTTCATTGTGTTGAGTCTCTTGTGTGTGTGTGTTCATCTTCCTCATACACCATGTGTGTGCTTCAACATGGTGTTTAACATGGTATCAGAGTGGGCGATTGCTGGCCCTGCTCCAATTTGAGTGAGCCATTTGTGTTTATGGCCTGTGCATATCTGCAAAAAAATTTGGCATTTTTGCAGCACTCAAAGTTTCTGCAGCAGTCTTTTTGCCGCATTCAAAAATTTGTTTTGAAGAAAGAGAAGCATTCAGAAATTGACAGCATTCAGAATTTGTTTTGAAGAAGAGTAGCAGTGGTTTTGAAGAGAAGTAACATTGTGCATGTGAAGGTTGATTTCTTCCTGCAATTTCTGCCCATTAAATTCTGTTTTGGAGAGCTGTTGGAAAAATTGTTTAAAGTTAATTTCTGAAGAAGTTTATGAGTTTTTCCATTGAAAAATTTATGTAATTATGGGTTTTTCTCCTGCTGGAAAAATCATTTTTGCAAGTTTACAAGTTCCTGCAAATTATTCTGCTGTGTATCTAGAAAAATTCTACTATACATTTGGAAAATCTGTAAGTATTCTGCTGAAAATTTTGGAATTTCTACTCTACTCTAATCTACTTTTTATATAAAAATAAAAAATAAAAAAAATTTACTGAACTAGGCCCACGGCCTCCCCTACCCCTACTCTCAACACTATTGCACTCACGCCTTACCTCTCACCCTACCCAACGCACAACCATTCGCTCAACAACACTATACAACACAATGCTCCCCTAAACTCCACTACGCCCCTGCTACTATACTCTTATCTCTCCAACACTCACGCACTTCCCTACGCCCTACTCGGCCTCTCTGCATCGACCTCACCCTTCCCAATCCACGGCCACTCCAAAACACGCCTGCGCATACTCTACCCCATACCCATTACTCCCCCCGCTCGCCCGAGCTCCCTCCTCCTTTACACCCGCGCTGCTCCTCTCTACAAAATAAAGTCGCTCCCCCATATAACATCCCCCCTCACGAGCTCTCTCCCACGGCCTTGGGCCGGTCCCCCCTCCTCCCTTGCTTGGCCATACGGGCCCTTCATCACTCCGTTACCCACTCCCATATCTACCCCCGCTCCCCGTGCTACTCTTCCTACCTCACCGCCCTCTCACCACCCATATCTCCGCTCTGCAACGGCATCCCTCCCCTCTTCCCTACGCCATCCTCTCCAACGACTATTCAACTCCCTCCATTCATAAAACTCCCTCCATACAATACATCCTCCTTTTTTAATATTCACCCCACCTTTTCATATATTACTTCCCCCTATTAATAAAATTCATTCCCTTTTTTAAAAATTAACTCCCTTCCTTTTAATTAATCCTTTTTTTTTAAGTTAATCCCCTTTCTTTTTTAAATTAAATTTTCTCCCACCCTTTTGTAACTAATTCCCATTTTTTAATTACTCTCATTTTTAATTATTAATTCCCTTCCCTTTTTTTTAAGCCCCTTCCCATTTCAAATAAATTTCCCATCCTTTTTTAAATTCCCCCTCTTTTTTCCTCTTCCCCTCCATTTTTAATTATTCTCATTAATCTATTTTTTAATTAATTTTAACTAGTTAAAAAAAAAAACAGTAGAGAGAGGAAGAGAGAAAGAGCAGGAAGAGAACATGAACAAAAAAGAAAAGAGGAAATGACATGTGAGCAGATGGACTAAATATATAGAGAAATTTGCAGATTTGCATTGTGATTTGTGGCATAAGAGTGATTTTTTGAAGAATTTGACATTTGAAGACAAGTTTGCCATCATTGCAAAACAACTCTTTGAAGAAAAATTCAGTTGCATAGTGTTTTCAGCTGCACATATTTTGCAGAAATATTGTATTTAACTGACATTGATTTGCATCTTCATTCAAGACTCGAAGTGTATTTGAGTTGAAAATTGTTGATTGCCCTCCATCATTTGAGGAGTACACTTTGTACTTTGATATTTCCATAGTTGGAAATTCTTTGGAGTCATTTGTATCTATTGTTGAATCACATTGTAAACGGGTGCATTTTCGGTTGAAGCCGACACCCTTTCATTTTTTGAGCCTAAGTTGTTCAAAATGGCTAAAATCAATGAGGCATTAATGTTGTTGAATAACCTCATTCATTCAAATGTTGATGATGTGATAAAAATGAGCAAGCATGCTCTTTGTAACATTCAAAATTGTTTGCTAGATGCACAAGAAAAGATTGAGTTTTTGCAGTTGGAATCTCAGCTTCAACAAGACGAACTTCAGCAAAAGAGTCACCATTCTAAACCTATTTCTGTTCAGAACATTGTGAAAGACTCCCATCAGCAGCAAGTCAACAAAGTTGTAGATGATTCACATTCAGTTCCTTGTACTGGAGCAGATTTTCATGCAGATGCAGCAGTTCAACCTGCACTTCTCAAGCCCATCATCAGACCTTGGGAAGAGCTTGTCCACAACAAGCACCGAACTGGTCTTGGATATGAAAAGGATGCGTCCTTTCATATTCCATACTACACCAAGCCCATCATATTTCAGAGTACCGGATTCCTGTATGACAGTTCACCTACAGCTATTCCATATCCTATTCCGCTTCCACAACAACAGATTGAGAAATGCCAACACTGTGATCGAGTTGGCCACATGAAAGATCACTGTTTTGATCTTCATCCATGCAAGCACTGTGGTCGGCACACCCATTATTCAAATAGATGCTTCAGAAACAAGCCTCCTGCAAGAACCAAGATTCATCTTGGATGGATTGCTTCTTGGCAATGGGCATTAGCAGCCAAGAAGATTTTTACGACACATGTTAGAACTTGTTCACGAATATTGAGCAAACTTGCAGTTGAGTTTTCGCCATCATCTCACCTTGTCCCTGACAGGGGGGAAAACGGTGGTCATGTACAAGCTTCAACGACAGATCAAGCGAGCCTGAGCCACAATCTCTCATTTCATGTTCAGAGTTGTAGCCAGCAGTTCAAGCAAGCCTGAGCCACAATTCGTCATTTCGGATTCAGAGATGTATCCAGAGACACAGATGCCCATGAGCATGCCTTCGGTTGGTGGACAACCTTAAAACATCATCTTTTTGGTTGGTGGATAACCTAAAACCATCACAAGGTAGTAGACCTCCCTTCTTTCAAGTCGAAGGTCTCCCTTTCATATATGAGGAACACTTCCTCTAGCAGAAGCCTTCAGCTTAGCAGCTTTCAGCTTCTTGCCAGCTTTGGTTGAGTTCCAGGAAATGCTTCAAGCATTCCAGATTTTTTGGTAATCCTAAAACCATTACAAGTAGTAGACCTCCCTTATTTTAGGTTGAAGGTCTCCCTTTTTTATGAGGGACAATTCCTCTAGCAGAAGCCTTCAGCTTCTTGCCAGTTTTGGAAGAGTTCCGGGCACTGCAACAAGTTTTGCGTTCTAGTGTTTGTGGTCATCCTTAAACCACCTCTTTTTTCCAACATTTCAAAGAGTTGATTCAGCCCAAGTGCTGCCATGCATACTTTGCAGATTTGTATTACAACTCTTTTCTTGGACTCACACATACCCCTTCGGATTAAGGGGGGATGTTGGAACACCTAATCCTACATGGGTAGGTGTGGAATGCGAAAAGTCACAATGGAGTCCAAGTGACCTTTGAATATGAAACCAAGAGTCACACCATTGTACTATAAATGTACATCTTTGTATAATGGAAAATAAGAAAGCCTCACGCTTATCTTTCATTGTGTTGAGTCTCTTGTGTGTGTGTGTTCATCTTCCTCATACACCATGTGTGTGCTTCAACATGGTGTTTAA